>CM035113.1:81856628-82456628 GCA_020205505.1 Panax japonicus
CTGTCTGTTCGTTTGGATTTATATGCATCTCTTTGAAAATTAACGAATTATCTGCAAACATCTACAGGCTAGTGCTGTCTTCGGGCGTCTTCTTCCACGCTACCAAGAGACTGAAGCCGAAGAGGATGCTGCTCGTCGAGAAAACACAATTCTGATGTCAGCTTGGAATAAGGCAAGAACTGACCTTTGCGATGCTCTCTTCAATAATGAAAATCTTTAAAAGGACTTAACTCGAAGAATGGAGGAATTGAAGATCTGCAAAGAGGACTTGAAGATGACAAAGGCCAGTCAGCAGGAGATGACGATTCTGAATGTTGAACTTGACACTCAGAATCATGCTCTAAGGCTCAGGAATGAAGAACTCTGTATAGCCAATCAAAGCCTGGCTATACAAGTTGATAATCTTCAGGAAGAGGCTCGTGTTAACAAAGAGAAGAATTTGAACATTGGTCTTGATCTTCAGGGTAAGTTGGAAGCTTTGCAGGCTTTGGGGCCTCCTTTGACCAAAGAGTTTCGCGAACAAATCCGGGACGAATACCGAAAGTCAAACGAGCTGAATGAGAAGGTAGTTCAGATGTTTTCTGATGGTTATTATGATTGCCGAAGAAAGGACAAGGCAAAACTTGTCGCGGCCGAAGCTGATCCTACCATTCTCGATTCGTCTGAAGATGAAGCCGCAGTCTGAAGAGGGATATCTATTTTTCTTTTTAGCTTATAGGGTTTTTGTAAAAAAAAATTCATATTTCTGTCATTGTAATTGGCGATATATTAATGAAATATGGGCTTTGTTCTTATGACTTTGGTGCATTTACTTTCTGTCAATACTTCAATATTAATTCAACTGGAAAAATGTACATACTCTTTCATGGACTCAACTCGAACTGTTAAGTAACAACTAGGCACGTCATAGAACAGATAAGATGAAGTTAAAGAGTGAGGCACTTTGAATTCAACACTTAGAAAAAAATTTAGGTAATAAAGTAAAGGGAGACTTATTCGTTACCGAAGTGTGAGACAGGTCTACTTTATTAGAAATTTGTTTACCCCAAAGGGCCTAACAAAACCACAAGATGACATTTGCCTACCACGAAGGGCTGACGAGGTCTAAAGAACGATAGTTGCCTACCACGAAGGGCCTGACAACGTCTGAAGGACGACGCTTGCCTACCACGAAGGGCCTGACAAGGTCTAAAGAACGACAGTTGCCTACCACGAAGGGCCTGACAACGTCTGAAGGACGACGCTTGCCTACCACGAACGACCTGACAAGGTCTAAAGAACGACAGTTGCCTACCACGAAGGGCCTGACAACGTCTGAAGGACGACGCTTGCCTACCACGCAGGGTCTGACAACGTCTTTGGGATGGCGTTTGCCTACCACAAAGGGCCTGACAAACCCATTAGGACCATCTGCCATTAAGGCTGCCATCGAATGGTCAACAAGTCCACCCGAACCTCCTTACACCATTGAACTGAACAGGAACGAAGACAGGATTTGTTTGAGAAAAAAGGGACATTTATTGATGATGACGTGAATATTTACAGACTTCCGATGTACTGACATTATATTTACTGAAAGTATTTCCTAAGCCTGCCGGCATGCCAAGTATTTTTAATTGCTGACCCGTCCAATGCCTTCAACCGATAAGTCCCCGGCTTCGGCACTTCAGTGACTTCATACGGTCCTTCCCAGTTTGGCATCAGCTTTCCCAAATTCTGAGGTGTAGATGCTTCGACTACCCTGAGAACAAAATCTCCCACTTCAAATCTACGAAGCTTTACCCCCCTTGTTGTAATGCTTGGCTACCCTCCGTTGATAGGTTGCTAGTTTAACCAGGGCTATTTCTCTTACTTCGTCAAGCAAATCGAGATTGGCTTTCAGTCCTTCTTCATTGTAGATCTCTTTGAATTGACTAACTCAAAGACTTGGAGATCCAATTTCAACTGGACTAAGGCATCAGTACCATAGGCCAGTCTGAAAGGTGAATCTCCTGTTGTAGTCCTCGAAGTAGTCTGATATGCCCATAACATGCTGAGCAGCTCTTCTGGCCATCTTCCCTTGGCTTCGTCCAATATGCACTTGATCTCGTTCAGCAACGTTTTATTGGTCACTTCAACTTGTCCGTTTGACTGAGGATAAGCCACTGAAGTCTTTCTGTGTTGGACCCCCAGTTCTGTAAAAAATTCTTCAAATTTTGATCCCACAAATTGACGCCCATTGTCCGATAATACCACCTTAGGAATTCTAAAACGAAATACTACTGATTCTTTCAAAAATTTCAAGCATTCCTGTTCCGTTATTAACCTAAGTGGCTTTGCTTCTACCCATTTGGTCATATAGTCGATGGCAACTATAACAAAACTGACTTGACCTTTTGCTTTCGGTAGCGGACCCAGTATATCAATCCCCCAGACAGCGAAGGGTATAGGAGATAAGATCGAGTATAGCTCTTCTGGTGGCTGATGTGGTATTGGACTGTTGAGTTGACACTTCTCACACTTCTTGACGTATTCAGTTGCTTCCTTGAAGATGGTAGGCCAGTAGTACCCCTGACGAAGTACTTTGTAGGCTAATGACTTAGTAGCCATATGGTCACCACAGATGCCTTCATGTACCTCTCGTAGAGCATATTCAGCTTCAAATGGAGTCAAATATTTCAGTAGTAGAGACGAGAAAGCCCTTCGAAACAGATCCCCATCAATCAGAACAAAATTAGCACTCTTGTACTTGATTTTCTTGGCTAGCATCCTATCCGAAGGTAAAATGCCATATGTCAGATACTCCAGATATGGAGTCAACCAGCAGTTGGTTCAGTCAACGCACATTACCGATTCATGATGAACACTAGGATGTTGCAAAATTTCTAAGTAAACCGACCCCTCAAAGACGTTAACATCCGTAGTGGCTAATTTGGAGAGTGCATCAGTAATGGAATTGTTATTACGCTCTACCCCCTGAAACTCGTAGGATTGGAAATACTGAAGTCATTCTTTCAATTCTGCCAAATACTTGATCATTCTTAGGCCTCGAGCTTCATACTCCCCAGAGAATTGCTTAACGACTAACTGAGAATCACTGAAGATGACTATTCTTTGCACTTCAAGACTCTTCGCTAGTCGTAACCCTGCGAGTACCGCCTCATACTCAACTTCGTTGTTCGTCGCTTTGAACTAAAATCTGATGGTCTGTTGCACCTTGAATCCCTCCGGACTTGTCAGAATAATCCCTTCTCCACTAACGTCCGTAGTAGAAGACCCATCTGCATACAACGTCCACGAACTCTGCTTCTGCTGAAGAACTGTAACTGCTCTGTCAGATCCTTCAGCTTCTGCCACAACTTCATCAGCTTCAGAAAACGAGCATTCAACTACAAAATCAGCCAAGGCTTGCCCTTTGATGGCAGTTCGGGGATGATATTCAATGAAAAATTGGGACAACTCCATCGTCCATGCAGCTAATCTCCCCGATACCTCAGGTTTGCCCATAATCTTCTTCAAAGGCTGATCTGTGTATACTATTACTAATCTACCCTGGAAGTATTACCTAAGCTTTCGACAAGCAGTTATTAAAGCAAATGCAAACTTTTCAATGTTTGGGTACCTTGTTTTTGCATCCCGAAGGACATGGCTTACATAATAAACCGGGTACTGCTTACCCCCAACTTCACGCACCAAAATTGCTCCTACCGCCAACGAACTAGCTGCTAAGTACAAATATAGAGGCTCAGCAGGAGCGGGCTTCACCAACAAAGGCGCCAAAGATAAGTAGGACTTGATGCTCTGAAAGGCATCCTCATACTCTGAAGTCCATTGGAACATCTTTGCATTCTTCGGCCCTTTCAACGTATCAAAAAATGGCAAACATCTTTCTGCCGACTTGGACATGAACCTTTTTAAAGCTGCAATCCTTCCAGTTAGACGTTGAACATCTTTAAATGACTGAGGAGTCTTCATGTTCAGGATCGCTTGAATCTTCTCTGGATTGGCTTCAATTCCTCTTTGACTGACAAGATAACCCAGAAATTTGCCAGCCCCTAGACCGAAGGTGCACTTAGTGGGGTTCAATCTCAAGTTGTGATGACGAATTATTTGAAAGCATTCTTCTAAATCATCTAGATGTTTATGCACCAACATGCTTTTGACAATCATGTCATCCACGTACACCTCCATATTCTTGCCCAGCTGATATCTGAAGACATAGTTTATCATCCTCTGGTATGTGGCTCTGGCATTGATGAGGCCGAAAGCCATTTTTTTATAGGCATATACCGAACGATGCGTAATGAACGCTGTCTTCGGTATATCCTCTTTACATATGGAAATCTGATGATATCCAGAGAATGCATCCATGAAGCTCAACAAAGCATACCCCGAAGTGGCATCAATGAGCTGATCGATGTGGGGCAGCGGGTAGAAATCATTTGGACAAGCTTTGTTCAGATCGGTATAGTCGATACAGACTCGCCATTTACCGTTCTGCTTCTGGACCAGCACCACATTTGCCATCCACTGCGGGTAGTCGATCTCAAAGATGAAGTCAGCTGCCAACAGTTTTGTAATCTCTTCATTGATGATCCGCTGACGTTCAGGTACAAAGATCCTCCTCTTCTGTCGAACTGGTTTCTTTGAAGGGTCCACTTCCAGCCGATGCTCAGCAATATCCCTGCTTACTCCCGGCATATCCTGAGGTTCCCATGCGAAGATGTCAACATAACATCGCAGGAGCTACATGAGGTTCGTCTGGAGAGGTTCCGGCAGACCCGAACTTATTTTCACTGTCTTGTTCACCTTGCCCGGGATGAGTTCTATCTCCTCTATATCTTCAGCTGGCATGACCAATGGTTCAGAACTGCTCTCAGTGAAGGGTTCGATTTCTATCCCTATGGTATGCTTTTGCTTCGATATCCCCACTCCCGAAGTGATCACATCATTTCTATAACATCTTCTGGCCAGATTCAAATCTCCTTTCACCTCACCAACCCCATGAGCCGTAGGAAATTTGATTTTGAAATGAGGGATTGAGGTCACAGCTTGTAAAGAAATTAAAGTAGGCCTCCCCAAAATAGCATTATAAGCATAATCTACATGCACAACATAAAATTTGCAAATAATTTCTACCTGTTGAGGGGTCGTTCCGAAGATGACCGGTAGTTCAATGGTTCCAGCCACCTTGACCGGATCGTTACTAAAACTGTACAAAGGAGCCTCTTGCCCTATCTCCATCTTCCGTCCATCTAGATGCATCCTCTGATAAGCGTGGGCATACAGAATATCTACAGAAGACCCATTATCTACCATCATTCGCTTCATATCCACCGAACCCAATTGCGCAATCAGCACCAATGATCCCTCATGCGGTTCGATGGTTTTCGAAGGGTTATCCTCATCAGTAAAGGAGATTACCGTATTCGGATAAGGTCTATCAGTCTTCGGGAGGGTACCCACCACTGACATGACTGAATCCAAGTGACTTCGGCGCTTCTTTGCAACAAATTTTCCAGAAGTACCCCCAGTGATGACATCTATCACATGCCTTGCAGGCTGTCCCGGAGCTGGCAACGCTTGTTGAACTGGTTGAGCTGCCGGAACAGGTCCCCTATCCTGCTGTAGATTCGTTCTGGCAGCCACATACTGAACTAAAGCCCCACCTTGTACCTTTCTTTCAATGAAATCTTTCAAACTAGCACAGTCGTTCGTATCGTGACCCAAAGCTTGATGGTAATCACAATACTTACGAGGATTCCCTTTTTCGGGCTTAATGTTATCCCGAGGTGGCTTGAAGATAGGTTGATTCTTAATTTGATCCAAGATAACAGCCCTATCAGTGTTAAGTTCTGTGTACGTCCTATTTACTCTCTGGGTGGGAGCGGACGAACGTCCTCCACCCTGTCTCTAATTGTTGTATTTCTTTAACCCGCCTTCATAGCGGTCATTATTCCCTTCATTCTTCTTCTGGTCCCCATCGGTTTTGTCCTGATCTGTCTCCTTAAGCCAGTCTGAAGAAGGACGTTTGAGGCTGTTCATGGCTTCCTCCACCACGATATTGCCTTCAGCTTTGTCGAAGGCTTCAGCGAGACTCTTCGGGTGGTGAAACATTAATTTATTCACCAACTTTTCTAATTTGACCAAATCTAACCCATTCTGAAACAGTCCCACAGCTTATAGATCGTTCAGGTCTGTCACTTGGCCGACTGCTTCATGGAACCGCTTCACATATTGGCCCAAAGACTCATTCAAATACTATCGATCCTGAGACAACGAACCAGTTGGTTTTCCCCTCCTTTTGTTGCTCCCGAAGCGAACATGAAACTTATTGCACATGTCTGCCCAAGATGAAATTGAATCCGAGGGCAAAGTCCCCATCCATTGCCTGACATCCTTTCTGAGCATCGTGACAAAAGTATGACACTTAGCAGCATCGCTAAAGCTATAATAATCCATCAGTCGGTCGAACGCCTGACTGTGGTCGTAGGGATCCCCCGATCCATCATAACTTTCAATGTGGGGCAACTTCTTGGTGGGGTCAGCTTTCTCTTTTAGAATCTCTCGGAAAAAGGGGATGCCTTCTTTCCCGAAGTATCTTTCATTTTCTGTACTTCGGCAAGCTGCTTCCGAAGTTCCTTTAATTCTTTAACCAGATACTCCACACCTTCTGGTTGCGATGATGCTTCTTTCTCCGGTGACTCCTTCTTCTTCTAAGTGGACCGGTTTCTTACAACAGAACCTCCAAATTTAGAGGGACTTTTCTGATGACGAGCGTCCACAGGGCGGTGTACCCTCAGTAGACTCTCGGGAGTATGACCTCTAGATATACTTCGTCTCTGAACTCGGGCGTTATGGTGAGAATGTGCAACAACAAGTGCCTTCTTTGTATTCTCAGGAGTGCGATCTCTGGATCGACCTCTTCGTTTGCTTCGACCTTGCTCCTTAGAATCGATAGGTTGATATGCCCTCTTCGATCTTTGAGGAGTAGGGCTTCGAGATCTTCTTTCTCAGGTTTGGCCCCGAGACTCACATCCTGAATGAGCAGCTTCCTTCCCACTCCAATGCCCTCGCTCTTCGGACTGAACATAACTGAATTCTTCATCCCTCAACTCTGCCATTCGAGCCATCTGCTCAGCTATATCCTGTCACTGCTTCACAAGTACCTCCATAGCTCTATCTGCTTCATCTGCCATCTTAGCCAATCGGGAGGCCTTTTCGTCTTGGTCATCTCGGTATCGAGTTCTAGGCGAGGTGCCTTCTACTCGTTTCCGACCATGGCCAGACGCTTTCTTTGCCGTGAAAACTAGCTTACGCTTAGCTTTGCCTACCGCCTTCGGCCGAGAATCTTCATGTGAACGTTTGGATACTGTGCTGGCGTGAACACTTATTGCAGGTCCCAAACGATCCTTGACAGACACTCGTGGTGCTGATTCACTGACAGCCATAGGCTGCCCTTCGGGCGTAGGTGTTCTACTCTTCACCATGAATACTGACGTAGAACAAACACAGTCTGTGATTGAAAAATACTCAGGACACTAGAACTCAGCCCTCCTTCTAGCGCCAATGTTAACGCCAAGATCTTTCCCCACGTCCCAATCACCAAGACGCGTCCGATATCCTGCACTGTTCAACAAGTCAACAATAAAAGCTTGACGGCTTGACCGTCGGGGGATAGGTCCGACGTGAGAGTCAGTATCGGCGACCACAAGGTTAACAATGGCGGAAAAATAATGTCTAGTGCTTGAGAAAGAATAATAATATGATTGTGTGTTGTAATGTTTTGTTATCTACCTTTCTTGTGTGATCCTTGCCCCATACGTACTCCAGACCCGGTTTACCGTGCCACCCACTATCTCCTGACACCTCTCCCCACTCTCGGTCATCTTAGCCGAAAGTATATAGCCTACTTCCTCACTGCTACCACTATTTGTCACCGCCGATCATCTGAGTTACATCCTCATTAATGCCATGCAGAAAGGCGGCAGACATAACAGTCAACTATCTTTTTTTATCATGATTACCGATCAATAAAAGGGTTAAGTAACAATTTGTGTAATGGGATACTCCAATGACTAAGCCCAATAATAGAGATGACCCATATGACCGGATCCAATCAAAAGGACCCAATAGAATAATTAAATAATTGGGTCCAAATCATTCGGACCAATCAGGACAAAAGTAACATGATTTAAGGGAGGAGCCCATTAAGTCCGGCCCAATAATAAAAAGGATCATGACCCAACAATCACATTGGTTGAGACTTGGCCACAATTTGTATAACATCACCACGGACCACGATTGAGCCTCCATGACTTGGCTAAATTTTCATAAGCTCCATGCTACTTAAATTTTCCAAACTTAGTTAAATTTTCACAAACTTCATCATGCTTGTAATTTTTAGACTTAGCCAAAATTTCTCAAATTTCACCATGTATGTAATTTTCAGAAATAGTCAAAATTTCACGAACTCTGTCATGCTTGTGCTTTTCGGACTTGGTCAAAATTTAACGAACTTTGTTATTCTTGGAATTTCCAGGCTTGGTCAAATTTTTATGAGTTCCACCATGCTTGTAGTTCCTGGACTTGGTCAAAATTTCATGAATTTTGTCGTGCTTGTAACTTAAGAGTTCACTTGTGTTTACAGGTGATTTTTATAAGTCAAAAGCATTTTTGTCTTCCCCTATGGGTCCCTCATTAGGGTGTGAACCTTATTTTGGATGTCCCAATAGTTTTTGGGCTTATGTTTGTCCTTATGACAAGTACTATTTTCCCTCTTCATCACAAAGGCTTTTTCCTGGTGGAGGATGACGTTGAGGCCTCTGTAGGTGACTCCCTTTAGGCTAGGTACATCCCTCGGTTGCAGGCGGACAAAGGCTCCACTTACTATGCTCCCCTTCGGTTCTTTTCTGACTAGTTTTTTATGCTTCGTGCATGGTTAGAGTTATTGGTGCACATCCATTTTGAACAATATGGTGTACAAAGAAAGATTGAAGGATGATGGGGTGCAACATTGCATTGAGTTGTGTCGGGAGTTACAAGTTTACAAGGATTATTTTGCGCTTGATGTGTTAGTGTAGCGGTGGAACCCAAAGAAATGCATTTTTGTTACTTCATGGGGCAATCACCATAACACTAGAAGATGTTTGGATCTTGTGCAAGCTTTATCTTGAGGGGAATGTCCCTTGTTCCATGGCTGAGTTGACTCCGGAGGATAAAGAGTGTGCGACTTTTTTGGAGGAAGCACATCGTAAGACAAGTAAATGTGCATCTCGCTAGGACAAAGGCATATTTGATTTAATGACGAGATAATGTATATTTGTATCCAGTTATTTTGTGAAGTCCTTAAAATAAAAATGATGTACAAGGACTTAGAGTAGAAGATCAAGTTTGTTAAGTTGATCTATTGAGTAAAATGAATGTATAGACTATAGAAATTTAAATGATCGTGAAGTTGTTTAGACGGTCTTAAAGCTTATTGAACGATCGTAGTGCATATAGAAGATCGCAAAGTCTGTTCAGAGATTGTAAGGAAAAATGAAAATCAAAGTCTGTCAAGAGATCGTAAAGCATATTGAAGATCACAGAGTCTGTCAGAGATCATAGAGCCTGCAGATCATAGAATTTTCAAATTGTAGAGTTAGTCGAGCCAGATACTCTACGAGCATTACGAAACTCTACGATTAGGAAAATCGTAGAATATGTTTGCTTTGACAATGGACTAATAGTGTCAAGACTTGTGGAGTGAAGATCCTAATATAATTGTTGACGTAGCGGAAGTAAACACAAAACTGTTATCAATTGTTGAACTGTGCACGATTGCCAAACGATAACCTTCTACAACCTGTTGATTCTACGAATTCCAGGAAATAGGCAACAAAATTCTAATTTAGAGAATTTTGGAAAATAAGAAAAGTCTATTATTCATCAAAAACTGCATCTCCCCATCATAACAAACGTTTAAATAACAAAACCCTAAAAACGAAATCCAAAACGAAAAAGGAAAACTAATAAGGAAAATTACAAAAATAACCCAAAACAGTAAAATATATTTTTGAAAGCCTAAACGATGGAATTTGACCAAAAAGCCCTAAAGTTCACGAGCAAAAGTGACTTTTGATCGTTGACCCATTTCTAATGAAATTAGGCCCCGAAAATGCCAAAATCTGACACTCCAAACTTGGTAAAAATTACCGAATTGACATTGGATCAAATCTTTCTATAAACTGCATTTGCTTGCTTTTCAACCGCATTAATTATTCAATATTTTAAATCTAAAAAAGAAGATAAGATTGAAGTGTGTCTAAATAGTTAGTTCGGTGAAGTGATAACACCCACGCGAACGTCACTGTAGCAGGCTGATGTGACCTGTCACAGCCGAAAGCAAGCTGACACATCTTCTCTAAAGTTAACAATCAACGATCTTTTAGGATCAACACATTAAATGATCAACGACAATTTTTTAACGGTAAAATCTTTAGGACATCTATAAAAGATATGCGAATTCAGACCAACAACAACGATCACAAGAAAAGAAATTGAATTGTTGCCCAACTTTCAAAAAACTCTACTCTATAAAAATAGAACATCTTGTTCTGCTGTTAAGTCATTCTTCATTGGACTTAAAGCCACTTAGTAACACCTCAAAAACAATCATTCTCTTTGTTATTCCTTGGTCTCAGTGATCTACTTGTAACCAAGTAGTCTAAGTGACTTGAAGAGTTCTTAGTGAACTAATCTTGATGACAAATACCAATTCTTAGTGACTTGAATGAATCTAAATGATTCATTTATTGTAATAGTTCTGTATAAACTAATCTAAGTTGTCACCCTCATCCTTAGTGGATTTCCTACTCGAAGAGTAGAAGAGTGGACTAGAATATCTTTATGTTCGGAATCACTTAAAAATTCATGTGTCTCATTTAATTTTCGAACTTAAATTTATACAAAGTCTTTATATTAATTTATGAATTAATTTCAATCGTGTACTAAATTTAGAACTGAGATTTCTTTTAAATCTTTGAAGGTGTTCACATGGGTATTTTTCCAAAGCTCTAAGGACGAAACCAACTCCCAATTGAATAAATTCTTCAAGTTGGTTGAGAATGAGAAGGGCAAGAAGATCAAAGTTATAAGGAATGATCATGGAATAGAGTTTAACTTCTCAGAGGTAGATAAGTTATGTGAAGACAATGACATCCATCACAACTTCTTAGCTCATAGAATTCCACAGCAAAATTATTGAATAACTGAAAGGAAGAACAAAACTCTCAAAAAGGTAAGAAGGACTCTTCTAGTCACAACTCGTCTTCCTGAATATTTATGTGCTGAATCAATCAATATTGTCTGCTACACTCAGAATCGATCGCTTATTCACTCCGCATTTAAGAAGACGTTATACGAGTTATGGAGAGGAAAAAAATGCCCAATATAAGTTATTTCTATGTCTTTGGTTATGCGTACTACATCCTCAACAACGACAAACGATATCTTACCAACTTTCAACCCAAGCCAGACGAAAGAATATTTTTTAAATCTCTGTAGATAACAAAGCCTACAAAGTGTTTAATAAGAAATCGTTGAGTGTTTAAGTTTTTATCCATGTAACCTTCGATGAATCTAACATAGTAGGGGAACCAAGAAAAGTTGTATCTTTCGATGATGTTGTAGAGTAAACATAATAATTAAGTTCTTCTTTTCCGAATTAATTTCCAATTTAATTTTTCTTTCCCTTTAAAAACAGTGATTCATATAATTAATATGGGCAACATAAGTTATGAAAAATTCACAAATTAACTATAACCTCGTAATTAATATAAGAACCAAAATGAATTTTGCGCGATGGTAAAAATGAAGGCGTAAACAATTAGACATTAATATCGGAACGAAAAAAAATTTAATTAATAAGTATTTAGTTTTATCATCTTTTTAGGTATCAAAAATTTAGTTAGTCATGCAATTTAAAATAAAAACAAATAAGATTGGTATTAGTACTTATTGCATGAAATGAAAAAAAACTAAAAGAAATTAATTAACTAAGCTAAGTAGAAGACTTATATTATTTATAAATAGAAACTACTGCATGTAATGGAAATAAACGGTAATACACTAATGAAATATTAATTAATTATGTAAGGAATAAAGTAATGAATTAATTAAAGAGACATATGTAAGACCCCAACTTTTATGAATAAAGATGAATTTTCTATAAATATCATTTTTGAATATTAAGAAGTGAATTTGATATAATGTTATAGTTGTGGGTTTTATTTACAAATTTTGCAAAGTAAGCAAATGGTTATATAATATTCGATTGGTTGGAGAATATTCGTTTTAATCGAGAATATTCGTACGACGACACAATCATTGGTGGACCCCACAACGGAAGTATTGTCGTAGTTAGAAAATGACAGAATTATCTTTTTATAAAAATAATGACGAAAGTTTTACCGTTAAACTATCCGATGGTAAAAGTACAGTAATACGCATGGTTGATGTAAGACCCTGAATTTTACGAAATGAAAGTATTCAATTTTCTGATAATTGTTATTCTATTTAGTAAATGGTTAAATTGTTAAAAGGTTAAAGTTAAAGGTGATATCTGAAAATTTTGCAAAGTAATCAAGTTGATATAAAATATTTCGTTGTGTCGGGGAATATTCTTTTTGTCAGGGAATATCTGTACGACGGCACCATCATTGGTGGACCCATAACGAAATAATTGTCGGAATTAAAAAATGACAGAAATATCTTTTTATAAAAATAACGACGAAAGCTTTACCATTAAACTGTTGAAATACCCGGTGGTAAAAATATAGTAATACACGTGGTTGCATAGTAGCTCACGGTATTGAATATTGATGTTTACATAAGAATCCACTCAGTTTACTCAATTATTGCTACAGTAATTATTGCATAGTATCTCATGTTATTTGATTCAATTATTATCACAGTATCATTTGCATAATATTTTATATTATTAAATCAATAATTGAGACGACAAAGTTATTCATATTATTATTTGCAATATTGACAATGTCTAGAAGTTCTGTCAAGGAGAGGTTTGGTCACCTAATTGTACGCCAATAAGGAGAAATCCTTATCGGAAAGCCCCCTCTTTCCTGGGAATGACCTGATTGTTAAATATTATGAGTTATAATATTAGTGATGAGTAATTGTTGAAGTATTAAGAATGTGTTTATTAAAGATAAGTGAATTACAAAAGTTAGAGGGGAATAATGCAAACTTGGAAAACTTTAGGGGTACCAAAGTGTAATAAGTTAAATCAATCTGGACCGTTGATGGTGGTTTTAAAAGTAATCAATCTGGACCGTCTGTTGTGGTTCTAATAGTATTCAATATGGACCGTTCGTTCTAATAGTAAATCAATCTGGACCGTTCGTGAATTAGTTAGTATTTAGTTATTTCTGCTATAAATAGAAGCTTAATTCTTCTTTCATTCTCACCAATTCACTGAGACTCACAAGAGAAGTTATAGAGAGAGAAATTATAGAGAGAAAAAAGAAGCGTATTCTGCTACTTCACTATTGCAGTATCCGGTCTTCTACTAAGGTAAGGGATGTTATTTTTGTTTGTTAAGGGATATTATTTCTTTCGTATTCATAAGGAATACGACTTTTTGTATTCATCCTTTAATATGTTGGAATAACCTGTCTACGCGGATTACGTACCGTATGACGGATGAAAATCCATTTGCAGTTTCGTATGTTATTTCTTTTCATATTCTTAAATCTAAACTTACTATGGTAAGTATTGCTTCTATAATCCTTGAAATTAGTGGAATATTCTTGAGTTTTGCGTTGCATCCAATATCTTTTTATTGGAATATTGATATGAACTTTCTTATTAAATATTAATATTTTCACCCGGGGTACTATTCACAGGTTACTATTCACCCAGTTACTATTCACTATAATATTATTCACTCGGGTATTTGGGGTACTTTTCATGTCAGGGTACTATTCACGAGTTACTATTCACAGTTTACTATTCACTCTAGTATTATTCACTCGAGTATTCGGGGCACTTTTCATGTCGGAGTTACTATTCACGGGGTACAATTCCCGAAGTACTATTCACGGGGTACTATTCACCCGAAAAATTTATTTCTTTTCAGTCCAAATTATTTTGATACATGGATATTATTCTTGAATTTTACTCCACAAAACAGTATCATGTTGACAATTTGGATATTTTTAAACTCTGGATAAATTTAAAGTCTTTAATATTTATCATTGACCTCACTTGATTGAATCTTTATATCATTGTCACCATTCTCATATTTATATTGTGTTGAAAGTCATCTTTGGCTTACGTGCAAAGATGGACTGTTGATTATTGGTTTTACAGTTGTATATCTTTGGCTTACGTGCAAAAATGGACTGTTGATTATTGGTTTTACAGTTTTATATCTTTGGCTTACGGACAAAGATGGACTGTTGATTATTGGCTTTATATTTGTATATCTTTGGCTTATGAGCATAGATGAACTGTTGATTGGTATGATTATGACCAGGGATCATTCGGTATAATCATGACCCGTAATGTTACAAATGATGTGGTAAAAGTCCTCATTGGCCCGTAGTGCATTGATGGACAGTTGTTGGTACGATTTTAACCAGGGATTATTCAGTATAATCATGACCATGATTGAAAATACGAATATCCTTGGCCCGTAGTGCATGGATAATTCGTGGTCATAATACTAATGAATATCCTTGACCATAGTGCAGGGATGATTCGATGATGTGAATTATTTATTAAGCTGAGTCTTAGCGATAAAATATTGATTATACACTTTTAATTCGTAGAAGATAGTAGAAATTATGCTCTACTTGACTCTTCTAAAATATAGTTGTATGTCTTTGGTCTGTAGTGCAAAGATGAATTGTTAATGAATATCTTTGGCTGTAGTGCAAAGATAAATTTATTAGTATGATTATGAACAAGAATTGTGATTGGGTATAACCATGATTTTTGATGTTTCAGGTAAAGACAAGTGATGAAAATTATCTTTGTCCTGGGTGCGAAGAGGAATTTAGAATCACAATTATGATTATGAGTTATTCACATGATTGTGGATAAGAATTGTTGATTGATGTTACAGGGATAAAACACTGTTGATGGACTTTTAATATGGAGAAGATAATAGACCCTATGGTCCATTTGACTCTTCTAATGGATTGCTCGTTCCGCTGCAACTATGGTTGAAAAGTTTTATCATTTACCATATGTTCTAAATCTCTTATTTATTACTAATGAAGGCTATTGATAATTTAATTATCTTTAGTCATGATATTCTTTACTGGGCTAGTTGTGCTCACCCTTTTTGCTTCACAATTTCTTTTAGGTAATAAGAGTGTAATTGGGTCGAGCGGGGGTAACAGGAGAATAGAACGGTGGTCTCTAGCTGTGGAGGTTCTCCCTAAACAGTATGGAAATAATTTTATTGAGAACTTTAGAATAGTGTGTTGTATTTTATACATCATTTAGTAGTTATATTTGGTGAATCAAATAGGGTGAGGCGAATCCAACGTTGGAAGTGTGTTTTGCCACTATCATACAAGATATCTAATGACATGCGACTTCGGGTTATCATAAGACAAGGTTGTGCACATCCAATTACAGAGTATATCTACGAGCACTACCTATATAATCTTGGTATTTGGTTGAAGTATAATTCTCGATTAGAGACAATGGAGATAATTGAAAGTAATATGCACACAAGCCAATCATGTTTGATGATAAAGCATATACTTTGTAACAATCTTATTCATTTATTAATAAAAAGTATTAATTTATTAAAGACTTTTAATTATCTACATGATGCTGTTTTATAATATGTGATAAACCCATAGTTTTAAGCAATGCTTTTAGAATAATGATGATGATCATTCTAATGAGATCTAAATTCTTAGAAAGCTTAAAACTAAAATAGTTCTCAATCGTTGGATTACTAAATTGGGAATTAGTGAATCCGGATAGATTGGTACATACGTTGCTTGCTCATTGGATGAGGATGATTGATCTCATGATCATTTGTGTGGAGATACTAAAGCAAGTATGTAGGTGCTTATTGGAGAATAAGTTCACTGAACGTGGCTCGCTAAGGAATACCTAATGGAGTTTTACTTGCATGTCAATAGAAATTCCTGTAGTGATAGTAGTACAAGTGATCTTTGGACTTGAGATCATCATAGTATCTTGTGTATGATGAGTTATACTTTGACTTATTCCTTAAGACCCTTAGGGTATATCAAAGGGTATGCTTGAGTATAATAAGTTGTATATGGAGATAATGTATGATCAATAAAGAATCTACCACTTCTAATAAAAGAAGAGAAATGTCCTATGTGATTCGATAAATGACAACCCAGTAGTCCTTGGCCAAGGCAGAATGAAATTAGAAAGGAGTTTCTAATTTGCATTATTTGGAGTTGTGCATTTAAGGATCGAAATACATATAATTAAATAAAATAAGACTTGACAGTAATTCCATGTCTTATATTTAATTGGGACATTGTATGGTGGAAGGATTGAATTGTACGGTAACTATTTACTCAAAGGTTCTTTTATGATTAATGTTAAAATCTATATTATCTGGAAAGTCGTTGATCGCTAGGGAGGCTTATCCCTATTGTAGAATAAATATTATTTATTTAAATAAATTATTAGTTTAATTTATTTATTTAAATAAGATTAGAATTGTTCTAATTGATTTATTCACAACCGGTTTAATATGGAGAACCTAAAGGGTCACACCATAAAAGGAAGAATAATTATTTAAGAAGTTAATGGCATAATCGTAATAATAAGTTAAGTATATTTAATTTAATCTACGGTGATAGAATAAATTAAATGGCTTAATATTTATTATTTAATATTTTGGAAATATTAAATATAAATTAATAAGAGGAGTCTTATTATTATTATTACGATTATTATTATTTAATTCCTAAAGGAGTTTGAGAATTAATTAATAAAAGTACTCTCAAATATCCTAATAGGATTAGGAGGCAAATTAATTAAAAGAGTTTAATTAATTATCCCTAATAAGATTAGGGAGCTAAATTAATTAAAAGGTTAATTAATTATTCCTAATAAGATTAGGAGCCTAATTAATTAAAAGAGTTTAATTAATTAAAATAAAACCCAATTCCTTAATTGTTAAGGATATGTTGCCCACATCTATAAATAAGAGGAGTCTTATTATGGGTGAGAGAGAGGTTGACGTATTATTAGAATACGTAATTCCAATAGTTGGGAGAGTACGCCTTTTTCTATAGAGATAGAAAAACTAGGGTTTAGCCAAATACCCATCTTCTTGAATTCTTCTTCTTCCTTGGTGGATCACCTCTAGAGGCCAAACACTTGGGTGGCTAACGTTGATCAAAGGAAGGAACCAAACCCGGTGGATTCAAGTTGAGCGTGAAAGGATTTGGAGGTGAACTTGTACCTGAGGAAGCTCGATCTTCAAGGGTATGATTTTATTCTTTATCTTTTCGTTTAATTAATAATTGTGCATAAAGGGTGATCCGGGTTTATGGTTTGTAAAAATTTTAAACTCTGATTTTACACGTTTCCGCTAATTTTGTGCAATTTGATTGCGTTCATGAATGTTACAAACCTAACAATAATGATATGTCAAGTGAAGACTCACCATTGGAAAAAATATGATAGTAATTTTCTCGGTTTTCTTTGGGGTCTATTGGGTCAACCAAGGATAATTCTGTGGCCATATGATATCTATCATAACCTAGACGTATGGCCTCCCACGTACGAAGGTTTCCTTGAGCACTTTCTGAAGATTTTAATTTCTAAAACAGTTATTGACTACACCTTTATGTAAGGTACCATTGTAAGGTGTTGTGGTCAAGGTACCATGAGAGTTTCATATATTTGTATTAAAACTCACAGCTTATGTATTGTCACACTCTGCACGACAGTTCAATAGTTGTATAAATAAAGTTGTATTTGATTTTTATAGTATGATATCTGGCGACTCAGAATGGGTCGTGTGGACCTATTTTGGGGGCGTCACAGTTGTATAGTAGCACACAATATTGATTATTGATGCTTACGTAAGAAGTCACTCAGTTATACTCAATTATTGCTACAGTAATTGTTGTATAATATCTCTCATTTATTTATTCAATTATTGTCATAATATCGTCTGCATAATATATTATATTATTAAATCAATAATTGAGACGACAAAGTTATTCATATTATTATTTGAAATATTGACAATGTCTATAAAGTTTTGTCAAGGAGAGGTTTGGTCACCTAATTGTGCGCCAATAGGGAGAAATCCTTATCGGAAAGCCCCCTCTTTCCTGGGAATGATCTGGTTGTTAAATATTGTAAGTTATAATATTAACGATGAATAAGTTCGTATTGATTATTGATATTTTCATTGTGTTGGTATTATTAGTGTTAATGGTAATCGATATCTATTTCGATATTAATTGACGTTTGGAGGTTATATTGACCAATAGGGTAATTAATCGGATAAATGAATAATTAATTACTATTAATTCACATGCTTATAACTATTTGTTCATATATGTGTACTATTGATTCACATGCATGTACTATTAGGAGAGGTGGTGCAAGATTGATAATATTTGTATGACTAAATTTAAAATGGAGGTATAGATGAAAGTACTATACTGTAATTATTTTTTTCACAAGTATAGAACTATTGATTCACATGAATGTACTATTGATTCACATAATGTACTATTAGGGAAGGTGGTGTAAGTTTGATAATACTTGTAGGACTAAATTAAAAATGAAAGAAAAGATGAAGGTATTATACTGTAATATTTCGAGCCCCAAAACGTGCAATTATCGAAACTATGTTTTCCTATAAATAGAAGCTCATTCTTCTTTCATTCTCACCAATTCACTAAGACTCACAAGAGCAATTATATATAGAGAAGCTATAGAGAGAAAGAAGAAGAGAAATCTGCTATTTCACTATTCCAGTATCTAGTCTTCTTCCGACGTAAGGGATATTATTTATTTCAGTATTCATAGGAATAATATTGTCTTCCATACTCTGTAGTATGTGAGTAATATTATTCCGTCTCGTATTCCTAATTATACCCTCATTTTGTTAAAGTATTGCTTCTATACTCCGTGAAATTAGTAGAATATCCTTGAAATTTGCGCTTCATCTAGTATCGTTTCACAAGGATATTTTTTACACATTCTTGTTAAATTTTAAGCTTTTCATGCCGTAGTATTGTCCATGAGTAGTATTCATTTTTACGGTACTATTCACAAAGTACTATTCATGAAGTAATATTCACGGGGTAATATTTACTAAGTATTATTCTTGAAGTACTATTCATGGGGTACTATTCACTCGGGTATTATTCACCTGGGGGATTATTCATGATAAAAATTGATTTCTTTGCTATCCAAATCATTTTTGATACAATATTATTCTTGAATTTTACTCCACAAAGCAGTATCATGTTGACAATTTGGACAATATTGAATTCTGGATAAATTAAATTATAAATCATTAAATATTTATCCTTTGCTTTCTTTTAATTGAATTCTTATATCATTGTCATCATCCTCATGCTTATAGTGTGATAAAAGTCATCTGTGGCTTACGTGCATAGATGTACTATTGATTGGTATGATTATGACCAGGGATTATTCGGTATAATCATGATCGTAATGTTACAAATGATGTGGTAAAAAATCCTCATTAGCCTGTAGTGCATTGATGGATAATTGTTGGTATGATTATGACCAGGGATTATTAGGTATAATTATGACCATTGATAATTACATGAATATCCTAGGCCCGTAGTGCAGGGATGATTCGATGATGTGGTTTATTTATTAAGCTGAGTCTCAGCGATTAAATTGATGATAGACTTTTTAAATCATAGAAGATAGTAGATATCATGCTCTACTTGACTCTTCTAATGGATTTTGCTTATTTTACTGCAGTTAAACTTGATGTTTATTATATTTTATCAGTTTAACACTGTTGAAGGCTAACGATAATTTATTCCGCATTATCTTAGTCATAATATTTCTTACTGGGCTAGTTGAGCTCACCCTTTTCTTTCATTGTTCTTTTCAGAAAATGCGAATATAGCTGAGACTAGTCGGAGAACGAAGTGACGGTCCAGATGTTTGCATTAGTAGTCCTCACTATTCTGTGAAATAATGTGATAATAAATGTAATGAGGACTTATTTTGAGTTTGAATACTGTCTAGACGACAATATTTGTATTGAAACTCACAGCTCATGTTGTATATTTAAGTTTGTATTTATATTCTGTACCATGTATTTGGCGACTCAGAATGGGTGATGTATACCTATTTTGGGGGCGTCACAGTTGGTATAAAAGCTTAGTGAAATGATCCCTAGCTGAGATGTGAGACTAGAACTAGGAGGGGAGAGACGGGAAATTCCTTCGCTAGAATGACCTACCTAAGTTTATTTGGTATTTATTTGGTCTGTCAGAGTATAGAGATAATATGTGACATGTCAATTAACCCTTGTTTTGTGGCAGTATTTGAAAATGGCATCTGAAAATGTTGAGATAAACAATGAAGCACATGAGACCGTTGAGTCACCAACGATCAATACCCAGGATAATGTGCATCAGGATGGCAATAATCCTCAGTAAAATAACAACGCTGACCAAATGATGAACGATGGGATGTTCAGAGGATTTATGTAATTCATGTAACATCAGACGAGAACGACTCCTATTCAATATGAAGGTGGAAACACTGGTAACTCTCGGACGGTCACCGCTAAACAGTTCAAGGAGCTGGGACCACTGAAGTTTATTGGAGAGCCAAAACCACTTAAGGCGGAGACATGAATAAAGCAGATCACCAAGATATTTGATGTCTTGGAATGCTCCGAGGAGCAAAAGGTTCCCTTTTCCACCTTCATGTTGCGAGGAGAGGCACATTACTGGTGAGAATCTGTAAAGCGTACTCAACCTGCCGCACTGAAGATGTCTTGGGAGAAGTTCCAAGAACTATTCAACGACAAGTACTTTCCCAAAAGTATTCGTCACATGAAGGAGGTAGAGTTTATTAAGCTGGAGCAAAACAATATGACTATGTCGCAGTACGAAGCTAAGTTTGCCGAGTTGTCCTGGTTCACAGTACAAAGCTAAGCTAAGTTTGCTGAGTTGTCCCAGTTGATAATGAGGAGAGAATGACTGCGGATGTTTCTAAGAGGTTTGAAACTCGAGATACATCAATATCTAATTTCTCACAAACTGTGTTTGTATTCAGATGTTGTAAATAGGGCTCAGTTATTGGAGCGCGATAACGAGTCAACCCAACCAAGAGAGAGCAGCCGACAAAATTATAATACTAGTGGTAGCAGTCATCAAAGCAGTGACAACAAACGTGGTGGAAGTCAACATGCCAGAAATGGTAACCACTTCGGTGGTAATCATGGCCAAGATAATTAAAGTGAGAATTTTAAGAATAGGAGATTTAATAATGATGGAAGGACGTCAGCATCAACACCTATTGTTAAGGAAGGAGAACGACCGCCAGTCGTATATTACAAATGCGGAGGGGAGGGACACATCAGTCCAAACTATACGCAGCAGTCCAAAGTATGTTACAATTGTGGAAGAGAAGGTCACCTAGCCCAATTTTGTCATGCACCAAAGTCAAGTCCAGCTGGGATGGAGGCATCAAAGGTCGTCCCAGACAAGATAAAACCGGTAGTTCAAGGGAGAGCGTTTTTATTAACCTCCCAAAAAGCGAGGAATCCGAATGAGGTGATCACAGATAAGCTAATCATAAACTCTAGCGAAGTATATACCTTATTTGATACCAGTTCTACCTATTCTTTTATTTCTCCTACTTGCGCACAACATTTAAATTTGACTCCGGAGAAATTAGACTTTGACTTATCTGTTGAAACTCCGTTGGGAGAAACCTTCATTACATCCATTGTTTATAAGTCTTGTTTGATTCAAATCAGTAACCGCACGTTACCTGTCGATCTTATCTCTTTGAAAATACTTGCATTTGATGTGATTTTAGGGATTGATTGGTTAACTACTCATCATGCTAAAATCGATTATTTTCGTAAGGTTGTTAGCTTTCATATTCCTAACAAACCTATTATGCGAATTCAAGCAACCAAACCACTAAAGTCAATCACTGTCATATCAAGCCATAAAACTATTCGTTTATTGAAAAATGGATGTCAAGCTTTCTTAGCCCATGTCACGGATTTAACTAAAAATATGTCAGATTTGAATGATATTTCTATTGTTAATAAATTTCCTGACGTATTTCCTGAAGAACTTCCTGGCCTACCCCCTGAGCGTGAAATTGAATTTTGTATCGACCTTGAATCTGGTACAAAACCCATTTCCAAAGCCCCATATCGAATGACTCCTATTAAACTTCAGGAGTTAAAAACCCAACTACATGAATTATTAGACATCATGTTTTATTCGTCCTAGTACGTCTCGTTGGGGTGCTCCTGTTATATTCTTGAAGAAGAAAGATGGAAGTATGCGACTTTGTATTGATTATCGGGAGTTGAATCATGTCACCATCAAAAAATAGGTACCTGTTACCTCGTATTGATGATCTGTTTGACCAGTTGCAAGGCGCAATTTTTTTTTCAAAGATCGATCTTTGTTATGGATATCATCAATTAAAGATTAAAACTGACGACATTCCAAAGACTGCTTTCAGAACTCGGCACTGGCATTACGAATTCCTAGTCATGTCTTTTGGACTGACTAATGCTCCTGCTGCCTTCATGGATATGATGAACCGAGTATTCAAGGAATATTTGGATCACTTTTTGGTCATCTTTATTGATGACATCCTCATTTACTCCAAAAGCCGTGAAGATCATAAGCAACACTTGAGGCTGATACTCCAAAAGCTTCGTGAAAATAAGTTATATACCAAGTTGAAAAAATGTGAGTTCTGGCTTGAGGAAGTAGTATTCCTTGGGCAAGTGATATCAAATCACAGAATATCTCTTGACCCGGCAAAGATTGAAGCAATTCAAAGCTGGGAGCAACCTAAGTCAGTGACCGAAGTACATAACTTTTTAGACTTAGCTGGTTATTATCGGAGGTTCGTGGAAGGATTTTCTCGAATCGCTACTCCATTAACTCAGCTGACTCGAAAAGATACAAAATTCGATTGGAGTGAGGATCATGAGAAGAGTTTTCAAGAACTCAAGAGGAGGCTCATTTCAGCACCTGTTCTGACAATACCAGCTGGTTCGGAGGGATTTGTCATATACAGCGATGCTTCAAACAAAGGGTTGGGATGTGTTCTCATGCAACATGGGAAAGTCATAGCCTATGCCTCACGACAATTCAAAGAATATGAGACGAATTAACCTACTAATGATCTAGAGTTGGTAGCTGTTATTTTTGTGCTTAAGATTTGGAGGCATTACCTGTATGGAGAGAAAGTGGAGATCTATACGGTTCATAAAAGCCTCAAATATTTCTTCACTCAAAAGAAACTCAATACGCGACAATGACGATGGCTTGAGCTATTGAAATATTACGATCATACTATTCAATACGATCTTGGAAAAGCAAACGTAGTAGCTGACACATTGAGTAGAAGATCATATGCGGGTACGAGTGCGATATTGTCAATGCAAAGGCCCATTTTGTATGACTTACAAAGGATGGAGATAGAGTTAAAGACTTTAGGGACCCATGTGATGATGACAAATATACGAGTAGAACCGACTTTAATCGATAAAGTTAAAGCTGCTCAAGCTACAGACCTAGAGCTGATGCGTATGAGGAAGAAAGTGCAAGAAGGTGCTATTCCAGAAGCAAGAATCGATGAAATAGGAATACTTCGAGTCAACTCTAGACTTTGTGTTCCTAACGATTCTGACTTGAAGTATAAAATCATGATGGACGTGCATAACACACCATTTGCAGTCCATCCCTGGAGTAAAAGGTCCATTGCAACCACTTGAAATTCCAGAATGGAAGTGGGAGCACATTACTATGGATTTCTTTAATGGTCTTCCCAAGGTTTCTCAAGGCATATATGCGATTTGGGTCATTGTTGATAGATTGACCAAGTCTGCTCATTTATTACCGATGCGAGAAACTTATACACTTGATCATTTTGCTCATGTGTACATAAATGAGATTGTAAGATTGCATAGTATGCCAGTATCCATAGTTTCTGATCAAGACCCAAGATTCACTTCACAATTTTCGGTTAGTTTGTAAAAAGTTATGGGCACAGATTTACGATTTAGTTTGGCATATCATCCTCAAACAGACTGGCAGTCGAAGAGGACTATTCAAACTCTTGAAGATTTATTAAGACTCTGTGTCCTTGACTTCAAAGGAAGTTAGAACAAGTTCTTTCCATTAGTGCAGTTTTCCTATAACAACAGTTATCAAGCATGTATTGGCATGGCTCCATTTGAGGTGTTGTATGGAAGAAAATGTCTTTCTCTAGTATGCTGGGATGAGGTGGGTGTAGCAACATTGTTGGGACCGGAGTTGGTACGTATGACTATGGAATAGATTCAAACGATCCGACAACGTATAAAAACCTCACAAGATCGACAAAAGAGTTATGTTGATCTTCATCAAAAGGATGTGGAATTCAATATTGGAGATCATGTGTTCTTACGTGTTGCTCCATGGAAAGGAGTTACGAGATTTGGAAAGAGAGGAAAACTCAATCCTCGATTCATTGGCCCATTTTTAATCCTCGATCGAGTAGGAACTATGGCCTATAGACTCGCCTTACCGCCAAGTATGTCTCGTGTTCATAATGTTTTTCACATATCTATGTTTCATAAATATGTGAAAGACCTGAACCACAATATTGAATTAGAATCGGACGAGATAGCGGAAGATTTAACGTATGAGAAGGTACCTGTTAAAATCTTAGATAAGAATGATCATATTCTACGCTCCAAGGTTATACCTCAAGTTAAAGTTTTATGGAAAAATTGCGATATTGAGGAAATGACCTGGGAGTTAGAATCTGATATGAAGTCAAGGTATCCTCACCTCTTCGACATACCAGGTACGCACCCTAATTTCGAGGATGAAATTTTATAAAAAGGGGAGGTTGTAAGACCCCAACTTTTATGAATAAAGATGAATTTTTTATAAATATCATTTTTGAATATTATGGAGTGAATTTGATATAATGTTATAGTTGTGGGTATTATTTACGAATTTTGCAAAGTAAGCAAGTGGTTATATAATATTCGATTGGTCGGAGAATATTCGTTTTAACAGGGAATATTCGTACGACGACACAATCATTGGTGGACCCCACAACGGAAGTATTGTCGTAGTTAGAAAATGATAGAATTATCTTTTTATAAAAATAACGGCGAAAGTTTTACCGTTAAACTGTTGAACTACCCGGTGGTAAAAGTACAGTAATACGCGTGGTTGCATAGTAGCACACAATATTGATTATTGATGCTTACGTGAGAAGTCACTTAGTTATACTCAATTATTACTACATTAATTGCTGCATAATATCTCTCATATTATTGATTCAATTATTGTCACAATATCATCTGCATAATATCTTATATTATTAAATCAATAATTGAGACGACAAAGTTATTTATACTATTATTTGGAATATTGACAATGTCTAGAAAGTTCTGTCAATGAGAGGTTTGGTCACCTAATTGCGCTCCAATAGTGAGAAATCCTTATCGGAAAGCCCCTCTTTCATATGAATGATCTGGTTGTTAAATATTGTGAGTTATAATATTAATGATGAATAAGTTCGTATTGATTAAAGATGAAATTGATATTTTCATTGTGTTGGGGTTATTAGTGTTAATGGAAATCGACATCTATTTCGATATTAATTGATGTCTGGAGGTTATATTAACCAATCGAGTAATTAATCGGATAAATGAGCAATTAATTGTTATTAATTCACATGCTTATAACTATTTGTTCACATGTGTGTACTATTGATTCACATGCAGGTACTATTAGGGGAGGTGGTGCAAGATTGATAATACTTGCATGACTATATTTAAAATGGAGGTATAGATGAAGGTACTATACTGTAATTATTTTTTTCACATGTATAGAACTATTGATTCACATGAATGTACTATTGATTCACATGATATATTATTAGGGGAGATGATGCAAGTTTGATAATACTTGTAGGACTAAATTAAAAATGAAAGAAAAGATGAAGGTATTATACTGTAATATTTTGAGCCCCAAAAAGTGCAATTATCAAAATTATGTTTTCCTATAAATAGAAGTTCATTCTTCTTTCATTCTCACAAATTCACTAAGACTCACAAGAGCAATTATAGAGAGAGAAGCTATAGAGAGAAAGAAGAAGAGAAGTCTGCTACTTCACTATTCCAGTATCAAGTCTTCTTCTGAGGTAAGGGATGCTATTTTTTTTCCAGTATTCATAGGAATAATATTATCTTCCATACTCTTTAGTATATGAGTAATATTATTTATTCTCGTATTCCTGATTATACCCTCATTTTGTTAAAGTATTGCTTCTATACTCCGTGAAATTAGTAGAATATCCTTGAAATTTACGCTTCATCTAGTAACGTTTCACAAGGATATTTTCTGCACATTCTTGTTAAATTTTAAGCTTTTCATGTCAGAGTACTGTCCATGAGTAGTATTCATTTTTACGGTACTATTCACAAAGTATTATTCACAGGTACTATTCATAAAGTACTATTCATGAGTATTATTCACAAAGTACTATTCACGGGGTACTATTCCTGAAGTACTATTCACTCAAGTACTATTCACCTGGGCAATTATTCATGACAAAAATTGATTTCTTTCCTGTCTAAATAATTTTTTATACAATATTATTCTTGAATTTTACTCCACAAAGCAGTATCATGTTGACAATTTGGACATTATTGAATTCTGGATAAATTAAATTCTAAATCTTTAAAAACTTATCCCTTTGCTTTCTTTTAATTGAATTCTTATATCATTATCATCATCATCATGTCTATATTGTGATAAAAGTCATCTGTGGCTTACGTGCATAGATGTACTATTGATTGGTATGATTATGACCATGGATTATTCGGTATAATCATGACAGTAATGTTACAAATGACGTGGTAAAAAAATCCTCACTAGCCTGTAGTGCATGGATGGACAGTGGCAGGTATGATTATGACCAGGGATTATTCGGTATAATCATGACCATTGATGATTACATGAATATCCTTGGCCCGTAGTGTAAGGATGATTCGATGATGTGGTTTATTTATTAAGCTGAGTCTCAGCGATAAAATTAATGATAAACTTTTTAAATCATAGAAGATCGTAGATATCATGCTCTACTTGACTCTTCTAATGGATTGCTTGTTCCGTTGTAATTAAACTTGATGTTTATTATATTTTATCAGTTTAACACTGTTGAAGGCTAACGATAATTTATTCCGCATTATCTTAGTCATAATATTTCTTACTGGGCTAGTTGAGCTCACCCTTTTCTTTCATTGTTCTTTTCAGAAAATGCGAATATTGCTGGGACTAGTCGGAGAACGGAGTGACGGTCCAGATGTTTGCATTAGTAGTCCTCACTATTCTGTGAAATAATGTGATAATAAATGTAATGAGGACTTATTTTGAGTTTGAATACTGTCTAGACGACAATATTTGTATTGAAACTCACAGCTCATGTTGTATATTTAAGTTTGTATTTGTATTCTGTAGCATGTATTTGGTGACTCAGAATGGGTGATGTATACCTATTTTTGAGGCGTCACAACATAATAATTTGTATTTGATCATTCATGGTACAAAAAAATGAAAGAAGGGCAAAATCTTTGTAGAGTACATTGAACTAGGTTTTTTTTTTCTTTTTCATTTTATCTCCTAATTGAATTCAACTTCATCATGATAATTTTGTAGAGTCCATTGTTATCTTTAAAAGTTGGATAGTAATCCTTTTTTTTACTATATTAGATTGGAATTTAAACACACTCACACACCCTACCTGACATGCCAAGCGGGCCAAAGGCCTTCGATATGATAGTAATCTTTTATTGGCTCCCCAAGATAAATAAATATTAGTTCCTATAAAATAATATAAAAATCATTTGTTAAAATTAAATGGACACATAAAATAATAAATATGATATTATTAAAATGTAAAAATATGTTTCTATTAATAAACTATTGTTAGTTTGAATAAAAAGGGATCTAGTTACCATGAAATTATTCATGGTAAGTTGGTCAATTGACCAATACAGTATTGATACGCAGAGAGAGATCACTTCTCGTCTGCGTATCGATATTATATTGGTCAATTAATCAAAGTTAACTTCATGTTAACTACTCCCAATAAAAAGTAGTTTTCTTTCTCCATAATTTTTGTAATGTTTTCATGCCTTCCTATAAACATGAAGAAGGATTAATTAGAAGTTGGTGTGATTATTTCAACTCACAATCATATTATGAACAAGTACAAACAATTTTATATCTACATATAAAAGCAAAAAAATAAAATGATATCCTAATTCTATTAATATATAAGACCCCAAAAAGAAAATGGTAAACACATATTGTATAATGCTGTGACGCCCCCAAAATAGGTATACAACACTCACTCTGAGTCGCCAAATACATGGTACAGAAAACAAATACAAACTTAATTATATAACTGTCGTGTAACATAAGATGAGAGTTTTAACACGAATATTGTCTCCTAGATAATATCCAAACTCAAATGAAGTCCTCATTATAAATATTATTACACTATTTCACAAAATAGTGAGGACTACTAAAGCAACCATTTGGACCGTCACTTATTTCCCAACTAGTCCCAGCTATATTCTCATTTCATGAAGAGAACAATGAAAGCAACGAGTGAGCTCAACTAGCCCAGTAAAGAATATTATGACTAAGATAATGCAGAATAAATTATCGTTAGCCTTCAACAGTGTTAAACTGATATAATATAATAGACAACAAGTTTAACTGCAGTGGAACAAATAATCCATTAGAAGAGTCAAGTAGAGCATAATATCTACTATCTTCTATGATTTAAAAGTTTATCATCAATTTTATTGCTGAGACTCAACTCAATAAATAATCCACATCACTGAATTATCCATGCACTACGGGCCAATGATATTCATTATTATCACATCCACGAATCATTCATGCACTACGGGCTAAGGATACTCATTATTATCACCAATGGTCATGATCATGCCAATGAGGACTTTTACCACATCATTCGTAACATTACAGATCATGATTATACCGAATAATCCATGGTCATAATCATACCAATCAACAGTTCATCTATGAATTACTGGCCAAAGATGACTTTCATCACAATATAAGTATGAGGATGATGACAATGATATAAGAATTCAATCAAACGAAATCAAGGATAAATATTAAAGAATTTTAATTTATCCAGAGTTTAAAAATGTCCAAATTGACAACATGATAACTGCTTTGTGGAGTAAAATTCAAGAATAATATCCATGTATAAAAATAATTTGGACAGAAAAGAAATCCATTTTTTGGGTGAATAGTACCCCGACATGAAAAGATTAAAATTTAACAATAATATTCAGAAAAATATTCCCGTGAAAAAATACTCGATGAAGCGTAAATTTCAAGGATATTCTACTAATTTCAAGGAGTATAGAAGTAATACTTTAACAAAACGAGTGTAGAATTAGGAATATGAAACGAAATAATATTACTTACATACTACAGAGTATGGAAGAAAATATTATTCCTTACGAGCACTGAAAAAATAATATCTCTTACCTTAAAAGGAGAGTATTTCTGACTGGTAGGGCGGAGATATTTTTGAAAAAAACTTGCACTATTTTCTACACTCAAAACTTCCTTAAATTCTAAAGAAATACGCTCAATATTATACAATAAGAATTCTCTGATTTTGGAGTGATTTTAAATTCTAAACTAAGCATCCTATTTATAGGAGAATGACATGATACTATTTGGATGCACAGTAAGGAAAAAATCACGGACTGCATAGTAGGAAATCAAACGATTCACGAGCATCGGCTGAAATTTTTTTTGATTTTACTATGCAGGACTATATTGCACTATGCAAACAATAAAATATAATATATTCTATTTTTCATAAAAAAAACTTATTAATATATATATATATATATATATATATATATATATAACTAAATTAAGATAACTTTCTACCGATAATTTTGAAAAATTGATAAGTGGGTCCATAATTTACAATAAATACTTCATAAAAATCCCCTATATTTATCTCAATTCACTTAGCTTTATAATATTTTTAATAACATTCATCATTAATATTATAACTCATAATATTAACAACCAGATCATTCCCAGGAAAGATGGGGCTTTTCGATAAGGATTTCTCCTTATTGACGCGCAATTAGGTGACCAAACCCCTTTCCTCGACAGAACTTTCTAGACATTGTCAATAATAAAAATAATAATATGAATAACTTTGTCATCTCAATTATTGATTTAATAATATTAAATATTGTGACAATAATTGAATCAATAACGTGAGATACTATGCAGCAATTACTATGTCAATAATTGAATAAAACTGAGTGACTTCTCACATAAGCATTAATAATCAAAGATACTGTGCAATACCGTATGCTACTATGCAACCACGCGTATTACTATACTTTTATCACCGGATATTTCAACTGTTAACGGTAAAAGTCTTGCCATTATAAAAAGTTATTTCTATCAATTTCTAACTCCGACAATAATTCTGTTGTGGAGTCCACCAATGATTATGCCATCGTACGAATATTCCCTGATAAAACTAATATTCTCCGGCCAATCGAATATTGTATAACAACTTGCTTACTTTGCAAAATTTGTAAATATTACTCACAACTATAACATTATAACAAATTCACACCTTATAATATTCAAAAATGATATTAAGAGAAAAAATTCATCTTTATTCATACAAGTTGGGGTCTTATAATGCTCACTGCCATACGTACGTTTTGGTATAGAAAAGTAACTCATGGGAATGAAAATGAATTTCATTCTTATATTAGATAATAAAATTTACTTTTTTGCAAATTTTTATATATTTATGATGTCGCTGGTTTAGTAACGGTTTGGTTGAACCAATAACCCATCCATCCGATAATTTTTCGATTTGATGACTGATTTGAATCTAAAAACATTGGTTGTTGATTTTGAGATGAAAATCATGTCAAGGTAATATATTTATGTATATTTATATTGTGACGCCCCCAAAATAGGTATACATCACCCATCTTGGGTCGCCAAATAAATGGTACAAAATTCAAATACAAACTTAATTAATACAACTGTCGTGTAAAATATGACAAAATATAGCTGAGTTTTTACACGAATATTGTCCCATAGACAATATCCAAACTCAAATTCAATTCTCGTTACATTTATTATCACACTAAATAGTGAGGACTACTAAAACAACGATCTTAGACAGTCACTCCATTTCCCGACTAGTCCCGGCTACGTTCTCATTTCCTGAAGAGAACAATGAAAGCAAAAGGCTGAGCTCAACTAGCCAGTAAGAAATATTATGACTAATATAATGCAGAATAAATTATCATTAGCCTTCAACAGTGTTAAACTGATAAAATATAATAAACATCAAGTTTAACTGCAAAGGAACAAGCAATCCATTAGAAGAGTTAAGTAGAGCATGATATCTACTATCTTCTATGATTTAAGAGTTTATCATCAATTTTATCGTTGAGCCTCAGCTTAATAAATAATCCACATCATTGAATCATCCATGCACTACTGGCCAAGGATATTCATTAGTATCACGCCCACGAATTATCCATGCACTACGGGCCAAGGATATTCGTGTAATCATCAATGGTTATGATCATGCCAACAACTTTCCATCAATGCACTACGGGCCAATGAGGACATTTACCCCATCATTTGTAATATTACAGGTCATGATTATACCGAATGATCCCTGATCATAATCATACCAATCAACAGTCCATCTATGCACTACGGTCCAAAGATGACTTTTACCACATCATAAGCATGAGGATGATGATAATGATATAAGAATTCAATTAAATGAGAGCAAATGATAAATTTTAAAGATTTTATAATTTAATTTATCCAGAATTCAAAAATGACCAAATTATCAACATGATACTTCTTTGTGGAGTAAAGTTCAAGAATAATATTGTATCAAAAATGATTTAGTCCGAAAAAAATTTAATTTTTGTCATGAATAGTACCCTGGGTGAATAGTACCCGAGTGAATAGTACACCATGAATAGTACTCCGACATGAAAACGTTAAAACTTATCAAGAATGTTCAGAATAATATTTCCATGAAAAGATACTCGATGAAGCGCAAATTTCAAGGATATTCTACTAATTTTATGGAGTATAGAAGCCAAAACTTAACAAAATGAGTATAGAATTCTGAATCTGAAACGAAATAATATTACTTAAATACTACAGAGTATGGAAGAAAATATTATTTCTTACTAATATTGAACAAAAATAATATCCCTTACATTTAAAAGGAAAGTATTCTAACTGGTATAACGGAGATATTCTTGAGGAAAACTTGAATTGTTTTCTACACTCAAAGCTTCCTTAAACTCTAAAAAATTACGCTCAATATTATAGAAGAAGAATTCTTTGATTCTGGTGTGATTTTCAATTCTAACTAAACATCCTATTTATAGGAGAATGAAAGGATACTATTTAGAAAATAAAATCACGGACGCACAGTGGGTCACGGGCGAAAATCTTTCCTGAGAATTCACGAATGCCCAAATTTCAAGTAAAACAAAATTCTATAATATATATATATATATATATATATATAGTGGTGGTGGTGGAAATGTGTTAGTTGTGAAAGTGATAGGTGGATGAAAGTGGTGGGGATGATGTTGATATATATATATATATATATATATATATATATATATATATATATATATATATATATACTTTATAACTTCCTTCTGATTATTTTGAAAAATGAGTAAGTGGGGGTCCAATTAATAAGCAAAATTTACAACAAATACTTCATAAGAAAAATCACCTCAATATTTTTAACAACATTTATTCATCATGATTATAACACGTAATATTAACAATCAGATCGTTCCCAAAAAAGAGGGGGCTTTCCGATAATGATTTCTCCCTATTGGCGCGCAATTAGGTGACTAAACCCCTTTTACCGACAAAAGTTTCTAGACATTGTTAATTATGCAAATAATAATATGATCTCAATTATTGATTTAATAATATAAAATATTGAAAATAATTGAATCAAATAACGTGAGATACTATGCAACAATTGATGTAGCAATAATTGAGTATAACTGAGTGACTTCTCACGTAAGCATCAATAATCAATACCGTGTGCTACTATACAACCACGTGTATTACTGTATTTTTACCACCGGGTATTTCAACAGTTAACGGTAAAAATTTCGCCGTTATTTTTATAAAAAGATACTTCTGTCGTTTTCTAACTCTGACAGTAATTCCATTGTGGGGTCCATCAATGATTGTGTCGACGTACGAATATTTCCTGTTAAAACGAATATTCCCTGACAAATCGAATATTTTATAATAACATGCATACTTTGCGAAATTTATAAATATTACCCACAACTATAATATTATATCAAATCTACACCATAATATTTAAAAATATATTTCGAGAAAAATTAATCTTTATTTATGAAAATTAGAGTCTTACATATATGGGGTAGAATTAAGTAGAGGTGGCTTGCTAATAGTTTTCCTAGCTTTCATAAAAATTTAAGAGATTGTAGAATCTCTCTACAATTATTACAAATATTAGTGTCTCTCTAGTTTTCTTCTCTTTTCAGAAACAAAAGTTTTTCGTTTATTTGTGATCGTAAATTTTTAAAAAAATATTAATAACCTACTTTCTCATATTAATTATCTTTAAACATTAAATGAATAATTTTTTCTCCTTCAACTTTTTTTGTAAATTTTAATAGGGTAAAATTGAGATTTCATACCCAATTTAGCTAATTAAACCAAACATTAATTAAACTTCTTAATCTTTGTTTTTTGTCTAAAATGTCAAATAAGAAGTATCTATTAACTTTATTGTTGTTTTTCCCCATATTTATTATATTAGTCGAAATATTACTTTAAATTGTGCTAAAAATATTTAGTTTAATTTTGGTTAAAATTGTATTCAAAAGACAAATTCAACAGACAACTCGTTATGCTCGGCAACCCAATACTACATAAAGTGCCTAATTACCCGTCCAAGAATCTAATCGAGTTTTAAATATTTAATAGGGCTAAATATATTTTTGTTACATTAAGTATCATCAAATTTATAATTCGGCCCCAAAGTATTCATATTGACTTTGAAAATACGACTTGACCGTATTCATATACGGGGGTTGACTTCATTAAAAAATTAAATTGTTTCTAAGTAAAATTAACTCCAAATTAAAATATTCCAAATACAATTAGTCCCAAATTAAAATACTTCTAAATATAATTAACTCCCCAAATTAAAATAATTTTAAAGTTAATTCACCCCAAATAATATTAACTTTGAAAATATTAATCTAAAAATTATACCAAATGATGTTTAACAAAAAAATAAAGAAGATGTTAGGATGTAATTATTTGGGTCTAGCCAAGGTGTAGCCCAATCTATTTAATGGATCGGATTTGGTGTTGGCCATATACGTTTATTATCTATTTGTTCAAATAGTGGGAGGGTTCTTATTAAAGTAAGATTGTGTTTCCTTATTTGGTGGGATAAGGAGATCTAATTTGGAAAGGAATTGATCAGTCATTAATTGCAGTTATAAGGTGATTCTAAACATGATTCCTACTCCTAATTGGATTCAGGTGGACATGACATCTCTCCATATTATTATAGTGGATTTCTCCCTCTTCGTGGTTTTTTCTCAATTGGGTTTTCACGTAAATTCTTGTGTTCATATTTTATATATTTTTATTTATGTTTATGTGAGTGTATTTCGTAAGTTTGATTTTACAACAATACAATCAACCGTTTGCATGATTTTGGCATGCTGTTTTGGTGATTTCGTCATGCTTGCAAAATCTGGTGTTAATAGAAGAATTAAGAGACTCTTTTTAATTATTAAAAATTCATAAAAATGTAATAAAACAATAATTTTCTGAGATTTGGAGATTTTTTTTTTCATGATTTTTTTGTGTTATTGCTCTTTTTGCTTTATGCTTATACCAATTTTTATTCCAAAATGATGAACAAGAATATTAACATTCAATTTTTTCAAAACAAAAATTAAAAAAGGAGAATTTTTTCTACCAACATGATGAGCACCAATATTAACATTCAATTTTTTACAAAATAGAAATTAAAAACAATATTTTCCACCTCCATAACTTCTTCCCTCTAGCACAACAACCTCGCAACGTGAAGTTTGGGAAAAAATAATCGGCCAACTAAGTTGCTTTGAATCGGACGATTGATACCCAATTGTGGTGTATTGGGGAAAAAGCTACGCAAAAGATTGTCATCGGAGCTGTGGTGATAGTGAGCATGTCCATATCTTAATTGGTGGAGTAATCGATGATGGAGAAAGAGTGCTGAAATTTGAAATTTGTTTGTTTCAATTTTAGATATATTTTATTTTTAATTTTAGGAATATATATATATATACACACACACACACACACACACATAAGTAATATATCTATTGTGTTATGATTGTGTGAAGTTTGTGATAAGATTGAAGTTTAGGAAAGATAATGATGCTTGATTGATGACGGTGATGGAGGAGTTGATGATGATAATGGTGTTGAAAGTGTTGATGATGGTGATGGAGGAGTTTAGGGAAGAAATAATGAGATATTTTTATTTGTTTTTGCACTATTAAGTCTTTTAATAAGTTATTACAAAACAAATTCCTTAAATTAATTTGAGGGCTACATTGTATGCAATTAGACACTTTATGTAGTAAATTGTAAATTAAACTCTATTTTAATACTGTGACACCCCTAAAATAGGTATACAAAACCCATTTTGAGTCGCTAAATATATGATACATAATTTAAATACAAACTTTCTTATACAATACGACAAAAATGTAGCTGAGAGTTTTAACACGAATATTGTCTCATAGACAACATCTAAACTCAAATGGAGTTCTCATTACAATTATTATCACACTATTTTATAGAATAGTGAAGACTACTACATCCACCATCTCAGACCGTTACTCCACTCCCCGACTAGTCCCGGCTACGTTCTCATTTCCTTAAGAGAACAATGAAAGCAAAAGGGTGAGCTCAACTAGCCAGTAAGAAATATTATGACTAATATAATGCAGAATAAATTATCATTAGCCTTCAATAGTGTTAAACTGATAGAATATAATAAACAACAAGTTTAACTACAGCGGAACAAGCAATCCATTAGAAGAGTCAAGTAGAACATGATATCTACTATCTTCTGTGATTTTAAAGTTTATCATCAATTTTATCGCTGAGACTCAGCTCAATAAATAATCCACATAACTGAATTATCCATGCACTACGGGCCAAGGATATTCATTATTATCACATCCACGAATCATCCATGTACTACGGGCCAATGATATTCGTTATTATCACCAATGGTCATGATTATACCGATACATAGTCATAATCATACCGATCAACAGTCCATCTATGCACTACGGGCCAAAGATGACTTTCATCACAATATAATCATGATGATGATGACAATGATATAAGAATTCAATTAAGTGAAAGCAAATGATAAATTTTAAAGATTTATAATTCAATTTATTCAGAGTTCAAAATGTCCAAATTGTCAACATGATACTGCTTTGTGGAGTAAATTTCAAGAATGATATTTATATAAAAATAATTCGGACAGAAAAGAAATTAATTTTTATCATGAATAGTATCCGTGTGAATAGTACCTGAGTAAATAGTACCCCGTGAATAGTACTTCATGAATAGTACTTCGTGAATAGTATCCCGACATGAAAAGATTAAAACTTCATAAGAATATTCAGAAAAGTATTTCTGTGAAACGATACTAGATGAAGCGCATATTCCAAGGATATTCTACTAATTTCAAGGAGTATAGAAGCAATACTTATCAACATAAGTATAGAATTAGGAATATGAAACAAAATTATATTACTTACATATTATAGAGTATGGAAAAAAATATTATTTCTTAAGAATACAAAAGAAATAATACCCCTTACGAAAATGAAATAAATAATACCTCTTACGAATATGAAATAAATAATATCCCTTACCTTAGTAGGAGATTGTATACTGCAATAGTGTAGTAACTGTAGACACTCAAAATTTTTTGTACTATTGTCACTAACATTGTAGGAGGATAGATTCGTCTTTTAAGAGAGAACCCTGAAAGACAATCCAAATTCATACCGGATACTACCGGAAGTTCAGCATCAACCCCGGATCACATTATGGGAGTAACAATTCCAACCTCAGAGATAACCCCGAGGCGTGAAGATCCAATACCGGAACACACACCGGAGAAGACCAATTAATCTCGGAGATAACCCCGAGGTGTCCAGTCTCAGTCCCAACCATGGGAATAGCCACCAACCTTGGTGATAACACCAAGGAATGCAGTTTTGGCGATAACCTCAGAAATGCTTGTTTCAAATGTGACCAGCTTCAATCTCGACGGTCACAACGAGATACACTGTACCAACACAGCGATAACACCGGGAGGACAGGCACACCTCAAAGATGACAATGAGGACCTTTAACAAATGAAGCAGTCCAATCTCAGTGAAGCTTTGAGCAACGCCTGCTTTATCAGCCCAAACCGGCGATAACACCGGTGATGGAAAACATCGTCATCTCGCCAACACGATACCACGCCACGTCCTCTCAACATTTTAGACATACATCTATACACAACGATGTCCCACAAGAGCTAAGGATAACCAATCCCGAGTGACTATTATGCGGGATAACAGATAGAATTTGAAGGTTGAAGACCGGAGGGCATTGTCCCATCTTCAATGACTTCGTACAAACTCTAATCCCATGCCATCGTACAACTCTCGACAACGGCGGTCCGAAATAGGTCCTGTATACCTCAATCGAATGCCCGAATTGTACTTCTGAAAGTTTGAACGGACATTATAGTGCCCGAGTGCACGTACTACGAGAAGACCCAATCCGAAAAACCAGGGCCCACCTGGGTTGCCTCTGGTACCCGCGGCTCCACCCTCTATAAATAGAGGGCTTGGGGTGGCTATTTTGAAAGAGAAAACGGCGAGGAAGCCCTGCCCAATTTGCTCTGCACTCACTCCAAGCAGTGTGTTTTCCCCTTTTAAACACCTGCGAGGTCATATATAGCCCTTTTGTACCTACAAAAGTCAGTGTTTACCCACTCTAAAGATATAGAAGTCTTCTTTGGCAGTCAACTGTAAGCCTTCTCACACACTTTAGAGTCTTTCTCTTCATCTCTGCACACGCCCTTCTTCATGTTGAGAGTCGTGTTGCGCGCATTTGCCCAGACTTCGGTCCGTGATTTTCATTTCAGTCTGTATATATATATATATATATTTGTATATATATTGACTAACATTATCGAGTTATGCCTCGATTGAGCCTAGACTTCGGTCTGGAGCGTTTATTTGTTTTAATATATATATATATATATATATATATATATATATATATATATATATATATTTCGTCCCACCTGGAGTTTACTTCGTGGTGGTTGATCGCTTTAACAGCTTTATTTATGTTTCGTCCTGCCTGGAGTTTATTTCGTGGCAGTTGATCACTTTGTACAACTTTATTTACATTTTGTCCCGCCTGGAGTTTCCTTCGTGGCGGTTGACCGTATTTACAGCTTTATTTACGTTTTGTCCCACCTGAAGTTTCCTCCGTGGCGGTTGATAGCTTTAATTACATTTCTGATCCCCCATGGAGGTGCTTCGTGGTTGGTGATCATGTCTGTATATATATATTTATAGCTTTTATATATATACCTACTTACTTCTTTCATACAAATTACGGTATCCTGTGCGCCTAGGAATCATGTGATCACAGATTCATCCCATTGGATCTAGATTCGATTCCCGTGATGGACATTTTCAGCTGTAAGCAGCTTGTAAATTATTATGCGGTGTCTGAATTTTCTCAGATGGTTTCCATACCCACGAGGAAGTCGACATTATTTTTTATATTATTTTTTCATACGGATGCCTCGCATCTGTCAAATAAAATCAATCAAGCCGAACACTTAATAAAATGGGAGTGTAAAAGGTCTCAATTAGTATTGAGCATCAGGGTTTGAAAAACCTTTTTATGAAACGTCATTGCTATATCTTGCTAAAAACTGAATTTTTACATAAATTCAAACCCTGTGTATATAGGTTCGAATGAGGCCTCGCACTACTTCCAAATAACAGCACATTGACCCACACACGCACACATTCAGATAATAGTTTCTTGAAAAGAGGCGGTCACCGTGGTAACACGGATGTCGGGGGGTGCCCAACACCTTCCCTCCGTATAACCAAGTCCCCGAACCCTAATGAATCTCGGTTTCACCGACCCGTTTAGCAGTGTTACATCACTGGGTCAATGTGCAAACCTTTTCTCGGTTGTGTTGGTATAACCATTTAAAAAACCAACTGGCGACTCTTAACAGTCCATCGTCGACATTATACATGTCGGACCTTTTTCACTTGTTTTTTCAAACAAATCTCACCTAAAATGAGAATACCAAAGAACAAGTAACGGAAAGGGACATCCAAAAATCCCAACATCGACAGGTGGCGACTCTGCTGGGGTATCCAGTAAGAGGACTTAAGCCGCTATTACAATCTTTTCAAAACTGTTATCTGCTTGTGTGTGGATGTTACATTTACATTTGATGAATGTGTACGAATGCATTTCCTTATTGCACTTAGTGCTTCGCACCATATCTGCTTGTGATATTAGTGTTTCGCACCATATCTGCTTATGATATTAGTGCTTCGCACATGTCATCATTTTCATATAGTGAGACGCGATGTATGTGAATGTATGTTGTGTGGTCCCTCCACCAGGAGGCTATCCCGTCGGTGTTTGATTACTGGACTCGTGAGAAGACTAATTCTCCGAGGCTCAGGAAAGGCACCACCCAAATTCGCTCCAGTTGAAGGACCGGATTAACTTCCCGTCAAGTAGATTGCGATGATTTGGGAACCTTCATGCCAAAAAGCCACGAGAGTAACCTAAGATAGGTCAGCCTCTGATAAACCCAAAACGGAGGAAAGTCTCTTCATGCTCTCATTTCAAATTACTTATAATTACATTCCATATCTATCTCCATGTAATGAGAAATATGAAGAAATGTGTACACATACATATTTTAAATATGCTACAAACAACTGGCATCCGTTTTACAGGATAAAATTCCTAAAATGGACACATCACATAGCATGTTATTATACACATTCCCTAAAGACTAAACTATACACGTCTTTCACAGGGAATCAATAGGACCTACTACCCAGTCAAAGTTCAAAAAGGCAACAGAGTCAAGCAAGTATTATCAATCTTGCACCAACTCCCCTAATAGTACTAGAATGTGATTCAATAGTACACACATGTGAACAAATAGTTATATAAGCATGTGAATTAGTAGCAATTAATTGCTCATTTATCCGATAAATTACCCGATTTATCAATATAACTCCCAGACATCAATTATCATCGGAATAGATGTCGATTTCCACTAACACTAATCATCCCAACACAATGGAAATATCAAATTCATCTTTAATCAACACAACTTATTCATCATTAATATTATAACCCACAATATTTAATAATCAGGTCGTTCCCAGGAAAGAGGGGGATTTCAGATAAGGATTTCTTCTTATTGATGCGCAATTAAGTGACCAAACTTCTCATTGACAGAACTTCTAGACATTGTCAATATTGTAAATAATAATATAAATAACTTTGTCGTCTCAATTATTGATTTAATAATAATAAATATAATGCAGATGATACTGTGACAATAATTGAATCAATAATGTGAGAGATATGATGCAAAAATTACTGTAGCAATAATTGAGTATAACTGAGTGACTTCTCACATAAGCATCAATAATCAATACCGTGTGCTACTATGTAACCACGCGTATTACTGTACTTTTACTACCGAGTAGTTCAACAGTTTTAACGGTAACACTTTCGCCTTTATTTTTATAAAAAGATAATTCTGTCATTTTCTAACTACGACAATACTTCCGTTGTGGAGTCCACCAATGATTGTGTCGTCATACGAATATTTTTTGTTAAAATGAATATTCTCCGAATAATTGAATATTATATAACCACTTGCTTACTTAGCAAAATTTGTAAATATTACCCACAACTATAACATTATATCAAATCCACATCATAATATTCAAAAATATATTTCGAGAAAATTATTTTTTATTCATAAAAGTTGGGGTCTTACAGGTGAAACAGTAGACTGCTGTGTCAGAAAGTCATAAAGGGGATGTCATGTCACATCTACAGTCTATACCAAATAACTCGAGATCGGCGAAACAATTCAAATAGCTTTCAACGACTATATATATCCCAACGGGAAGATTGGGAAGGAGTATAATCAGCCAGAGCTTCAAAGATCAAAGAGTTATTGATGTTGCTGAAGTTGAAGAATCGTTAAGTTTTAGGAATGCTATTGTTGACTCTACGAGTTCCACCAGAACTAAACAGAATAAGTCTCAGTGACAGTGAGATTACAAAGGTAGAAGTGAAATAACTTTGAAGAAGGACTCGAACAGACTAAAGCTTCACTCAACAAATATGAGAATGCCACTGAAGATGGTAGCTAAGCTGAGAAACGAAAAGGAAAAGAAGATAACATTCAGAAAAATGGCAGAGCACAAAGAAGATCCAGAGAGCCACTCTACGAATCACTATGAACTAAAAGCTGAAACTTAAACAAGTGAAGAACCATGTTTGCCAACCAGTCAAGAAGGGTTCAGGGAATGCTAAGTGCCAGACGAAGTCTACTAAAAGCTCAAACACATAGCATACCTAAATTGTAATGGTGCACAACTGACAATGGATGAGGATGAGCATAACATAATGAAGATCAGCTGCACCAGAGAAGATGTGGTCCAGACTAAAAGCAGAATGCCAAGAGGACCATGCCAAGCTGCTAAGTACAGAAGATGTTAAAGCTGAAAGACATCTTAGCAGCAAGGCACCAAAAATAACAACAACAAGAAGAAGTAGCCAGGGCCTGAGGGATCCTTGTCTAGAGGGACTAAATGAAGTTCCAAGCCTGCTGGGCTTGAAGAGTTCCTAGGGAACTATCCCAGGCTGCTAGCCTTGAGGAGTTCTTAGTGAACTGAAGTTCCAAGGCTGCTGTCCTTGAAGGAATCTTAGTGATTAAGGGTGTTGTCTTTCCTTAGTAGAAATCCTACTAGTTAAAAGTAGAAGAGTGGATTAGGAGCTTGAGTCTCTGAACCACTTAAAATCCCTTGTGTCATTTACTTTATGTCATTTATATTATGTACCTAACTGTTATAACTGCTATGTATGTATTAACTTCTTACAACTTAACTAACTCTAAGAACAATGTATGTATGATTATGAATATATCAATGAAGGGGAACTTTTACTTATTCCGTTGTGCTTGATAAGATTCTTATGTTTGTTATATATTAATTCATTAGCAGTACAAAACAAAAGAGAAAAGTGTTTGAAAATAAAAAGGATCTATTCAACCCCTCTTCTAGATCTATTATGTGTCTACTGGGAACTAACATAAATGTTGAGCACAAGTAGGAGAAATAAAATAATGTGTGACGCCCCCAAAATAGGTATACATTACCCATCTTGAGTTGCCAAATACATGGTATAAAAATCAAATACTGACTTCTTTTATACAATACGACAAAATATAGCTGAGACTTTTTACAAGAATATTGTCTAAAAGAATATATTCAAACTCAAAAGGAGTTCTCATTACAATTATTATCACACTATTTTATAAAATAGTGAGGACTACTATAGCCACCATCTTGGACCATAACTCTGTTCTCCGACTAGTCCCAACTACGTTCTTATTTCCTTAAGAGAACAATGAAAGCAACAGGGTGAGCTCAACTAGCCCAGTAAGAAATATTATGACTAAGATAATGCAGAATAAATTATCTTCAGCCTTCAACAATGTTAAACTAATGAACAACAAGTTTAACTTCAGCGAAACAAGCAATCCATTAGAAGAGTCAAGTAGAGCATAATATCTACTATCTTCTATGATTTAAAAAGTTTATCATCATCTTTATAACTGAGACTCAGCTTAACAAATAATCCACATCATTGAATCATCCCTCCACTACGGGCCAAGGATATTCATTAGTATCACAACCACGAATTATCCATGCACTATGGGCCAAGGATATTCGTGTAATCACCAATGGTCATGATCATACCAACAACTGTCCATCAATGCACTACGGGCCAATGAGGACTTTTACAACATCATTTGTAACATTATGGGTCATGATTATACTGAATGATCCCTGGTCGTAATCATACCAATCAACAGTCCATCTATGCACGTAAGCCAAATATGACTTTCATCACAATATAAGCATGAGGATGATGACAATGATATAAGAATTCAGTTAAAAGAAACAAAGGATAAATTTTTAAAGATTTATAATTTAATTTATCCAAAATTCAATAATGTCCAAATTGTCAACATGATACTGCTTTGTGAAGTAAAATTCAAGAATAATATTGTATCAAAAATGATTTGGACCGAAAAGAAATCAATTTTTGTCATGAATAGTACTGTAAGACCCCAACTCATTATAAATAAAATTTAATTTTCTCTATTTATTATCCTGAAATAATATGGAGTTAATTTGATATAATACTTTGGTTATGGGTGAAATGTACAATTTTACAAAATAAGCAAGTGGTTATAAAATATTCATTTTGTCGGGGAATATTCGTTTGGTCGTGGAATATTCTTTCTGTCGGGGAATATTCGTACGACGGCGCAGCCATTTGTGGGCCCCATAACGGATAACTATCGGATCAAGAAAATGACAAAGTTTGAGTTTTTACAAATAACGGCGTAATTGTTACCGTTAACACTGTTGGAATACCTGGTGGTTAAAATACAGTAATACGCGTGGTTACACAGTAGCACACGGTATTGCACAGTATTGATGAATTATTGATCCTTACGTAAGAAGGTACTACTCAATAATTGTTACAGTAATTACTGTTCAATATTTTAGTTTATTGGTTCAATAATTGTTGCGTTGATATTTTATTTTATTGTTGTTTTAATAATTATCACTGCACAATATTTCCCATTATCGGATCAATAATTCATATTATTTGAATAATATTATGAGATAGCATTATTGACAATGTCTAAAAAGTTCTGTCAAGGAGAGGTTTGGTCACCTAATTGCGTGCCAGTAAGAAAAATCCTTATTGGAAAGCCTCCTCTTTCTTGGGAACGGCCTGGTTGTCAGAAATGTGATTCTGTAATATTATTTGTTAATAATTAATTATTGATTCATATAATAAGGAAATATTTATTTTATGTTGGATATATTTATTATGGTTAAAAATGAAGGAGTTAATGTTGAGGTGTTTTATCAGTATTTTTGTCGGAATGGAGGTATTAAAAATTAAACCAGTGTTTTTGAGATATATTACGTGAGTTATAATTTTTAATCCGACCGTTGGATCGTTGTGATTTTTGAATATGTTATACATATATAAGTTGAGTATATTCCACAAATTTTGAACCATTAAAAATGAACGTATGATTTGTTATGAATTTTAAAAGGTGGCTGATTCGGAAATTAGGTTATAAATCATTTTGGTTGAAAATTCTAGAATTGAGTGGGCCCCACTTGTGGTTGGTGAAGAAATGTGCTGAATTTTATTTCAAATGTGGTGGGTGGCAATAGTAGCAGGTAAAACCATCAGGTTGCAGGTCAAGTCTGCTTCGGCGTGCTAATATTTTCCTATAAATAGAGGACTAAGTTAGAATTGAAAATCACACAAGAAAAATAAGATTTCTCTCTTTCTTTCTATATATTATCGAGCGTATTCTTGTGAGTATTTTGATACTTTGAGTGTTGCTATAAGTTGCAAGTTCCTTCAGCACTATATCTAGTATTCCAGTCAGAAGTACTGTCTTTTTGAGGTAAGGGTTGTTATTTTCTTCGTAAGTGATATTATTTCTTCAATATCATTATGCTGAAATATTGGTTGGAACTTTTTATCAAATTTAGAACTTTTCATGTCGGGGTTACTATTCATGAGTTACTATTCACGAGTTACTATTCACACGTACTATTCACGAAGCATGATGATTTTTCTTGTAGAATTTCTATCTTTTGGTATCGGAGTTACTATTCACGTATACGGCACAATTCACGTATATGACACTATTCATCGAAAAATGAAATTTTCTTCTTTTTATCCAAGATGTCTATTATGGCTACTATCTTTGATTGTATCCATGTTTTGATCTTTATTCTTGAATTTTACTTCGAAATTGGTTATTATAGAGTATTATTGATCTTGGATAAACTGTAATACGAATCTCTAATATTTGATATTTTATTTCACTAGATTCATTTTCTTTAATATATTTTTCATCATCCTCAGTCCTAAATGATGATATTACTGAATATCTTGGCATGTAGTGCAAAGATGAATGATTAACTGATGAATATCTTTGGCCTGTAGTGCAAAGATGAATGATTACCTAATGAATATCTTTGGCCCGTAATGCAAAGATGAACAGGTATTGAGATGAACATAACCAACTGGTGATACAAATGAATATCTTTGGCCTGTAGTGTAAAGATGAATATTTGATTCAAGATGTATATTGATTGATGTTACATGGATAAAATATTGATGATGGACTTTTAAATCTTAGAAGATAGTGGAATTCTTTCTCTACTTAACTCTTCTAATGGATTGTTGTTTCTGCTGCAGTTATTGATCTAAAACTTGTTGTCTATTATATTTTATTAGATTTTTCCCTGTTGAAGACTAATGATAATTTGTTGTATATTATCTTAGTCAGAATATTCTTTACCGGGCTAGTTGAGCTCACCCTTTTCCTTTTTATTCCATTTTTCTTCTCAGGAGGTGAGAAATAGCAGGATCTAGTCGGGGTATGGAGTGATGGTTCTAGAAAGATGTTTTAGCAGTCCTCACTATTTCTGTAAAATAGTGTTTGGATAATTATGATGAGGACTCCTTTTGAGTTTGTATACTCTCTATTAGACAATATTTGTATTCAAACTCACAGTACATATGTTGTCATATTTTGCACGACAATTGTATTACTGAGGTTGTATTTGTTTCTGTACCATGTATTTGGCGACTCAGAATGGGTGATGTATACCTATTTTGGGGGCGTCACAGTTGGTATCAAAGCTTAGGGATATGATCCATGACTGAGATGTGAGACAAGAACTAGGAGGGGAGAGACAGGGTATTACTTCGTTAGTATGACTTGACTAAGTTTATTTGGTATTTATTTGGTCGGTCAGAGTATAGGGATAATATGTGATATGTCAATTAACCCTTATTTTATGGCAGTGTTTTAAAATGGCAGATGAAAATGTTGTGATAAGCAATGAAGCACATGAGACCGTTGAGTCACCAACGATCAATACCCAGGATAATGTGCATCAGGATGGCAATAATCCTCAGGTAAACAACAACACCGATCAAATGATGAACGATTGGATGTTTAGAGGCTTTATGCAATTCATGCAACATCAGACGAGAGAGACTCTTGTTCAAAATGTAGGTGGAAATACTAGCAACTCTCGGATGGTCACCGCTAAGAAGTTCAAGGAGCTAGGACCACCAGAGTTTTTGGGAAACCAGAACCACTTACGGCAGAGACGTGGATAAAGCAGATCACCAAGATATTTGATGTCTTGGGATGTTCCGAGGAGCAAAAGGTTTCCTTTGCCACCTTTATGTTGCGAGGAGAGGCAGATTACTGGTGGGAATCTGTAAAGCGTACTCAATCTGCCGCACTGAAGATGTCTTGGGAGAAGTTCCAAGAATTATTCAACGACAAGTACTTTCCCGAAAGTATTCGTCACATGAAGGAGGTTGAGTTCATCAAGCTAGAGCAAAACAATATGAATGTGTCGCAGTACGAAGCTAAGTTTACCGAGTTGTCCCAATTTGCATCCCATTTGGTTGATAATGAGGAGAGAATGATGTGAATGTTTCTGTGAGGTTTGAAACCCAAAATACGTCAATACCTCATTTCTCACAAACTTTGTTTATATTCAGATGTAGTGAATAGGGCTCAGTTATTAGAGCACGATTATGAGCCAGCCCAACCGAAAGATAACGAGCAAGAACACGATAATAATCGTACCAGTGGCAACGGTAATCGAAACAATGATAACCCTCGTGGAGGAAATTATCATGCCAGAAATGGTAACCACTTCGGTGGTAATCATGGCCAAGATAATAGAAGAAATGATTCAAGTGGAAATTTCAAGAAGAGAAGGTTTAACGATAACGGGAAGACATCGGCAACAGCACCAACACCAGCAACAAATTCTAGTGGAGGAGAACGACCGCCAGTTAGATGCTACAGATGCGGAGAGGAGGGACATATAATTCCAAATTATTCACAACTTTCCAAGATATGTTTTAGTTGTGGAAACGATGGTCACATAGCTCAATTTTATCCTGTAGTGAACTCAAGTCCAGCTAGGACGGTGGCACCAAAGGTTGATACGGACAAAACAAAGTCGGTGGTTTCAGGAAGAGCATTTTTTGTGACTTCTCAAAGAGAGAGTAACCCGAACGAAGTTAGCACGGGTTAGTTAATTATAAATTCTTGGAAAGTCTATACCTTATTAGATACTGGTTCTACCCACACTTTTATTTCTCCTGCTTGTGCTCAACATTTAAACTTGACTCCAGAGAAATTAGACTTTGACTTATCTGTGGAGACTCTGTTAGAAGAAATTTTTATCATATCCACTGTTTATAAATCTTGTTTGATCCAAGTGGGCACAATCACATTACCTGTTGATCTTATCTCTTTAAAGATACTTGCTTTTGATGTGATTTTAGGGATTGATTTGTTAACCACTCATCATGCCAAAATTGATCATTTTCTTAAGGTTATTAGTTTTCATATTCCTAACTAACCTGTTATGCGAATTCAAGCAACCAAACCATTGAAGTCAAACACTTTCATATCAAGCCATAAAGCCATTCGTTTATTAAAAAATGGATGTCAAGCTTTCTTTGTCTATTTCATGGATTTAAACAAAAATACGTCAGATTTGAATGATATTTCTGTTGTTAGTGAATTTCCAACGTATATCCTGAAGAATTTCTTGGCATACCCCCAGAGCGTGTTATTAAATTTTGTATCAACTTTGAACCCGGTACAAAACCCATTTCTAAAATCTCTTATCGAATGGCTCCTATTAAACTTCAGGAGTTAAAAATCCAACTACAAGAGTTGGTACTCAAGCCTCTATCTGGTAACTTCCTTTGTGGAATGTACCGAAGCCAAACTCTCCGTAGGGGACGCTATATTTGTTTGGTGGTAAACAATAGGTGCTATTGTGACGTGCTATCCAAGATTGGGATATGAGTCACAGTTGAGAGCAACTTAAGTCAGTAATCGAAATACGTAGCTTTCTAGGCTTAGCTGGTTACTATCGGAGATTCGTGGAAGGATTTTCTTGAATCGCTAATCCATTAACTTAGCTGACTCGGAAAGATACAAAATTTGTATGGAGCGAGGAATGCGAGAAGATTTTCCAAGAGCTCAAGATGCGACTCATTTCGGAACCTGTTCTGACCATACCATCATGGAAAAGCGAACGTAGTAGCTGACGCATTGAGTAAAAGATCGTATGCAAGTACGAGTGCGATATTATCGACCACAAAGACCTATTTTGTATAACTTATAAAGGATGGAGATAGAGTTAAAGGCTCCAAGTATCCACATTATGATGTTAAATATACGATTAGAATCGACTTTAATTGATAAAGTTAAAACCGCTCAAGCTACACACTGAAGCTGATGAATATAAAGAAGAAGGTGCAAGAATGCGTTATTCTAGAAGTAAGAGTCGAAGAAGAGTAGAAAGCTCAAGCCTTCAATTTATTTGAAATCCTCGATCGAGTAGGAACTGTGGCCTATAGACTCGCATTAACGCTAAGTATGTCGCGTGTTCATAACGTTTTTCACGTATCGATGTTACGTAAATATGTGGATGACCCAAACCACATTATTGCGTTAGAACCAGACGAGATAGCTGAAGATTTAACGTACGAGGAGGTACCTGTCAAGATATTGGATAGGAAAGAGCATGTCCTACTAACAAAGGTTATACCACAGGTTAAGGTTTTGTGGAAGAACTATGCGATTGAAGAAATGACTTGGGTGTTGGAATCGGAAATGAAAGCGAGGCACATTTTCGAGACACCAGGTACGTACGTCAATTTCGAGGAAGAAATTTCATAAGGATGGGAGGTTGTAAGGCCCCAACTTATTATAAATAAAATTTAATTTTCTCTATTTATTATCATGAAATAATATGGAGTTAATTTGATATAATACTTTGGTTATGGGTGAAATGTGCAATTTTACAAAATAAGCAAGTGGTTATAAAATATTCATTTTGTCGGAGAATATTCGTTTGGTCGTGGAATATTCTTTCTGTTGGGGAATATTCGTACGACGACGCAACCATTTGTGGGCCCCATAACGGATAACAGTCAGATGAAGAAAATGACAAAGTTTGAGTTTTTACAAATAACGGCGTAATTGTTACCGTTAACACTGTTGGAATACCTGGTGGTTAAAATACAGTAATACGCGTGGTTGCACAGTAACACATGGTATTGCACAGTATTAATGAATTATTGATCGTTATGTAACAATGTACTACTCAATAATTATTATAGTAATTACTGTTCAATATTTTAGTTTATTGGTTCAATAATTACTGCGTTGATATTTTATTTTATTGTTGTTTCAATAATTATCACTGCACAGTATTTCCTATTATCGGATCAATAATTCATATTATTTGAATAATATTATGAGATAGCATTATTGACAATGTCTAGAAAGTTCTATCAAGGAGAGGTTTGGTCACCTAATTGCGTGCTAGTAAAGAGAAATCCTTATCGGAAAGCCCCCTCTTTCCTGGGAACGGCCTGGTTGTCATAAATGTGATTGTAAGACCCCAAATAATTAATAAATGAAATTTAATTTCCTTTAATTATTATTTTGAATAGTAAGGGTTGATTTGATTAATGAGGATAGTTATGGGTAAAATATGCAAATATTTCAAAATAAGCAAGTGGTTATAAAATATTCATTGTTGTCGGGGAATATTCGTTTGGTCGTGGAATATTCGTACTGTCGGGGAATATTCGTTTGACGGCGCAGCCATGTGTGGGCCCCATAACGGAAAGCGATTGGAGGAAGAAAACGACAAATATCTGTTGTTTAAAAATAACGGCGTAGTTGTTACCGTTGACACTGTTGGAATACCCGGTGGTTAAAATACAGTAATACGCATTGTTGCACAGTAGCACACGGTATTGCACAGTATTTTGAATTATTGATCCTTACGTAAGAAGGCACTACTCAATAATTTCTACAGGAGTTACTGTTCATTATTTTATTGATTCAATAATTGCTGCGTTGATATTTATATTATTATTGTTTCAATAATTGACATTGCACAGTATTTTCCATTATCAGATCAATAATTCATATTATTTGAATAATATTATCAGATAACATTATTGGCAATGTCAAGAAAGTTCTGTCAAGGAGAGGTTTGGTCATCTAATTGCGCGCCAGTAAGGAGAAATCCTTATTGGAAAGCCCCCTCTATCCTGGGAACGGCCTGGTTGTCAGTACTGTGATTCTGTAATATTATTTTTAATAATTAATTATTGATTATTATGATAAAGAAAATATTTATTTTATGTGGATATAGATGGAGAAAATTTTTAATGTGACAATTGTTGAAAATTAATATTTTATCTTTTTCTGATAAAATAATTTATTTAAATATATTATTTTAATAATATATTAACGATGATATTTTTACAATGAATGTGAGATATATGAATATATGAGGAGGTAGAGTATTTTTGTGGCATTAAATGTTTAACACATGTTTTGTGTGTCGGTAGACATAATTTTTGACCGAAAAATTGAGTATAGACTGTAAAATCACCCGTTTGTGGATTTCGGTCAATTTCTGTTTGGAATTTGAAAAAATTTTCTTCTGCAAAGTTGTAGAGAATGGAATTTTCCATGGAAAGTCGCGAGATTCGAATTTTCTGACAAAGGAGCTATTTATTGTGAATTATTGAAGTTTTGGGGATTCCGAAATAATTGATTTTTGGAAGTTTTAATTATTATTTTCAACAAAAACGTTTTTCAAAGGTTGGTGGGCATCTTTAACATGTGTTTGATGGCTAAAATCAGATTCCTTGGTGGTTGACTTGAATTTTTTGTAAATATTAATATTGTATTAATTTAGTCTCCTTTGGCGTTCTAACATTTTCCTATAAATAGAGGGCTAGGTTAGAATTGAAAATCACACCAGAAGCAAAGTTTTCTCTCTTTCTCTCTCTATATTATCGAGCGTATTCTTGTGAGTATACTTTGAGTGTTGCTATACGGTGCGAGTTTCTGTCAGCACTATACCGAAATTCAGTCAGAAGTACGGACTATTTTGAGGTAAGGGATGTTATTTTCTTCTTAAATGATATTATTTTCTTCAATATCATTATGCCGAAATATTGGTGAACGTTTTTATCAAATTTGGAACTTTTTATGCCGAATTTACTATTCACGTATACGGCACTATTCACGTATACGGCACTATTCACGAATACGGCACTATTCACAGAAAAATTATTTTTTTCTTTTCGTCCAAAATATCTATTGTGGATACTAGCTTTGATTGTATCCATGTTTTGATCATTCTTGAATTTTACACCACTATGATTATTTTTGAGGTATTTTTGGACATGGATAAAACAAAGTACGAATCCTTAATCCTTAATCCTTGTCATTTTATTTCACTGGATTCGTTTCTTTAAAAATATTTTTTTATCATCTTCAGTCTTAAAGGAGGTTATTATTAAGTATCTTTGGCCTGTAGTGCAAAGATGAATGATTTCTGATGAATATCTTTGGCCCGTAGTGCAAAGATGAACAGGTGTTTAGATGAACATGACCAACAGATGAATATCCTTGGCCTGTAGTGCAAGGATGAATATATGATTCAGGATGTGCATTGATTGATGTTACAGGGATAAAAATACTGTTGATGGACTGTTAAATTCATAGACATTAGTAGATTTCATCCTCTACGTAACTCTTCTATGAATTAATATTTTCCGCTGCGAATATTGATTTAAAACTTGTTGTCTATTGTATTCTATTGGATTTTTTTTTTCCTATTGAAGGCTAACGATAATTTGTTGTATATTATCTTAGTCATAATATTCTTTACTGAGCTAGTTGAGCTCACCCTTTTCCTTTTTGTTCCATTTTTCTTCTCAGGAAACGAGAATATAGCGAGTACGAGTCGGGGTATGAATTGATGGTCCTTGAAAGAGTTGTTTAGTAGTCCTCACCATTTTTGTAAAATATTATATCAATAATTGTATTGAGGACATAGTTGGGTATGTATATTGTCTAGATGACAATGTTTGTATTCAAACTCATAGTTTATGGGTTGTAAAAGTTGTAGTTGTTTTTGTACCATGTATTTGGCGACTCAAAATGGGTTGGATGGAATGGACCTATTTTGGGGGCGTCACAGTTGGAATCAGAGCTTAGGGATATGATCTCTGGCGGAGATCGGGGAATAGAACTAGGAGGGGAGAGACGAGTAATTCCTTCGCTAGTGTGTCCTACCTAAGCTTATTTGTTAGTTGGTCAGTATATAGGGATATTATGTGATATATGATTTGCTTAATTAACCCTTGTTTTATGGCAGTATTTAAGAATGACAACCGAGAATGTTAACAGTGGAGTTAATGAGACCGTGGAGATGCCTGTACTTACTAACGAGGAGAACGTGCAACAGGCTGGCAATGTTCCTCCTGTGAACAACACCACTGATCAGACGATGAACGACGCAATTTTTAGAAGCTTTTTGCAGTTCATGCAAAATCAGACGTGGGAGACTCGTGTTCAAAATACAGGAGGAAATGTTAACAATTCACGGGTTGTCACAGCCAAGCAGTTCAAAGAGTTGGGACCACCAAAATTTAAGGGAAAGCCAGATCCGATCATGGCGGAGACATGGGTCAAGCAAATTACCAAGATATTTAATGTCTTGGGATGTACGGAGGAACAGAAGGTTCCATTCGCCACCTTTATGTTCCGTGGCGAGGCAGACTATTGGTGGGAGTCTGTGAAGCGTACCCATCCAGCCGCACTCAGCATGTCTTGGGAGACGTTTCAGAAACTATTTAATGACAAATACTTTCCTGAAAGTGTTCGTCATATGAAGGAAGTGGAGTTCATCAGATTAGAACAAAATAACATGACGGTGTCTTAGTACGAGGCAAAGTTTGCAGAGTTATCCAGGTTTGCACCTCATTTGGTGGAGAATGAGGAACGTATGACGCGGATGTTTCTGAGAGGTTTGAAACCCGGCATACGACAATATCTCATCTCTCATAAATTTTCTCTCTATTCAGATGTTGTTAACAAGGCTCAATTGTTGGAGCGAGATAACGAGTACGGTCAACCGAGGTACCACAATTAGGATCATACGGGAGATAGCAGTCAACAAAATAACGATAACCAGTGGAGAAAGAAAAAGACGGACAAAAATGGTAACCACTTTGGTGGTAATCATGGCCATGAAAATAAAAGAAGCGAGTCAGGAGGAGATTTTAAAAAGAGGAGATTTAACAACGACCATGTGAAGACGACAGTGCCGGCAGCAACTGGTTCTAAGGGAGGAGAAAGACCACCGGTCATATGCTACAAATGCGGGAAAGAGGGACATATCAGTCCAAACTGCCCACAACAGTTCAAGGTATGCTATAATTGTGGAAAGGAAGGACATATCGCTCGAGATTGTACGGTAGCAAAACCTAGTTCAGCGGGGACGGTGACTCAAAAGACTGTCCCAGAAAAGCCAAAGTCAATGGTTCCTGGAAGAGCGTTTGTTGTGACTGGTCAACATGCGAGGAACCCAAACGAGGTGATCACGGGTAAGCTATTTATAAATTCTTGCGAAGTTTATACCTTACTTGATACCGGTGCTACCCATTCATTTATCTCTCCTGCTTGCGCTCAACTGTTTAAACTTGGCTCCGGAGAAATTAGACTTTGACCTATCTGTGGAAACTCCGTTAGGAGAAACTTTTATCACATCCACTGTTTATAAATCTTGTTTCATTCAAGTTGGCACCATCACCTTACCTGTTGACCTGATCTCTTTAAAGATACTTGCTTTTGATGTGATTTTAGGGATTGATTGGTTAACTACTCATCATGCCAAAATTGATTGTTTTCGTAAGGTTGTTAGTTTTCATATTCCTAATCAACCTGTTGTTCGAATTCAGGCAACTAAACCATTAAAATCAATCATTATCATATCTAATCATAAAGCTATTCGTTTATTGAAAAATGGATGTCAATCTTTCTTAGCCCATGTTATGGATTTGAATAAAGACACGTCAAAATTGAATAATATTCCTGTTGTTATTGACTTTCCTGACGTATTTCCTGAAGAACTTCCCGGTCTACCCCCAGAACGTGAAGTTGAATTCTTTATTTATCTTGAACCTGGTACAAAGCCCATTTCTAAAACCCCATATCGAATGGCTCCTATTGAACTTCAGGAGTTAAAAGTCCAACTACAGGAGTTATTGGACATCGGTTTCATTCGTCCTAGTACATCTCCTTGGGGTGCTCCTGTTTTATTCGTAAAGAAGAAAGACGGGAGTATGCGACTTTGTATTGACTATAGGGAATTGAACCATGTCACCATCAAGAATAGGTATCCTCTACCTCGTATTGATGACTTGTTTGACCAGTTGCAAGGAGCACAATTCTTTTCAAAAATCGATCTTCGTTCTGGATATCATCAGCTGAAAATTAGAACTGAGGATATTCCAAAGACTGCCTTCAGAACTCAGTATGGGCATTATGAATTCTTAGTCATGTCTTTTGGATTGACTAATGCTCCTACTGCTTTCATGGATATGATGAACCGAGTATTCAAAGATTATTTGGATCAATTCGTTGTTGTCTTTATTGATGACATCCTCATATATTCCAAAAGCCGTGAAGATCATGAGCACCATTTGAAGCTGGTACTCCAAAGGCTTCGTGAAAACAAGTTATATGCTAAGTTGAAGAAATGCGAGTTCTGGCTTGAGGAAGTAGCATTCCTTGGGCACGTGGTGTCAAAAAATGGAGTATCTGTTGACCCGACGAAGATTGAAGCAATACAAAGTTGGGAGCAACCGAAGTCGGTCACTGAAGTACGTAGCTTTTTGGGCTTAGCTGGTTATTATCGGAGATTCGTGGAAGGGTTTTCTCGAATTGCTACTCCATTAACTCAGCTAACTCGGAAGGATACAAAATTCGTATGGAGCGAGGAATGCGAGAAGAGTTTCCAAGAGCTTAAGAGGAGACTTATTTCGGCACCTGTTCTAACAATACCATCTGGTTCGGATGGATTTGTTATCTACAGCGATGCTTCAGGCAAAGGGTTAGGATGTGTTCTCATGCAACGTGGGAAAGTCATAGCCTATGCCTCGCGACAACTTAAAGAGTATGAGAGGAATTATCCTACTCATGATCTAGAGTTGGCAGCAGTCGTTTTCGCGCTAAAGATCTGGAGGCACTATCTATACGGAGAGAAAGTGGAGATATATTCAGATCATAAAAGCCTCAAATATTTCTTCACTCAAAAGGAACTCAACATGCGGCAACGACGTTGGCTCGAGTTGTTGAAAGATTACGACCACACTATTCAATACCATCCTGGAAAAGCGAACGTGGTAGCTGACGCATTGAGTAGAAGATCATATGCAGGAATGAGTGCAATGATGTCAAGTATACGCATAGAGCCAACTTTAATAGAAAAAGTTAAGGTTGCTCAAGCCACCGATCCGGAGCTGATGCATATGAAGACGAAAGTACAAGAAGGTGCCATTCCAGAAGCGAGAATTGATGAAGATGGAATACTTCGAGTCCACTCCAAACTTTGTGTTCCTAACGATTCTGATTTGAAGTACAAGATCATGATGGAGGCACACAATACACCGTTTGCAATTCATCCTGGAAGTACCAAAATGTATCGTGATCTTCGACATACATTTTGGTGGAACAATATGAAGAGAGAGATTGCAAAGTTTATTTCAACGTGTTTAACTTGTCAACGTGTAAAGGCGGAGCATCAAGTGCCAAAGGGTCCATTGCAACCACTTGAGATTCCGAAATGGAAGTGGGAACACATTACTATGGATTTCGTTACGGGTCTTCCTACGGTTTCTCAAGGCATCAATGCTATTTGGGTTATTGTTGATAGATTAACCAAGTCTGCTCATTTCTTGCCGATACGGGAGACTTATTCCCTTGAACGTCTTGCTCAAATGTACGTAAATGAGATTGTAAGATTGCATGGCATGCCAGTATCCATAGTTTTGGATCGTGACCCAAGATTTACTTCAAGATTTTGGGTTAGCTTGCAAAAAGCTATGGGTACGGAGTTACGATTCAGTTCGGCATACCATCCTCAAACGGACGGACAATCAGAGAGGACTATTCAAACTCTTGAAGATTTATTAAGACTCTGTGTCCTAGACTTCAAGGGCAGTTCAGATAAATATTTACCATTGGTGGAATTCTCCTACAACAACAGTTATCAGGCAAGCATTGGTGTGGCCCCATTTGAAGCATTGTATGGACGAAAGTGTCGCTCTCCAGTATGTTGGGACGAGGTGGGTGAAGCAACATTGTTGGGACCCGAGTTAGTACGTATGACTACAGAGAAGATCCAAACGATTCGACAACGTATACAAACGGCACAAGATCGACAAAAGAGTTATGCGGATCTTCATCGAAAGGACGTAGAATTTAGTGTTGGGGATCATGTATTGTTGCGTGTTGTCCCACGGAAGGGAGTTACAAGATTCGGGAAGAGAGGAAAGCTTAATCCACGATTTATTGGTCCGTTTCAAATTCTTGATCGAGTAGGTAATGTAGCCTATAGACTCGCGTTACCTCCAAGTATGTCTCGTGTTCATAATGTTTTTCATATATCTGTGCTTCGTAAATATGTGAAAGACCCGAACCACGTCATTGAGTTAGAACCGGACGAGATAGCCGAAGATTTAACGTATGAGGAGGTACCTGTCAAGATCTTGGATAGGAAGGAACATGTCCTACGCACGAAGGTAATACCACAAGTTAAAGTTTTGTGGAGGAATCATGCTATAGAGGAAATGACCTGGGAGTTGGAAACGGAAATGAAAGCGAGGTATCCTCACCTTTTCGAAACATCAGGTACGTATGTCAATTTCGAGGACGAAATTTCATAAGGAGGGGAGGTTGTAAGACCCCAAATAATTAATAAATGAAATTTAATTTCCTTTAATTATTATTTTGAATAGTAAGGGTTGATTTGATTAATGAGGATAGTTATGGGTAAAATATGCAAATATTTCAAAATAAGCAAGTGGTTATAAAATATTCATTGTTGTCGGGGAATATTCGTTTGGTCGTGGAATATTCGTACTGTCGGGGAATATTCGTACGACGACGCAGCCATGTGTGGGCCCCATAACGGAAAGCGATTGGAGGAAGAAAATGACAAATATCAGTTGTTTAAAAATAACGGCGTAGTTGTTACCGTTGACACTGTTGGAATACTCGGTGGTTAAAATACAGTAATACGCGTTGTTGCACAGTAGCACACGGTATTGCACAGTATTTTGAATTATTGATCCTTACGTAAGAAGGCACTACTCAATAATTTCTACAGGAGTTACTGTTCATTATTTTATTGATTCAATAATTGCTGCGTTGATATTTATATTATTATTGTTTCAATAATTGACATTGCACAGTATTTTCCATTATCAGATCAATAATTCATATTATTTGAATAATATTATCAGATAACATTATTGGCAATGTCAAGAAAGTTCTGTCAAGGAGAGGTTTGGTCATCTAATTGCGCGCCAGTAAGGAGAAATCCTTATTGGAAAGCCCCCTCTATCCTGGGAACGGCCTGGTTGTCAGTACTGTGATTCTGTAATATTATTTTAATAATTAATTATTGATTATTATGATAAAAAAAATATTTATTTTATGTGGATATAGATGGAGAAAATTTTTAATGTGACAATTGTTGAAAATTAATATTTTATCTTTTTCTGATAAAATAATTTATTTAAATATATTATTTTAATAATATATTAACGATGATATTTTTACAATGAATGTGAGATATATGAATATATGAGGAGGTAGAGTATTTTTGTGGCATTAAATGTTTAACACATGTTTTGTGTGTCGGTAGACATAATTTTTGACCGAAAAATTGAGTATAGACTGTAAAATCACCCGTTTGTGGATTTCGGTCAATTTCTGTTTGGAATTTGGAAAAATTTTCTTCTGTAAAGTTGTAGAGAATGGAATTTCCCATGGAAAGTCGCGAGATTCGAATTTTCTGACAAAGGAGCTATTTATTGTGAATTATTGAAGTTTTGGGGTTCCGAAATAATTGATTTTTGGAAGTTTTAATTATTATTTTCAACAAAAACATTTTTCAAAGGTTGGTGGGCATCTTTAACATGTGTTTGATGGCTAAAATCAGATTCCTTGGTGATTGGCTTGAATTTTTTGTAAATATTAATATTGTATTAATTTAGTCTCCTTTGGCGTTCTAACATTTTCCTATAAATAGAGGGCTAAGTTAGAATTGAAAATCACACCAGAAACAAAGTTTTCTCTCTTTCTCTCTCCATATTATCGAGCGTATTCTTGTGAGTATACTTTGAGTGTTGCTATACGGTGCGAGTTTCTGTCAGCACTATACCGAAATTCAGTCAAAAGTACGGCTATTTTGAGGTAAGGGATGTTATTTTCTTCTTAAATGATATTATTTTCTTCAATATCATTATGCCAAAATATTGGTGAACGTTTTTATCAAATTTGGAACTTTTTATGCCGAATTTACTATTCACGTATACGGCACTATTCACGTATACGACACTATTCACGAATACGGCACTATTCACAGAAAAATTATTTTTTTCTTTTCGTCCAAAATATCTATTGTGGATACTAGCTTTGATTGTATCCATGTTTTGATCATTCTTGAATTTTACACCACTATGATTATTTTTGAGGTATTTTTGGACATGGATAAAACAAAGTACGAATCCTTAATCCTTAATCCTTGTCATTTTGTTTCACTGGATTCGTTTCTTTAAAAATATTTTTTTATCATCTTCAGTCTTAAAGGAGGTTATTATTGAGTATCTTTGGCCTGTAGTGCAAAGATGAATGATTTCTGATGAATATCTTTGGCCCGTAGTGCAAAGATGAACAGGTGTTTAGATGAACATGACCAACAGATGAATATCCTTGGCCTGTAGTGCAAGGATGAATATATGATTCAGGATGTGCATTGATTGATGTTACAGGGATAAAAATACTGTTGATGGACTGTTAAATTCATAGACATTAGTAGATTTCATCCTCTACGTAACTCTTCTATGAATTAATATTTTCCGTTGCGAATATTGATTTAAAACTTGTTTTCTATTGTATTCTATTGGATTTTTTTTTCCCTGTTGAAGGCTAACGATAATTTGTTGTATATTATCTTAGTCATAATATTCTTTACTGAGCTAGTTGAGCTCGCCCTTTTCCTTTTTGTTCCATTTTTCTTCTCAGGAAACGAGAATATAACGAGTACGAGTCGGGGTATGAATTGATGGTCCTTGAAAGAGTTGTTTAGTAGTCCTCACCATTTTTGTAAAATATTATATCAATAATTGTATTGAGGACATAGTTGGGTATGTATATTGTCTAGATGACAATGTTTGTATTCAAACTCATAGTTTATGGGTTGTAAAAGTTGTAGTTGTTTCTGTACCATGTATTTGGTGACTCAAAATGGGTTGGATGGAATGGACCTATTTTGGGGGCGTCACAGTGATTCTGTAATATTATTAGTGAATAATTAATTATTGATTCATATGATAAGGAAATATTTATTTTATGTTGGATATATTTATTGTGGTTAAAAATGAAGGAGTTAATGTTGAGGTGTCTTATCAGTATTTTTGTCGGAATGGAGGTATTTAAAATTAAACCAGTATTTTTGAGATATATTGCATGAGTTATAATTTTTAATCCGACCATTGGATCGTTGTGATTTTTGGATATGTTATACATATATAAGTTGAGTATATGTCCACAAATTTTGAACCGTTAAAAATGAACGTATGATTTGTTATGAATTTTAAGAGGTGGCTGATTTGAAAATTAGGTTATAAATCATTTTGGTGGAAAATTCTAGAATTGAGTGGGCCCCACTTGTGGTTGGTGAAGAAATGTGCTGAATTTTATTTCAAATGTGGTGGGTGGCAATAGTAGCAGGTAAAGCCATCAGGTTGCAGGTCAAGTCTGCTTCGGCGTGCTAATATTTTCCTATAAATAGAGGGCTAAGTTAGAATTAAAAATCACACAAGAAAAATAAGCTTTCTCTCTTTCTCTCTATATATTATCGAGCGTATTCTTATGAGTATTTTGATACTTTGAGTGTTGCTATACGTTGCAAGTTCCTTCAGCACTATATCTAGTATTCCAGTCAGAAGTACTGTCTTTTTGAGGTAAGGGTTGTTATTTTCTTCGTAAGTGATATTATTTCTTCAATATCATTATGCTGAAATATTGGTTGGAACTTTTTATCAAATTTAGAACTTTTCATGTCGGGGTTACTATTCATGAGTTACTATTCACGAGTTACTATTCATACGTAATATTCACGAAGCATGCTGATTTTTCTTGTGGAATTTCTATCTTTTGGTATCGGAGTTACTATTCACGTATACGGCACAATTCACGTATATGGCACTATTCACCAAAAAATGAAATTTTCTTCTTTTTTTCCAAGATGTCTATTATGGTTACTATCTTTGATTGTATCCATGTTTTGATCTTTATTCTTGAATTTTAATTCGAAATTGGTTATTATAGAGTATTATTGATCTTGGATAAATTGTAATACGAATCTCTAATATTTGTTATTTTATTTCACTAGATTCATTTTCTTTAATATATTTTTCATCATCCTCAGTCCTAAATGATGATATTACTGAATATCTTGGCCTGTAGTGCAAAGATGAATGATTAACTGATGAATATCTTTGGCCTGTAGTGCAAAGATGAATGATTACCTAATGAATATCTTTGGCCCGTAGTGCAAAGATGAACAGGTATTGAGATGAACACAACCAACTGGTGATACAAATGAATATCTTTGGCCTGTAGTGTAAAGATGAATATTTGATTCAAGATGTATATTGATTGATGTTACATGGATAAAATATTGATGATGGACTTTTAAATTTAGAAGATGGTGGAATTCTTTCTCTACTTAACTCTTCTAATGGATTGTTGTTTCTGCTGCAGTTGTTGATCTAAAACTTGTTGTCTATTATATTTTATCAGATTTTTCCCTGTTGAAGACTAATGATAATTTGTTGTATATTATCTTAGTCATAATATTCTTTAATGGGCTAGTTGAGCACACCCTTTTCCTGTTTGTTCCATTTTTCTTCTCAGGAGGTGAGAAATAGTAGGATTTAGTCGGGGTATGGAGTGATGATTCTAGACAGATGTTTTAGTAGTCCTCACTATTTCTGTAAAATAGTGGTTGGATAATTGTAATGAGGACTCCTTTTGAGTTTGTATACTCTCTATTAGACATTATTTGTATTTAAACTCACAGTATATGTGTTGTCGTATTTTGCACTACAATTGCATTACTGAGGTTGTATTTATTTCTGTACCATGTATTTGGCGACTTAGAATGGGTGATGTATACCTATTTTGGGGGCGTCATAAGTATTTCGGGTGAATAGTACCCGAGTGAACAGTATCCCATGAATAATATTCCGTGAATAGTATCAGGGAATAGTACTTTATAAATAGTATCCATGAATTATTCTCCGTAAATAGTACTTTATAAATGGTACCCCGTGAATAGTATTCTGGCATGAAAAGATCAATAATTATCAAGAATGCTCAGAATAATATTTCCATAAAAAGATACTGGATGAAACGCAAATATCAAGGATATTTTACTAATTTCATGGTGTATAGAAGCAATACCTTATCAGAGTGAGAGTATAATCAAAAATACGAGATAAAATAATATTACTCACATACTACAAAGTATGGAAGAAAATATTATTTCTTATGAATACTGAATAAAAATAATACTCCCTCCGTTCCAAATTAATTGCTCAGTTTTGACTTTTTAAAGTCAAATTGACCATTTTTAAAACTAATCTTTTTACTATTTTTGCTAAAATATAGGTGAAGAGATTATAACCAAAAGAAAATATATACAATTTATTATTAATCCCAATTTTTAAAATTTTAGAAATATATTCATATATGCTTAATTATTAATTCTAAAAATAGTCAATTTAACTTAAAAAAGTCAAAACTGAGCAATTAATTTGGGACGGAGGGAGTAGTACTTACCTTAGAAGAAGACTTGATACTGGAATAGTGAAGTAGCAGAATACTCTTCTTCTTCCTCTCGATAGCTTCTCTCTCTATAATTGCTCTTGTGAGTCTTAGTAAATTCGTGAGATTGAAATAAGAATGAGCTTCTATTTATAGGAAAACATAGTTTCAATAATTGCATGTTTTAGGGCTCGAATTATTACAGTATAGTACCTTCATCTTTTCCTCTATTTTTAATTTAGTCATACAAGTATTATCAAACTTGCACCACCTCCCATAATAGTAATGCATGTGAACCAATAGTTCTATTCATGTAAGCAAATAGTTATATGCATGTGAACTAATAGCAATTAATTGCTCATTTATCCGATTAATTACCCGATTGGTCAATTTAACCTCCAAAAATCAATTATTATCAAAATAAATGTCAATTTCCACTAACAAAAATAATCCCAACACAATGGAAATATTTTTTATCAACAATTTCATCTTTAATCAATACGAACTTATTCATCATTAATATTATAACCCACAATATTTAACAATCAGATCATTCCCAGGAAAGAGGGGGCTTTCCGATAAGGATTCCTCCTTACTGGCGCACAATTAGGTGACCAAACCCCTTTCTTCGACAGAACTTTCTAGACATCGTCAATATTATAAATAATAATATGAATAAATTTGTCGTCTCAATTATTGATTTAAACAAATATAAAATATTATTCAGATGATACTATAACAATAATTGAATCAATAATATGAGAGATATTATGCATTAATTACTATAGCAATAATTGAGTATAACTGAGTGACTTCTCACGTAAGCATCAATAATCAATATCGTGTGCTACTATGTAATCATGCGTATTACTGTACTTTTACCACCGGGTAGTTCAACAGTTTAACGGTAAAACTTTCGTTGTTATTTTTATAAAAAGGCATTTTCGTCGTTTTTAACTTTGACAATACTTTCGTTGTGGTGTCCACCAATGATTGTGTCATCGTACGAATATTCCCTGTTAAAACGAATATTCCTTGACCAATCGAATATTTTATAATAACTTATTTACTTTGCAAAATTTGTAAATATTACCCACAACTATAATATTATATCAAATTCACACCATAATATTCAAAAATATATTTCGAGAAAAATTAATCTTTATTAATAAAAGTTGGGGTCTTACAGAATGGGTATAACTAGTATCAAATAAGGTATAAACTTCGCAAGAGTTTATGATTAGCTTACCCGTGATAACTTCATTCGGGTTTCTTGCTTTTTGGGAGGTCACGACAAACGCTTTTCCTTGAACTACCGGCTTTGACTTGTCTGGGACAACCTTTAGTGTCGCCATCCCAGCTAGACTTGACTTTGCTGTATGATGAAATCGAGCTAAATGACCTTCATTTCCCTAATTGTAACACGTTTTGGGTTGCTGCGTACAGTTTGGACTGATGTGTCCCTCCCCTCTGCATTTGTAGCATACGACCAATGGTCGTTCTCCTTCCTTGAAAACAGGTGTTGTTGTTGTTGTTGTTGTTGTTGTCCTTCCATCATTATTGAACATTCTCTTATAGAAATTTCCACTTGACTCATTTCTTCAATTATCTTGGCCAGGGTTACCACCGAAGTGGTTACCATTTCTGGTATGTTGATTTCCTCCACATTTGTTATCACCGCTTTGATGACTGATATCATTGGTATTATCGTTTTGCCGGCTGCTATCTTTTGGTTGGGCTGACTCATTATCGCGCTCTAATAGCTGAGCCCTATTCACAACATCTGAATACAAGCAAAGTTTGTGAGAAATGAGGTATTGACGTATTTCGAGTTTCAAACCTCTTAGAAACATCCGCATCATACGCTCCTCATTATCTACCAAATGGGATAAAAACCAGGACAACTCGGCAAACTTAGCCTCGTATTGCGATACGGTCATATTATTTTGCTCCAGCTTGATAATTTCTACCTCCTTCATGTGATGAATACTTTCGGGAAAAGTAATTATCGTTGAACAATTCTTGGAACTTCTCCCAAGACATCTTTAGTGCGGCAGGCTGAGTATATTTTACAGATTCCCACCAATAATTTGCCTCTCCTCGCAACATAAAAGTGGCAAAGAAAACCTTTTTACTCCTCGGAGCATCCCAGGACATCAAATGTCTTAGTGATCTGCTTAATCCACGTCTCTACCTAAAGTGGTTCTGGCTTTCCCAAAAACTCTAGTGGTCTCAGCTCCTTGAATTGCATAGCGATGACCATCCGAGAGTTACTAGTGTTTCCACTTGCATTTTGAACAGGAGTCTCTCTAGCCTGATATTGCATGAATTGCAGAAAGCTTCTGAACATTCCATCGTTCATCATATGGTCAGTGTTATTGTTTACCTGATGATTATTGCCTTCTTGATGCACATAATCCTTGGTTATTGATCATCAGTGACTCAACGGTCTCATGTGCTCAATTTCTTATCTCAGCATTTTCATATGTCATTTTCAAACACTGCCACAAAATAAGGATTAATTGACATGCCACATGTAAGACCCCAACTTGTATGAATAAATATGAATTTTCTATAAATATCATTTTTGAATATTATAGAGCAAATTTGATATAATGTTATAGCTGTGGGTAATATTTATAAATTTTACAAAGTACGCAAGTTGTTATATAATATTAGATTGGTCGGGAAATATTCGTTTTAACAGGGAATATTCGTACGACGACACAATCATTGGTGGACCCCACAACAGAATTATTGTCGAATTGAGAAAACGATAAAAATATCTTTTTATAAAATAACGACGAAAGTTTTACCGTTATCACTGTTGGAATACCTGGTGGTTAAAATATAGTAATACGCGTTGTTGCACAGTAGCACACAGTATTACACAGTATTTTTGAATTATTGATTCTTATGTAAGAAGGCACTACTCAATAAATGTTACAATAATTATTGTTCAATATTTTATTTTATTGGTTCAATAATTGTTGTTGTGACGCCCCCAAAACAGGTATACATCACCCATCTTGGGTCGCCAAATATATGGTACAAAATTCAAATACAACTTAATTATACAACAGTCGTGTAAAATACGAAAAAATATAATCTAAGAGTTTTTAATAAGAATATTGTCATCTAGACAATATACAAACTCAATGGAGTCCTCGTTACATTTATCGTCACACTATTTAACAGAATAGTGAGGACTACTAATGCTATCATCTGGACCGTCACTCCGTTCCCCGACTAGTCCCGGCTATGTTCTTATTTCCTGAAGAGAACAATGAAAGAAAGGGTGAGCTCATCTAGCCCAGTAAGAAAAATATTATGACTAAGATAATGCAGAATAATTTATCGTTAGCCTTCAACAGTGTTAAACTGATAAAATATAACAAACATCAAGTTTAATTGCAGCGAAACAAGCAATCCATTAGAAGAGTCAAGTAGAGAATAAAATCTACTATCTTCTATGATTTAAGAGGTTTTTCATCACTTTTATCGCTGAGACTCAGCTTAATAAATAAACCACAGCATCCATGCACTACGACCAAGGATATTGATTAGTATCACGACCACAATATATCCATGCACTACGGGCCAAGGATATTCGTGTATTCATCAATGGTCATGATCATGCCAACATCTGTCCATCAATGCACTACGAGCCAATGAGGACTTTTATCACATCATTTGTAACATTACGGTCATAATTATACCGAATAATCCCTGGTTATAATCATAGCAAGTCCATCTATGGACTACAGGCCACATATGACTTTTAAAAATAATATAAACATGAGGATGATGACAATGATATAAGAATTCAATAAAACAAGTTCAAGAATTAATTTATCCAAGAACCGATAACGTCCAAATTGTCAACATGTTACTTCTTTGCGGATTAAAATTCAAAAATGCTCAGAAGAATATTTTCATGAAAAGATACTGGATGAAGCGCAAATATCAAGGATATTCCACTAATTTCATGGAGTATAAAAGCCAAAACTTTAACCAACTGAGTATAATAAAGAATGAAATAATAAAAGAATTCACCAGGCATGCGATAGACCGCACAGACCGGTTATTCCAACAGAATAATAAATAATGGAACCGGGTCATGCGTAAACGCACATACATGATATTCCAACTGAATAATAAAGAATGGAATAACAAAAGAATTCGCCATGCATACGATAGACCGCACATACATGTTATTCCAATAGAATAAAAATAATAGAACCAGGTCATGCGTAATACGCACAGACAGGATGTTCCAACAGAATAATAAAGAATGGAATAACAAAATAATTTCACCATGTATGCGGTACTTCGCATAGACAGATTATTCTAATAAAATAATAAATAACGGAACTAAGTCATGCATACTTCGTACAGACAGGAGGTTCCAACAGAATGTAATTTAATAGTATACACATGTGAACGAATAGTTATATAAGCATGTGAATTAGTAGCAATTAATTACTCATTTATCCGATAAATTACCCGATTTATCAATATAACCCCCAAACATCAATTATCATCGGAATAGATGTCGATTTCCACTAACACTAATCATCCCAACATAATGGAACTATCAAATTTATCTTTAATCAACACAACTTATTCATCATTAATATTATAACCCACAATATTTAACAACCAGGTCGTTCCCAGGAAAGAGGGGGATTTCCGATAAGGATTTCTCCTTATTAGTGAGTAATTAGGTGACCAAACCTCTCCTTGACAGAACTTCTAGACATTGTCAATATTACAAATAATAATATGAATAACTTTGTCGTCTCAATTATTGATTTAATAATAATAAATATAATGCAGATGATACTGTGATAATAATTGAATCAATAATATGAGAGATATGATGCAGTAATTACTGTAGCAATAATTGAGTATAACTGAGTGACTTCTCATGTAAGCATCAATAATCAATACCGTGTGCTACTATGCAACCATGCGTATTACTGTACTTTTACTACCAGGTAGTTCAACAATTTTAACGGTAACACTTTCGTCGTTGTTTTTATAAAAAGATAATTCTGTCATTTTCTAACTACGACAATACTTTCATTGTGGGGTCCACCAATGATTGTGCCATCGTACGAATATTCCTTGTCAAAACGAATATTCCCCGACCAATCGAATATTATATAACCACTTGCTTACTTTGCAAAATTTGTAAATATTATCTACAACTATAACATTATATCAATTCTACACCATAATATTCAAAAATATATTTCAAGAAAATTATTCTTTATTAATAAAAGTTGGGGTCTTACAGTTGCGTTGATATTTTATATTATTATTTTTTCAATAATTATCACTGCACATTATTTCTCATTATCAGATCAATAATTCATATTATTTGAATAATATTATTAGATAACATTATTGCCAATGTCTAGAAAGTTCTGTCAAAGAGAGGTTTGGTCACATAATTGTGCGCCAGTAAGAAAAAATCCTTATCGGAAAGCCCCCTCTTTCCTGGAAACGGCCTGGTTGTCATAATTGTGATTCTGTAATATTATTTGTGAATAATTAATTATTGATTTATATGATAGGGAAATATTTATTTTATGTGGACATAAATGATAGATAGGAAAATATTTATTTTATGTGGTTATAATTAAGGAATTAATGTTGAGGTGTTTTATCAGTATTTTGTCGGATTAGAGTTATTTAAAAATTAAATCAGTGTTCTTAAGCTCTATTGTGTGAGTTATAATTTTGATCCGACCGTTGGATCGTTGTAATTTTTGGATATATTATATATATATATATATATATATATATATATATATATATATATATATATATATATATATATATATATATATATATATATAAGTGGAGTATATGTCCACAAATTTTGAACCTTTAAAAATTAACGTATGATTTGGTACAAATTTTAAGAGGTGTTGAAAATTATCCGTTTGTGGAATTCGAATATTTTTTGTTTGGAATTTGGAAAAAACTTTCTTCTGCAAAGTTGTAGAGAATTCAATTTCGTGTGGAATGGACATAAAATTTGTATTTTCCTGATAAAAGGGCTATTTATTATGAATTATTGAAGTTTTGGAAATTAAAATATTTTTATTAAAGATATGGGTGGGCCCCACTTTTGGTTGTTGGAAAAGGTGGCTGATTTTAGTGGGCCCCACTTGTGGTGGCTAATTGTTTTTAAATACATGTGCGTAGAAATTTTTTTTATTTATTTTTTATTTTAGTCTCCTATTGCGTTTAAGTTAGAATTTAAATTCACACTAGAATCAGAGAATTCTTCTTCTATAATATTGAGCGTATTTCTTTAGAGTTTTAGAAAGCTTTGAGCGTAGAAAACAGTGAAAGTTTTCTCCAAGAATATACCCGCTATACCAGTTGGAATACTCTTCTTTTCAAGATAAGAGATGCTATTTTTGTTCAATATTCGCTTGAAATAATATTTTCTTCCATACTCTGTAGTATGCAAGTAATATTATTTCATTTCAGATTTCGAATTCTATACCCGTTTGTTAAAATTTTGGCTTCTATACTCTATGAAATTAGTAGAATATCCTTGATATTTGCGCTTCATCTAATATCTTTTCATGAAAATATTATTCTGAGCATTCTTGATAAGTTTTAACTTTTTCATGCCGGAGTACTATTCACAGGGTTACTATTTTCAAAGTACTATTCACGGGGTATTATTCACTCGAGTACTAATTCACCAAGGGTCTATTCATGATAAAAATTAATTCGTTTTCGGTCCAAATTATTTTAGTACAATATTGTTCTTAAATTTTTACTCCACAAAGCAGTATCATGTTGATAATTTGGACGTTATTGATTTCTGGATAAATTAAATTATAAATCTTTAAAAATTTATCCTTGAACTTGTTTTATTGAATTCTTATATCATTGTCATCATCCTCATGTTTATATTCTGTTGAAAGTCATCTATGACCTGTAGTGCATAGATGGACTTGGTGTGATTATAACCAGGGATTATTCGGTATAATCATGACCGTAATATTACAAATGATGTGGTAAAAGTCTTCATTGGCCTGTAGTGAATTGATGGACAGTTGTTGGCATGATCATGACCATTGGTGAATACATGAATATCCTTCGCCCGTAGTGCATGGATAATTTGTGGTCGTGATACTAAAGAATATCGTTGGCCCTAGTGGGTTATTCAATGATGTGGATTATTTATTAAGCTGAGTCTCAACGATAAAAGTGATGAAAAACCTTTTAAATCATAGAAGATAGTATATTTTATGCTCTACTTGACTCTTCTAATGGATTACTTGCTCCGCTGCAGTTAAACTTGATGTTTGTTATATTTTATCAGTTTAACACTGTTGAAGGCTAACGATAAATTATTTTGCATTATCTTAGTCATAATATTTCTTACTGGGCTAGTTGAGCTCACCCTTTTGCTTTCATTGTCCTCTTCAGGAAATGAGAACGTAACTGGGACTAGTCGGGGAACGGAGTGACGGTCCAGATGATAGCATTAGTAGTCCTCACTATTCTATAAAATAGTGTACTAATAAATGTATTGAGGACTACATTTGAGTTGAATACTGTCTAGAAGACAATATTCGTATTTAAAACTCTCAGTTCATGTTTTGTCGTATTGTACACGACAATTGTATTATTAAGTTTTATTTAAATTTTGTACCATATATTTAGCGACTCAAGATGGGCGATGTATACTTATTTTGGCGGCGTCACAGTTGGTATCAAATCTTAGGGATATGATCCCTGACTGAGGTGTGAAACAAGAACTAGGTGGGGAGAGACGGAGAATTCTTTCGCTAATTTGACCTACCTAAGTTTATTTGGTATTTAAATGGTCGGTCAGAGTATAAGGATAATATGTTGCATGTCAATTAACCCTTGGTTTGTGGCAGTATTTGAAAATGACATCCGAGAATGTTGAGAATAACAATGGAGCACGTGACACTGTTGAGTCTCCACAGATCAATAATCAGGATAATGTGCATCAGGAAGGTGACAATCCTCATGCAAACAACAACACTGACCAAATGATGAACGATGGAATGTTTAGAGGCTTTATGAAATTCATACAACATCAGGCGAGAGCGGCTCCTGTCCAAAATATAGGTAGAAACACTGGAAACTCTCGGACGGTCACCGCTAAACAGTTCAAGGAGTTGGGACCACCGGAGTTTATTGGAGAGCCAAAATCACTTAAGGCGGATGTGACCGCCCCAAATCCGGGTCCTCTGACCCCGGTTTGGTCATCACGATAAACTACAAACATCCACCTCTAAACAACATACAATAACTAAAATATGGAATATAATAAAAGTACGTCGTTAATTCAAAAGGTGTTACTAGTCCCAAGATTCGATAACCTTAAAATATTCTTACAAATATACCCTAAAGTAAATATTAGGGTTCATATTACATAACAGTAATTTAAACTAAGCACAAGGAAAAATCTGTTTCTTGCTACTAGTTTACATCTTCCCTTTACCCTTGTCCTTCCCTGAGGTCTCGGGCTTAGCTGCAATATATTCATGATATAGCAAAGATGAACAACAAGTTTGCTCAACAAGTTTAAATACAACAATAAGGATATATCATGATGAATGAAAAATATCTGGCAATGGATTCAACAATATGAATATCACAAGCAAGGACAATATTTGCTTTTAGAATAATTGCTAGTCGAATAGACTTTAAGCTTTAGCACTCCAATGGAATCAATAGTAAATTGATCCTTTGGTTACTGGATACAAAATAAGTATTTGAGGGGATCAGCCTTGCGTACACTATGTATATGCATAACATTTAAATCTATTCTTTGTATCTTATATTAGATACCTGGGGTACTCTCCTATCATAGAAGGGGCGTTCTTTCAGTCTAAGAACCCTTACCATCAATTGGTTTGGATAGCTTTTATAAAACTTCATATACTTGTCTGATTGAACAAAGGTTTAGACTCTATATGACACAGTTCAAGAATTATAGAACTTTAAATGAAGTACAAGTCCAAGACTGTACGAATTCAAGTGCACTAAGTGCGAATGTCAATAATATCAATTTGGAATAATTGTAAGGTGATTAAACCACTTAATAACATGCTTGGAAATAAAATAATAACTTTTAATTCAATAATAACTTGCTCAATACGATATGAGAAGGATATGAAACTTTCACAATCAAGAGTGAAGTTCAAGGAAACTTGCAACATAATAATTTCAGATACTTGCTCAATATAATTTAGGGTAAGTTTAGGGAAACTTGCTTAACAAAAGTAGGGTTCAAGGAACTTGCTCAATAAAAGTAGGGTTCAAAGAACTTGCATAAATATATACCTATTTGCACAAAATAAAGGTAGTACGTAAGGTTTAGATACTTGCCTATTTTCTCAGCTATAATATAATTCTAGCTTTAGTTACTTGCGTTGAAACGACCTAACATTTGACAAGTCAGTCTTTTTAATTAGTACGTATAAACTAATATGCGTTTACACTTACAAAAATCAAATTCCACGATTAGTTTCTAACACACTAAGTCATAGTTGAAACCACTATTGACTTTAAAGTTGTAAACATCAATTCATCGTAGAATATTTCACTAACATGCTTATTAACACATGACTACTATAATGGACATGTATTACAGATAGAGTAACCATATAAGCATGCATACTTCTAAGCATGCATACCAACTAAAACAACACCACCTTAAGCCAATTCTTACCACATTACAAAGAATTCATGAGAATTACAAGAATTTGCCAAAACCCAATTCAAGAACAAAATAGGAATTTATACCTCTTTGAAGCTATTGAGCTGCAATATATCAATCTACTCACTCTTAGCAAACTAATTCTCAGCAATTTGAAATGAGGAAGGTGAAGGTCTCATTTATAGTAGAATGGCTACATGGATAATACAATTATCTCCTAAATTAAACCAAAGAATTTCAAGAATGCAATATGGATAAGAGGAGGTTGGTAAGAGTTGGTAATCTTCATCATGAATCCCACTCTCCATCCAATAATTGATCTAGATTGGTGAATTTGAGATGAAGCTAGGCTAGGCTAGGCTAGGCTTGTTTATTTGTTCACGTATAAGAAAGAAATGAGACTCTTATTACGGGACAAGAGAAATCCTCAACATTTTGCACACAATGAAATGCAACATTTGGCTTATACTACATATGCAAATAATACAAACTTTGGTTATAAATATGTCTACACAATTTATTTCATATATCATAGGGTATAATTGTAAGACCCCAACTTTTTAATGAATAATATCGAATTTCCTCTAATTATTATTGTGAATAATAAGGTGTTAATTTGATATAATGCTTTAGTTATGGGTGAAATGTGCAAATTTTGCAAAATAAGCAAGTGGTTATAAAATATTCATTTGTTGGGAAATATTCTTTATGTCGGGGAATATTCGTACGACGGCGCAGCTATTTGTGGACCCCATAACGAAAAATGGTCGGATGAAGATAACGACAAAAATTGAGTTTTTATAAATAACGACGTAATTGTTACCGTTAACACTGTTGGAATACCCGGTGGTTAAAATACAGTAATATGCGTGTTTGCACAGTAGCACACGGTTTTACACAGTATTTTTGAATTATTGATCCTTACACAGTATTTTTGAATTTTTGAATTATTGATCCTTACATTGTTGGTGAATTTTTAACATGGAGAAGATAATAGACTTTGTAGTCTATTTGACTCTTTTAATGGATTGCTCGTTCCGCTGCAACTATGGTTGAAATGTTTATCATCTACCATATGTTCTAAATCTCTGATTTATTATTGATGAAGGCTATTGATAATTTAATTATCTTTAGTCATGATATTTTTTACTGAACTAGTTGTGCTCACCCTTTTGCTTCACAATTCCTTTCAGGTAATAAGAGTGTAGCTGGGTCGAGCGGGGGTAACAGGGGAATAGAACGGTGGTCATTATTTAGTAGTTATATTTGGTGAATCAACTAGGGTGAAGCGAACTCAACGTTGGAAGGGTGTTTTGCCACTATCATACAAGATGTCTAATGACATACCACCTCGTATCATCATAAGATAGGATTGTGCTCATCCACTTGCTGAGTATATTTACGAGCACTACCTATATAATCTTGGTGTTTGTTTGAAGTATAATTCTCAATTAGAGACAGTGGAGATAATGACATGTCAAGAGAAGACTCACCATTGGGAAGAATGTGATAGTAATTTTCTCATTTTTCTTTGGGGTTTATTGGGTCAACCAAGGATAATTATGTGGTCATATGATATCTATCATAACCTATAAGCATGGCCTCCCATGTACGAAGGTTTCCTTGAGCACTTCCCAAAGATTCTAATTTCTAAAACAGTTTTTGACTATACCTTTATGTAAGGTGTCATTGTGACGTGTTATCCAAGGTTGGGATGAGAGTCACAGTTGGTATATATTTGTATCAAAACTCACAGCATATGTGTTGTTGTATTTTGCACGACAATTGTTGTAATAAAATTATAGTTGTTTTCTGTACCATGTATTTGGCGAGTCAGAATAGGTTGAATAGAATGGACCTGTTTTGGGGTTGTCACAGTTGGTATCAGAGCTTAGGATATGGTCTTTCGCGGAGATCGGGGGATATAACTAGGAGGGGAGAGATGAGTAAATCATTCGCTAGTGTGTCCTACCTAAGCTTAATTGTTGGTTGGTCATAATATATGGATATTATGTGATACGTTAATTTGCTTAATTAACCCTTATTTTATGGCAGTATTTGAGAATGGCAGTTAAGAATGCTAACAATGGAGTGAATGAGACTGTGGGGATACCTCTAATCACTAACCATGATAATGTGATGTCAGACAAAGAAGGAATTAGAGATATTCTTGTGGTGAGTGAAGAATTGATAGTTGCACCCGAGATAGTCGCAGAGGTAACAGCTGAGAGTGAGGAAGAAGAGGAAGAAGAGGTACCTGAGGAGAATTTATTAGAGGTATTATATGATCAAAATGTAGAATTGCAAAATCGTGTTCATGAGTTAGAAGAGCATGCTGAAGAACGGCAGGCGGTCGTGGAACAAAAGGATGCAACAATTCAAGCTTGTGTTACTCGATATGTGATGCTTGAACAGAAGCATTCTTTGGCAGAGTATAAGATGATAAAGATGGAATCTGAGCTGAAAGAAGAAAAAACTGAACGAGTGAAAATAAGTGATGCATGAGCAAAAGTCGCACGACACATGGATATTGTGCAAAGAGATGTCCGATCTAAGAAGGCTAAAATAGATGATATGAATTTCTCTTTTTGGAAAGCAATTGGGAGAACCCAACATCAAGTTTTGAATTACCATGTACAGAATGGTCAACCTGAATTCGATATGGATCGAAGATTGATGATTCAGATCATGAATCAGAAGTACGACGAGGCAGTTGAGGGAGAAATATGCCCTATAGAAAAGTATATTCCAACGGTAGTGATGACGCCAAATGCTACCCCAGACAAGTCAAAGCCGAGTAGTTCAAGGGATATCGGTTGTCATGACTTCCCAACAAGTGAGGAACCCAAATGAAGTTATCACGGGAGATGAGCAATGGAGAAATCATGACGACCCATGAGATAGAATCTGAAATGAAAGCAAGGTATTCTCAACCTTTTCGAAACACCAGGTACGTACGTCAATTTTGAGGACAAAATTTTGTAAGGAGGGGAGGTTGTAAGACCCCAACTTTTTAATGAATAATATCGAATTTCCTCTAATTATTATTGTGAATAATAAGGTGTTAATTTGATATAATGCTTTAGTTATAGGTGAAATGTGAAAATTTTGCAAAATAAGCAAGTGGTTATAAAATATTTATTTGTCGGGGAATATTCGTACGACGGCGCAGTTTTTTGTGGACCCCATAATGGAAAATAGTAGATAACGAAAAAAATTGAGTTATTATAAATAACGGCGTAATTATTACCGTTAACACTGTTGGAATACCCGGTGATTAAAATACAGTAATACGCGTGTTTGCACAGTAGCACACGGTTTTATACAGTATTTTTGAATTATTGATCCTTACGTAAGAAGGCACTACTTAATAATTGTTACAGTAATTACTGTTCAATATTTTATTTTATTGATTCAATAATTGTTGCGTTGATATTTTATATTATTGTTGTTTCAATAATTGTCACTGCACAATATCTCTATTATCAGATCAATAATTCCTATTATTTGAATAATATTATTAGATAGCATTATTGGCAATGTCTAGAAAATTCTGTCAAAAAGAGAGGTTTGGTCACCTAATTACGCGTCAGTAAGGAGAAATCCTTATTGGAAAGCCCCCTCTTTCCTGGGAACGGCCTGGTTGTCATAATTGTGATTCTGTAATATTATTTGTGAATAATTAATTATTGATTTATATGATAAAGAAATATTTATTTGATGTGGATATAAATGATGGATTTATTTATTTTATGTGGTTATAAATGAAGGAATTAATGCTGAGGTATTTTATCAGCATTTTGTCGGTGTGGAGGTATTAAAAATCATCCGTTTGTGGATTTCAGATATTTTTGGTTTGGAATTTGGAAAAACTCAAAGCTACAAAGTTGTAGAGAATTAGATTTCAGGCAGAATGGACATAAAATTCATATTTTTTTGATAAACGATCTATTTTCTATGAATTGTAGAAGTTTTGAAAAATAAAATGATTTTTATTAAATTTATGGGTATGACCCACTTTGGTTATCAACATGTGGGTTGCTGGAAAATTTTCCAAGGTGGTGGCTGGTCTTGGTTTAGTATTGCATGCGTAGAAGAATTGGTTATAAATAATAATATTTTATTATTTTAGTCTCCTATGGCGTTCTAGTATTTTCCTATAAATAGAGGGCTAAGTTAGAATTGAAAAACACACTAGAAACATAAGTTTTCTCTCTATATTATCAAGCATATTTTTGTGAGTATTTAGATATCTTGAGTGTTACTATACGGCGCAAGTTCGTTCAGCGTTATATCCAATATTCAAGTCAGAAGTACTGCTATTTTGAGGTAAGGGATTTTAAGGGTTATTATGTTTTTTAGTTCGTACTTCTTCCGACCTTCAAAAAATTCTGGAAAAATTTAAATTGATAATTTGATGAGTTTTCTTGATTGTGTCCAAAAATGGCGATTTTTGGATGTATAGATTAAGAGTTATGAATTTTATGAGAAAAGACTATTTTAAAAGTAACCGCTTATAACTCCTTGTGGTTAACTCCAAAATTGATGAAATTTTTATTGGAAGTATATCTATATAATATCAGTGTACTCTGTGAATTTCAAAATTTTTGGATAAAAGTACAATTTATGATAAATGACTTCGATGGTTTTGGCCATATAAAAAATAGTAAATGAATTTTAAAAATTCCGAGAAAAATATATGTTCAATATAGGACTATATTCTGCTAAATCCCAGAAAAAAAATATTTTTGGAACTGATTTGGTATTTTTCATGAAAATGGTCCAGTTATAAGTAAATGAATTAAATATGTTATATGAAGTAAGAAAATTGGAAAATATGATTTTATGGCTTGAGAATCATATATGAGTTATATGCAGATTTTTTTATGAGGGTTTTGGTTATTGGTGCTGAAATCTTAAGAGTTGGCATTTTATCATGAGTTATTCATATGATTGTGGACCAGAATTGTTGATTGATGATACAGGGATAAAACATTGTTGGTGGATTTTTAACACGGAGAAGATAATAGACTTTATAGTCTATTTGACTCTTCTAATGGATTGCTCGTTCCGCTGCAACTATGGTTGAAATTTTTATCATCTACCATATGTTCTAAATTTATGATTTATTATTGATGAAGGCTATTGATAATTTAATTATCTTTAGTCATGATATTATTTACTGAGCTAGTTGTGCTCACCCTTTTGCTTCACAATTCCTTTCAGGTAATAGGAGTGCAGCTGGGTCGAGTGGGGGTAACAGGGGAATAGAACGATGGTCATCATTTAGTAGTTATATTTGGTGAATCAACTAGGGTGAGGCGAACTAAACGTTGGAAGGGTGTTTTGCCACTATCATATAAGATGTCTAATGACATACAATCTCGTGTCATCATAAGACAAGATTGTGCTCATCCACTTGCTGAATATATTTATGAGCACTACCTATATAATCTTGGTGTTTGTTTGAAGTATAATTCTCAATTAGAGACAGTGGAGATAATGATGACATGTCAAGAGAAGACTCACCATTGGGAAGAATGTGATAGTAATTTTCTCATTTTTCTTTGGGGTTTATTGGGTCAACCAAGGATAATTATGTGGTCATATGATATCTATCATAACCTATAAGCATGGCCTCCCATGTACGAAGGTTTCCTTGAGCACTTCCCAAAGATTCTAATTTCTAAAACAGTTTTTGACTATACCTTTATGTAAGGTGTCATTGTGACGTGCTATCCAAGGTTGGGATGAGAGTCACAGTTGGTATATATTTGTATCCAAACTCACAACATACGTGTTATTTTATTTTGCATGACAATTGTTGTAATAAAATTGTAGTTGTTTTCTGTACCATGTATTTGGCGACTCAGAATAGGTTGGATGGAATGGACCTGTTTTGGGGTTGTCACAATAATAATTTAAAAGGGCATACAATGTATTTCCCAATTACAAGGTAGCTAGTAATGCACATACATATAACAATATTATTATGCAACTCACATGAATGCAAATTACTCTTACTTTATAGTCTATATATATATATAATATAGACATATTAATGTGTCACCTTATACTATATAAAATATATATCTAACTACCATATAATAAAGGTTTGTTATTCATGCTTGTACAAATTAATCAAGTAAACATATAATCATTTTATATATTACTAATCTCTTACTCATTAATTATTATTTATTCATAATAATTATTAATTAACACATTATCAATTAATTACTCATAATTGAAATTAATCAATATGTTCAACTCTTGCTACTATATTCAAATAAATTGAATATTTAATTAATTTTTTTTATCAATTTCTTGATATTAAAACCTTAAGGTTAGTCCACTAATTTAAATAATTATTAGTGACTCCCTTTAATCAATTCATAATTTCACATAACCACATAAGGTTTAAATAAACTCACAAAACTAACTCATTAAAATTAAATCACATATTTATTTAATAAGGTGTTTAAAATTTGTGGACGTTACAGCAGAAGCGTGGATAAAGCAGATCACCAAGATATTTGATGTCTTGGGATGCTCCGAGAAGCAAAAGGTTCTCTTTGCCACCTTTATGTTGCGAGGAGAGGCAGATTACTGGTGGGAATCGGTGAAACGTACTCAACTTGCCGCACTGAAGATGTCTTGGGAGAAGTTCCAAGAACTATTCAACGACAAGTACTTTTCCAAAAGTATTCGTCACATAAAAGAGGTAGAGTTCATCAAGTTGGAGCAGAACAATATGACCATGTCGCAGTACGAAGCTAAGTTTTCCGAGTTGTCCCAGTTTGCGTCTCACTTGGTAGATAATGAAGAGAGAATGGCGCGGATGTTTCTAAGAGGTTTGAAACCCGAGATGCGTTAATATCTAATTTCTTATAAACTGTGTTTGTATTCAGATGTTGTAAATAGGGCTCGGTTATTGGTGCGTGATAACATGTCAACCCAACCAAGAGAAAGCAGCGGACAAAATGATAATACCAGTGGTAGCAGTCATCGAAGCGGTGACAACAAACGTGGAGGAAATCAACATACCAGAAATGGTAACCACTTCGGTGGTAATCATGGCCACGACAATAAAAGTGGACATTTCAAGAAGAGGAGATTCAACAATGATGGAAAGACGTCAACACCAGCACCCGTTGTTAAAGAAGGAGAACGACCACCTATCATATGCTTCAAATGCAGAGGAGAGGGACACATCAGTCCAAACTGCGCGATGCAGTCCAAAGCATATTATAATTGTGGAAGAGAAGGTCACCTAGCCCGATTTTTTCGTGCACCGAAGATAATTTTAGCTAGGATGGAGGCACCAAAGGCCGTCTCAGAAAAGTCAAAACCGGTAGTTCAAGGGAGAGCATTTTCCGTGACCTCCCAGAAAGTAAGGAACCCGAACAAGGTCATCACGGGTAAGCTTATCATAAACTCTAGAAAAGTCTATACCTTATTTGATACCGTTTCTACCTATTCTTTTATTTCTCCTACTTGCGTTCAACGTATAAATTTGACTCCGGAGAAATTAGACTTTGACTTATCTTATGAAACTCCATTGGGAGAAACCTTCATTAAATCCACTATTTATAAGTTTTGTTTGGTTCAAATCGGTACCCTCACATTACCTGTTGATCTAATTTCATTGAAAATACTTGCATTTGACGTAATTCTAGGGATTGATTGGTTAACTACTCATCATGCTAAAATTAATTTTTTTCGTAAGGTTGCTAGCTTTCATATTCCTAACCAACCTATCACGTAAATTTAAGCAACCAAACCATTAAAATCAATCACTGTCATCTCAAGCCATAAAGCTATTCATTTATTGAAAAACGGATGTTAAGCTTTCTTAGCTCATGTCACGGATTTAAACAAAAATATGTCAATTTTGAATGATATTTCTATTGTTAATAAATTTTCCTGACGTATTCCCTGAAGAACTTCCTGTCCTACCCCCAGAGCGAGAAATTAAATTTTGTATCGACCTTGAACCTGGTATAAAAACCCCTTTCTAAAGCCCCATATCGAATGGCTCCTATTGAACTTCAGGAGTTAAAGACCCAATTTCAGGAATTATTAGACATCGATTTCATTCCTCCTAATACGTCTCATTGGGGTGCTCCTGTTCTATTCGTGAAAAAGAAAGATGGGAGTATGCGACTTTATCTTGATTATCGGGAGTTGAATCATGTCACCATCAAAAATAGGTACCCATTGCCTCGTATTGATGACCTGTTTGACCAGTTGCAAGGCGCTAAATTCTTTTTAAAGATCGATCTTCGTTCTGGATATCATCAGTTAAAGATTTAAACCGATGACATTCCAAAGACGGCTTTCAGAACTCAGTACGGGCATTATAAATTCCTAGGCATGTCTTTTGGATTGACTAATGCTCCTGCTGCCTTCATGGATACGATGAACCGAGTATTCAAGGAATATTTAGATCACTTTGTGGTCATATTTATTGATGACATCCTCATATATTCCAAAAGCCGTGAAGATCATGAGCAACACTTGAGACTGATACTTCAAAAGCTTCGTGAAAACAAGTTTTATGCCAAGTTGAAGAAATACGAGTTCTGGCTTAAGGAAGTAGCATTCCTTGGGCACGTAGTATCAAGTTATGGAATATCTGTTGACCCGACAAAGATTGAAGCTATTCAAAGCTGGGAGCAACCTAAATCAGTGATCGAAGTACGTAGCTTTCTCGGCTTAGCTGGTTATTATCGGAGATTCGTAGAAGGGTTTTCTCGAATCGCTACTCCATTAACTCAGCTGACTTGGAAAGATACAAAATTCGGTTGGAGCGTGGAATGTAATAAGAGTTTTCAAGAACTCGAGAGGAGACTCATTTCAGCATCTGTTCTAACAATACCATCTGGCTCGGAGGGATTTGTCATCTACAGTGATGCTTCGGGCAAAGGGTTAGGATGTGTTCTCATGAAACATGGGAAAGTCATAGCCTATGCCTCTCGGTAACTCAAAGAATATGAGAGGAATTATCCTACTCATAATCTAGAGTTGGCAGCTGTTGTCTTCGCACTTAAAATTTGGAGGCATTACTTGTATGGGGAGAAAGTGGAGATCTTTATGGATCATAAAAGCCTTAAATATTTCTTCACCCAAAAGAAACTCAACATGCGGCAACGACGTTGGCTTGAACTACTGAAAGATTATGATCCTACCATTCAATACCATCCTGGTAGCTGACGCATTGAGTAGAAGATCATATGCGGGTACGAGTGCGATATTGTCAATGCAAAGGCCCATTTTATATGACTTGCAAAGGATGGAGATAGAGTTAAAGACTCCAAGGACCCACGTGATGATGGCGAATATATGAGTAGAACCGACTTTAATCGATAAAGTTAAAGCTGCTCAAGCGACAAACATGAAGCTGATGCGTATGAGGAAGAAAGTGCAAGAAGGTGCTATGCCGGAAGCAAGAATCGATGAAGAAGGAATACTTCGAGTCAACTCCAGACTTTGTGTTCCTAAAGACCATGATTTAAAGTATAAAATCATGATGGAGGCGCATAACACACCATTTGCAATCCATCCTGGGAGTACCAAAATGTATCATGATATTCGTCATACATTTTGGTGGAGCAATATGAAGAGAAAGATAGCGTTGTTTATCTCAAGGTGTCTAACTTGTCAACGAGTTAAAGCGGAGCATCAAGTACCAAAAGGTCCATGGTAACCAATTAAAATTCCAGAATGGAAGAGGGAGCACATTACCATGGATTTCGTTACCGGTCTTCCGAAGGTTTCTCAAGGCATAGATGAGATTTGGGTTATTGTTGATAGATTGACCAAGTCGGCTCATTTCTTACCTATATAAGAAACTTATACATTTGAACGTCTTGCTCGTATATACATAAATGAGATTGTAAGACTGCATGCATGGTATGCCAGTATCCATAGTTTCTGATCGAGACCTAAGATTCACTTCACGATTTTGGGTTAGTTTGCAGAAAGCTATGGGCACGGATTTACGATTTAGCTCAGCATATCATCCTCAGACGGACGGGCAGTCAGAGAGGACTATTCAAACTCTTGAAGATCTATTAAGACTCTGTGTCATTGACTTCAAGGGAAGTTGGGACAAGTTCTTACCATTGGTGGAGTTTTCCTACAACAATAGTTATCAAGCAAGTATTGGCATGGCTCCATTCGAGGCGTTGTATGGAACAAAGTGTTGTTCTCCAGTACGCTGGGATGAGGTTGATGAAGTAACGTTGTTGGGACCGGAGTTGGTACGTATGACTACTGAAAAGATTCAAACGATCTGACAACGTATAAAAACCTCACAAGATTGACAAAAGAGTTATGCTGATCTTCATCGAAAAGACGTAGAATTCGATATTGGAGATCATATGTTGTTATGTGTTGCTCCATGGAAAGGAGTTAAGAGATTTGGAAAGAGAGGAAAGCTCAATCCTCGATTCATTGGCCCATTTTTAATCCTCGAACGAGTAGGAACTGTGGCCTATAGACTTGCCTTACCGCCAAGTATGTCTCGTGTTCGTAACGTTTTTCACATATCTATATTACGTAAATATGTGAAAGACCCAAACCATATTATTGAGTTAGAACCGGACGAAATAGAAAAAGATTTAACGTATGAAGATGTTCCTGTTAAAATCTTGGATAAGAAGGAGCATATTTTACGCTCCAAGGTTATACCTCAAGTCAAAGTTTTGTGGAGACACCACGATATTGAGGAAATGACCTAGGAGTTAGAATCTGAAATGAAATAAAGGTATCCTTACCTCTTCGATATACCAGGTACGTACCCTAATTTCGAGGGCGAAATTTCATAAGAAGGGGAGGTTGTAAGACCCCAACTTTTATGAATAAAGATGAATTTTCTATAAATATCATTTTTGAATATTATGGAGTGAATTTGATATAATGTTATATCTGTGGGTAATATTTATAAATTTTGCAAAGTACGCAAGTTGTTATATAATATTCGATTGGGCGGGGAATATTCGTTTTAATAGGGAATATTCGTACGACGGCACAATCATTATTGGACCCCATAACAGAATTATTATTGGATTGAGAAAATGACAAAAATATCTTTTTATAAAATAACAGTTAAAGTTTTACCGTTAACACTGTTAGAATACCTGGTGGTTAAAATACAGTAATACTCGTTGTTGCACAGTAGCACACGGTATTACACAGTATTTTTGAATTATTGATTCTTATGTAAGAAGGCACTACTCAATAATTGTTACCGTAATTACTGTTCAATATTTTATTTTATTGGTTCAATAATTGCTGCATTGATATTTTATATTATTGTTGTTTCAATAATTGTCACTGCACAGTATTTTTCATTATCAGATCAATAATTCATATTATTTGAATAATATTATTAGATAGCATTATTGGCAATGTCTAGAAAGTTCTGTCAATGAGAGGTTTGGTCACCTAATTGCTCGTCAGTAAGAAGAAATCCTTATCAGAAATCCCCCTCTTTCCTGGGAACGGCCTGGTTGTCATTATTGTGATTCTGTAATATTATTTGTGAATAATTAATTATTGATTTATATGATAGAGAAATATTTATTTTTTGTGGACATAAATGAAAGATAGGAAAATATTTATTTTATGTGGTTATAATTGAATGAATTAATGTTGAGGTGTTTTATCAGTATTTTGTCAGATTAGAGGTATTTAAAAATCAAATCAGTGTTCTTAAGCTCTATTGCATGAGTTATAATTTTGATCCAACCGTTGGATCGTTGTGATTTTTGGATATGTTATACATATATAAGTGGAGTATATGTCCATAAATTTTGAACCGTTAAAAATTAACGTATGATTTGTTACGAATTTTAAGAGGTGTTGAAAATTATCCGTTTGTGGAATTCGGATATTTTCTGTTTGGAATTTGGAAAAACTTTCTTCTGCAAAGTTGTAGAGAATTCGATTTCGTGTGGAATGGACATAAGTTTCGTATTTTTCTGATAAAATGGCTATTTATTATGAATTATTGAAGTTTCAAAAATTAAAATGTTTTTATTAAAGATATAGGTGGGCTCCACTTTTGGTTATTGGGAAAGGTGGCTGATTTTAGTGGACCCCACTTGTGGTGGCTGAATTTTTTTCAAATACATGTGTAGAAAAAAATTTATTATTATTTTATTATTTTAGTCTCCTATGACATTCTAACATTTTCCTATAAATAGACGCTTAAGTTAGAATTGAAAATCACACCAGAATCAGAGATTTCTTCTTCTATAATCTTGAGTGTATTTATTTAGAGTTTTAAAAATCTTTGAGCGTAGAAAATAGTGAAAGTTTTCTTCAAGAATATCCCCGCTATACCAGTTGGAATACTCTTCTTTTCAAGGTAAGGGATATTATTTTTGTTCAATATTCGCTTGAAATAATATTTTCTTCCATACTCTGTAGTATGTAAGTAATATTATTTCATTTTAGATTTCGAATTCTATACTCATTTGTTAAAATTTTGGCTTTTATACTCCATGAAATTAGTAGAATATCCATGATATTTGCTATTCATCCAGTATCTTTTCATGAAAATATTATTCTGACCATTCTTGATAAGTTTTACCTTTTTAATGTCTGAGTACTATTCACGGGGTTACTATTCCCGAAGTACTATTCACGAGATACTATTCACACGAGTATTATTCACCTGGGATACTATTCATGATAAAAAATGATTCATTTTAGGTCCAAATTATTTTGGTACAATATTGTTCTTAAATTTTACTCCATAAAGTAGTATCATGTTGACAATTGGGACGTTATTGATTTCTGGATAAATTAAATTATAAATCTTTAAAAATTTATCCTTGAACTTGTTTTATTGAATTCTTATATCATTGTCATCATCCTTATGTTTATATTCTGTTGAAAGTCGTCTGTGGCCTGTAGTGCATAGATGGACTTGGTGTGATTATAACCAGGGATTATTTGGTATAATCATGACCGTAATGTTACAAATGATGTGGTAAAAGTCCTCATTGGCCTGCAGTGCATTGATGGACAGTTGTTGACATGATCATGACTATTGATGAATACACGAATATCCTTGGCTCGTAGTGCATGGATAATTTGTGGTCGTGATATTAAAGAATATCATTGGCTGTAGTGCAGGGGTGATTCGATGATGTGGATTATTTATTAAGCTGAGTCTCAGCGATAAAAGTGATGAAAAACCTTTTAAATCATAGAAGATAGTAGATTTTATGCTCTACTTGACTCTTCTAATGGATTGCTTATTCCGCTGTAGTTAAACTTGATGTTTGTTATATTTTATCAGTTTAACACTGTTGAAGGCTAACGATAAATTATTTTGCATTATCTTAGTCATAATATTTCTTACTGGGCTAGTTGAGCTTACCCTTTTGCTTTCATTGTCCTCTTCAGAAAATGAGAACGTAGCTCGGACGAGTCGGGGAACGGAGTGACGGTCTAGATGATAGCATTAGTAGTCCTCACTATTCTATGAAATAGTGCGATAATAAAAGTATTAAGGACTCCATTTGAGTTGAATATTGTCTAGAAGACAATATTCGTAATTAAAACTCTCAGTTCATGTTTTGTCGTATTATACACGACAGTTGTATTATTAAGGTGTATTTGAATTTTGTAGCATATATTTTGTGAAAACCCGAGAATTTTGGATATTTTTAAAATTTTTATTAATTGAATTAAGGTTTAATATTAGAACCTAGACAGAAAATTAGTGTATGCGTTTGATATGTTTATGATAGAATTTTGAGGATTTTAAAATTCTATGAAGGATTTAGGTGAATTATTCAGGATTAAGTGTATACGTGTATATGTGTACAATATGTGGTTAAGGGTCAAGGGTTAACCAGATAAATGATATCTTTAACAAAGACTAAGTATATATTAAGAACGTTAACGTTCGGTTAGAAAACCCTAGCGAATTATAAGAAACCCTAAAAACCGGTTCTGGAAACCTTAATTTCAGTTTCGGGAATCTGAAACCCTAATTCGGGAATTTAAAACCCTAATCTGGGAACTTAAAGGATAATTATAATTCTTAAGTAATATTAATTATAATGTTAATTAGGGTAAAGCTTAATTATTTATTAAACCCAAATTTCAAATTTATAAAACCCTAATTTCTGGATTAGAAACCCTAATTTATAATTATAGAAAACCTAAGTGTTAATTTAATATTTTTAATGTTCATTAGGATATATTAATTCTAATTTTCAAGTTATATTAATTAGAAAATCCTAATCTAATTACGAAATCTAATTTTTAAATTAGAAATTTATTTTATATTAGAAATCCTAATTTTTGGGTTGTAAACCCTAATCCGTGATTTTGACCCTAATTGCAAAATTAGCAATTTTAATTATGAATTATTAATCCTAATAAGCAATATTTAAATTATGATTAAGAAATTTTAATATAATTAGAAAATCCTAATTATAATTTAGAAATATTAATTTTCTATTTTTAAAATCTAAATTGGAAATTTTAGAAAATTAAATTGCAAACCCTAAGGGTTTAAAACCCTAAACCCTAAGATTTTCCAAACCCTAACCCAAACCCTAAACCCTAAGGGTTTGGCTAATTGACAAGTTTGCCATTAAAATAAAAATAGAAATGACCAAAATGCCCTTTGTGCATTATTTTGAAGGTTGCTTGTAGATCTAGACCTAAGGTGAGTGGGTGAACCACCCTAAGCCTAGCTTTTGACTTATATCTAGCAATCCCAGCCGAAATCAGCAGCTCATGCATTGCATTATAACATATATTGTTTTAAAGAGAGAGAAAACCACTTCCATTCCTTCATTTTCTACCATGACCTTCTCTCTCTAGAATTTTCGGGACTAAGAGTGAGAGAAAGAGAGAATCAAAGCTAAGTTAACTTATTAACTTAACAAGATCAGATCAAAAAGTCAGAATCAAAAATCAAGCATGAATGAGGTATAAACCCTAATTTTTGAAATCAGGTGATTTGATGTTGGTTGTTGTTTAGATATGTGTTAGAGGGTGTCATTTGATGATCTGGGTTACTAAAACTCAGATCCATATCATTTTGATGCTCGAAATTTGAGTTTTTAGAAATCTAGGGAAATCTTAAAAAATGGCCTGACAACTATATGTCAGAGGTCATAGATCTTTATGTGTTAAGTGTTAGTGTTGTTTTATGTTATAGATCTGTTGTATGCCATGTGGTCTTTATTCTGCAACTTGAATCATAGTCAGATCAGGACTAGATTTCAAGATATAAACAGTCAAAGGTCGTTGACCGACCATGACCGAATGAATCTGGGTAACCCAGATTACCCAGAAATGTCTGACAACCGATTTGAAGACTCTGATCTCGCACGTGTATAGTTTTTCCGGCTAATTTGTTGTTTGGATCTTGTAGCCTTACATGAGTACTACACATATATGGTTTTATATTACTCAGATCATGACTAGGCTGAAAGATATGCATGGTCAAACGTGGGATGATCAACTGATCAAGAACATTTCTGGGTAAACCAGAAATGTTCAAGAACATTTTTTCTGGGCTACTTTGACCGGCACAGATCTTGCATAGGAAATGTGTTTATGATGATATGATGCAATCTAAATGTACACTGACATGACTACTATAGGTTGGAATCACTCGAACACCAAAACAGTTATCAGAACCCTAAGATTGGTGAGCTTGAAAGTGGCACTAAGACACTGCCTGGGTTTCTGGGTTACCCATAAAACCCAGGAACTACCTGTCAGACACTTAGGGTGCTTAGATCTCCTTGTTGTTTTGTAGTATGGCCAAAATGATAGTTGGATTTAGTAGTGTCACGTAAGTACAACACGATCACGGTTCACGATAGCCCAGAAAACATATAACCTTGAATCAAATGGTGGTCAAACTAGCTAGCTTGTAACTGACATAAAGGTCTGATGAACAGCTCAAGAACACCAAGACCACCTATAGCGACGGTTCTGTCGCTATAGGGCCCCTTATTAATTAATTATTTTCTGGAAATTATTTAAAAATAGAAAAAAAATAGTTTTTAATTATGATATATCGTGATATTATTGAACTTAAACTTGCTGGGCAATTCTTATGTTCACCCTTGCTATATCATGATAAAACATTTCAGATTAATGTGAATGCGTCGGATACAAGGAAAAGTTAAAGACAGCTCCAGCTTAAAGTGAATGTGTGCGATTAGATTTAAAATAGTTGTATAATAATAATGTTATGTGTTAGAAAATTTATGAATTATGTATTAAGTTAAGGTTACTCGACCTTGGAAAAAGTACGAAAGTTTAGTGTTTAAACAATTTATGTTTATATCTTCCGCAAATATAGTAATAGTGTTAGAATGATCGAACCGGATCCGCGGTGATTCAGGACCTCGGATTCGGGGCCCCCACAGTTGGTATCAGAGCTGTTGGTTATGAACCTTAGGTAGGAATACCTGTGACTAATAACCGCAGTGATTAGGATAAGTACTAACTCAAATAGAGTTAGTTGGTCGATAAGATTCAAAGACGAATCTCGGCGAGTTATAAAGATACAGAGTTCCCTAACTCTGAAAATAAAGTTGAACAGTAGTGAGAAATAGATAGATTCTAAGAGACTAAAAGTGCTGTGATAGAAGATCGTAAAATAAAATGATCAAGACACAGAAATAAATCGTAATATATACGATAAGATCACCCCGTGATCTGATAAGGTGATAGCAGGGAGAAGAATCAATCTAATGATCGAACAGTTTACAGTAAGATTGCTGAGAGTTAGTTGTACTATGAATTGGTACAGATTCAGGAAAAGATTATGAATACGAGTTAAATGAAATTCGTATTGAGAAGGGTGTTAGTGGTAGGTGGGAATTCAATTGAGGATTCATGTCGGCAGCTGAGTTGTATGATTCCTTGTGTGGGCGGGGAATTATACTTAGTTCTGACAATGATAATCATTGAAATGTTTGTGTCGCGCTATTTGATATATTCATGTTAAGAGGGTGATTCCTTTCTCATGTGTATAACAGATAGATAGGTCATAGGTAGAGGATATAAGGTTAAGTACGAGTTCTTAAAACTCATACTTATGTGACAAACTTGATTCATAGTTATATGAAATTTTTATGAACCCCTTAGCGACTCCATTTGAGTTGAATATTGTCTAGAAGACAATATTCGTAATTAAAACTCTCAGTTCATGTTTTGTCGTATTATACACGACAGTTGTATTATTAAGGTGTATTTGAATTTTGTAGCATATATTTTGTGACAACCCGAGAATTTTGGATATTTTTAAAATTTTTATTAATTGAATTAAGGTTTAATATTAGAACCTAGACAGAAAATTAGTGTAGGCGTTTGATATGTTTATGATAGAATTTTGAGGATTTCAAAATTCTATGAAGGATTTAGGTGAATTATTCAGGATTAAGTGTATACGTGTATATGTGTACAATATGTGGTTAAGGGTCAAGGGTTAACCAGATAAACGATATCTTTAACAAAGACTAAGTATATATTAAGAACGTTAACGTTCGGTTAGAAAACCCTAGCGAATTATAAGAAACCCTAGAAACTGGTTCTGGAAACCTTAATTTCAGTTTCGGGAATCTGAAACCCTAATTTTTAATCCTCGAACGAGTAGGAACTGTGGCCTATAGACTTGCCTTACCGCCAAGTATGTCTCGTGTTCGTAACGTTTTTCACATATCTATATTACGTAAATATGTGAAAGACCCAAACCATATTATTGAGTTAGAACCGGACGAAATAGAAAAAGATTTAACGTATGAAGATGTTCCTGTTAAAATCTTGGATAAGAAGGAGCATATTTTACGCTCCAAGGTTATACCTCAAGTCAAAGTTTTGTGGAGACACCACGATATTGAGGAAATGACCTAGGAGTTAGAATCTGAAATGAAATAAAGGTATCCTTACCTCTTCGATATACCAGGTACGTACCCTAATTTCGAGGGCGAAATTTCATAAGAAGGGGAGGTTGTAAGACCCCAACTTTTATGAATAAAGATGAATTTTCTATAAATATCATTTTTGAATATTATGGAGTGAATTTGATATAATGTTATATCTGTGGGTAATATTTATAAATTTTGCAAAGTACGCAAGTTGTTATATAATATTCGATTGGGCGGGGAATATTCGTTTTAATAGGGAATATTCGTACGACGGCACAATCATTATTGGACCCCATAACAGAATTATTATTGGATTGAGAAAATGACAAAAATATCTTTTTATAAAATAACAGTTAAAGTTTTACCGTTAACACTGTTAGAATACCTGGTGGTTAAAATACAGTAATACTCGTTGTTGCACAGTAGCACACGGTATTACACAGTATTTTTGAATTATTGATTCTTATGTAAGAAGGCACTACTCAATAATTGTTACCGTAATTACTGTTCAATATTTTATTTTATTGGTTCAATAATTGCTGCATTGATATTTTATATTATTGTTGTTTCAATAATTGTCACTGCACAGTATTTTTCATTATCAGATCAATAATTCATATTATTTGAATAATATTATTAGATAGCATTATTGGCAATGTCTAGAAAGTTCTGTCAATGAGAGGTTTGGTCACCTAATTGCTCGTCAGTAAGAAGAAATCCTTATCAGAAATCCCCCTCTTTCCTGGGAACGGCCTGGTTGTCATTATTGTGATTCTGTAATATTATTTGTGAATAATTAATTATTGATTTATATGATAGAGAAATATTTATTTTTTGTGGACATAAATGAAAGATAGGAAAATATTTATTTTATGTGGTTATAATTGAATGAATTAATGTTGAGGTGTTTTATCAGTATTTTGTCAGATTAGAGGTATTTAAAAATCAAATCAGTGTTCTTAAGCTCTATTGCATGAGTTATAATTTTGATCCAACCGTTGGATCGTTGTGATTTTTGGATATGTTATACATATATAAGTGGAGTATATGTCCATAAATTTTGAACCGTTAAAAATTAACGTATGATTTGTTACGAATTTTAAGAGGTGTTGAAAATTATCCGTTTGTGGAATTCGGATATTTTCTGTTTGGAATTTGGAAAAACTTTCTTCTGCAAAGTTGTAGAGAATTCGATTTCGTGTGGAATGGACATAAGTTTCGTATTTTTCTGATAAAATGGCTATTTATTATGAATTATTGAAGTTTCAAAAATTAAAATGTTTTTATTAAAGATATAGGTGGGCTCCACTTTTGGTTATTGGGAAAGGTGGCTGATTTTAGTGGACCCCACTTGTGGTGGCTGAATTTTTTTCAAATACATGTGTAGAAAAAAATTTATTATTATTTTATTATTTTAGTCTCCTATGACATTCTAACATTTTCCTATAAATAGACGCTTAAGTTAGAATTGAAAATCACACCAGAATCAGAGATTTCTTCTTCTATAATCTTGAGTGTATTTATTTAGAGTTTTAAAAATCTTTGAGCGTAGAAAATAGTGAAAGTTTTCTTCAAGAATATCCCCGCTATACCAGTTGGAATACTCTTCTTTTCAAGGTAAGGGATATTATTTTTGTTCAATATTCGCTTGAAATAATATTTTCTTCCATACTCTGTAGTATGTAAGTAATATTATTTCATTTTAGATTTCGAATTCTATACTCATTTGTTAAAATTTTGGCTTTTATACTCCATGAAATTAGTAGAATATCCATGATATTTGCTATTCATCCAGTATCTTTTCATGAAAATATTATTCTGACCATTCTTGATAAGTTTTACCTTTTTAATGTCTGAGTACTATTCACGGGGTTACTATTCCCGAAGTACTATTCACGAGATACTATTCACACGAGTATTATTCACCTGGGATACTATTCATGATAAAAAATGATTCATTTTAGGTCCAAATTATTTTGGTACAATATTGTTCTTAAATTTTACTCCATAAAGTAGTATCATGTTGACAATTGGGACGTTATTGATTTCTGGATAAATTAAATTATAAATCTTTAAAAATTTATCCTTGAACTTGTTTTATTGAATTCTTATATCATTGTCATCATCCTTATGTTTATATTCTGTTGAAAGTCGTCTGTGGCCTGTAGTGCATAGATGGACTTGGTGTGATTATAACCAGGGATTATTTGGTATAATCATGACCGTAATGTTACAAATGATGTGGTAAAAGTCCTCATTGGCCTGCAGTGCATTGATGGACAGTTGTTGACATGATCATGACTATTGATGAATACACGAATATCCTTGGCTCGTAGTGCATGGATAATTTGTGGTCGTGATATTAAAGAATATCATTGGCTGTAGTGCAGGGGTGATTCGATGATGTGGATTATTTATTAAGCTGAGTCTCAGCGATAAAAGTGATGAAAAACCTTTTAAATCATAGAAGATAGTAGATTTTATGCTCTACTTGACTCTTCTAATGGATTGCTTATTCCGCTGTAGTTAAACTTGATGTTTGTTATATTTTATCAGTTTAACACTGTTGAAGGCTAACGATAAATTATTTTGCATTATCTTAGTCATAATATTTCTTACTGGGCTAGTTGAGCTTACCCTTTTGCTTTCATTGTCCTCTTCAGAAAATGAGAACGTAGCTCGGACGAGTCGGGGAACGGAGTGACGGTCTAGATGATAGCATTAGTAGTCCTCACTATTCTATGAAATAGTGCGATAATAAAAGTATTAAGGACTCCATTTGAGTTGAATATTGTCTAGAAGACAATATTCGTAATTAAAACTCTCAGTTCATGTTTTGTCGTATTATACACGACAGTTGTATTATTAAGGTGTATTTGAATTTTGTAGCATATATTTTGTGAAAACCCGAGAATTTTGGATATTTTTAAAATTTTTATTAATTGAATTAAGGTTTAATATTAGAACCTAGACAGAAAATTAGTGTATGCGTTTGATATGTTTATGATAGAATTTTGAGGATTTTAAAATTCTATGAAGGATTTAGGTGAATTATTCAGGATTAAGTGTATACGTGTATATGTGTACAATATGTGGTTAAGGGTCAAGGGTTAACCAGATAAATGATATCTTTAACAAAGACTAAGTATATATTAAGAACGTTAACGTTCGGTTAGAAAACCCTAGCGAATTATAAGAAACCCTAAAAACCGGTTCTGGAAACCTTAATTTCAGTTTCGGGAATCTGAAACCCTAATTCGGGAATTTAAAACCCTAATCTGGGAACTTAAAGGATAATTATAATTCTTAAGTAATATTAATTATAATGTTAATTAGGGTAAAGCTTAATTATTTATTAAACCCAAATTTCAAATTTATAAAACCCTAATTTCTGGATTAGAAACCCTAATTTATAATTATAGAAAACCTAAGTGTTAATTTAATATTTTTAATGTTCATTAGGATATATTAATTCTAATTTTCAAGTTATATTAATTAGAAAATCCTAATCTAATTACGAAATCTAATTTTTAAATTAGAAATTTATTTTATATTAGAAATCCTAATTTTTGGGTTGTAAACCCTAATCCGTGATTTTGACCCTAATTGCAAAATTAGCAATTTTAATTATGAATTATTAATCCTAATAAGCAATATTTAAATTATGATTAAGAAATTTTAATATAATTAGAAAATCCTAATTATAATTTAGAAATATTAATTTTCTATTTTTAAAATCTAAATTGGAAATTTTAGAAAATTAAATTGCAAACCCTAAGGGTTTAAAACCCTAAACCCTAAGATTTTCCAAACCCTAACCCAAACCCTAAACCCTAAGGGTTTGGCTAATTGACAAGTTTGCCATTAAAATAAAAATAGAAATGACCAAAATGCCCTTTGTGCATTATTTTGAAGGTTGCTTGTAGATCTAGACCTAAGGTGAGTGGGTGAACCACCCTAAGCCTAGCTTTTGACTTATATCTAGCAATCCCAGCCGAAATCAGCAGCTCATGCATTGCATTATAACATATATTGTTTTAAAGAGAGAGAAAACCACTTCCATTCCTTCATTTTCTACCATGACCTTCTCTCTCTAGAATTTTCGGGACTAAGAGTGAGAGAAAGAGAGAATCAAAGCTAAGTTAACTTATTAACTTAACAAGATCAGATCACAAAGTCAGAATCAAAAATCAAGCATGAATGAGGTATAAACCCTAATTTTTGAAATCAGGTGATTTGATGTTGGTTGTTGTTTAGATATGTGTTAGAGGGTGTCATTTGATGATCTGGGTTACTAAAACTCAGATCCATATCATTTTGATGCTCGAAATTTGAGTTTTTAGAAATCTAGGGAAATCTTAAAAAATGGCCTGACAACTATATGTCAGAGGTCATAGATCTTTATGTGTTAAGTGTTAGTGTTGTTTTATGTTATAGATCTGTTGTATGCCATGTGGTCTTTATTCTGCAACTTGAATCATAGTCAGATCAGGACTAGATTTCAAGATATAAACAGTCAAAGGTCGTTGACCGACCATGACCGAATGAATCTGGGTAACCCAGATTACCCAGAAATGTCTGACAACCGATTTGAAGACTCTGATCTCGCACGTGTATAGTTTTTCCGGCTAATTTGTTGTTTGGATCTTGTAGCCTTACATGAGTACTACACATATATGGTTTTATATTACTCAGATCATGACTAGGCTGAAAGATATGCATGGTCAAACGTGGGATGATCAACTGATCAAGAACATTTCTGGGTAAACCAGAAATGTTCAAGAACATTTTTTCTGGGCTACTTTGACCGGCACAGATCTTGCATAGGAAATGTGTTTATGATGATATGATGCAATCTAAATGTACACTGACATGACTACTATAGGTTGGAATCACTCGAACACCAAAACAGTTATCAGAACCCTAAGATTGGTGAGCTTGAAAGTGGCACTAAGACACTGCCTGGGTTTCTGGGTTACCCATAAAACCCAGGAACTACCTGTCAGACACTTAGGGTGCTTAGATCTCCTTGTTGTTTTGTAGTATGGCCAAAATGATAGTTCGATTTAGTAGTGTCACGTAAGTACAACACGATCACGGTTCACGATAGCCCAGAAAACATATAACCTTGAATCAAATGGTGGTCAAACTAGCTAGCTTGTAACTGACATAAAGGTCTGATGAACAGCTCAAGAACACCAAGACCACCTATAGCGACGGTTCTGTCGCTATAGGGCCCCTTATTAATTAATTATTTTCTGGAAATTATTTAAAAATAGAAAATAAATAGTTTTTAATTATGATATATCGTGATATTATTGAACTTAAACTTGCTGGGTAATTCTTATGTTCACCCTTGCTATATCATGATAAAACATTTCAGATTAATGTGAATGCGTCGGATACAAGGAAAAGTTAAAGACAGCTCCAGCTTAAAGTGAATGTGTGCGATTAGATTTAAAATAGTTGTATAATAATAATGTTATGTGTTAGAAAATTTATGAATTATGTATTAAGTTAAGGTTACTCGACCTTGGAAAAAGTACGAAAGTTTAGTGTTTAAACAATTTATGTTTATATCTTCCGCAAATATAGTAATAGTGTTAGAATGATCGAACCGGATCCGCGGTGATTCAGGACCTCGGATTCGGGGCCCCCACAGTTGGTATCAGAGCTGTTGGTTATGAACCTTAGGTAGGAATACCTGTGACTAATAACCGCAGTGATTAGGATAAGTACTAACTCAAATAGAGTTAGTTGGTCGATAAGATTCAAAGACGAATCTCGGCGAGTTATAAAGATACAGAGTTCCCTAACTCTGAAAATAAAGTTGAACAGTAGTGAGAAATAGATAGAGTCTAAGAGACTAAAAGTGCTGTGATAGAAGATCGTAAAATAAAATGATCAAGACACAGAAATAAATCGTAATATATACGATAAGATCACCCCGTGATCTGATAAGGTGATAGCAGGGAGAAGAATCAATCTAATGATCGAACAGTTTACAGTAAGATTGCTGAGAGTTAGTTGTACTATGAATTGGTACAGATTCAGGAAAAGATTATGAATACGAGTTAAATGAAATTCGTATTGAGAAGGGTGTTAGTGGTAGGTGGGAATTCAATTGAGGATTCATGTCGGCAGCTGAGTTGTATGATTCCTTGTGTGGGCGGGGAATTATACTTAGTTCTGACAATGATAATCATTGAAATGTTTGTGTCGCGCTATTTGATATATTCATGTTAAGAGGGTGATTCCTTTCTCATGTGTATAACAGATAGATAGGTCATAGGTAGAGGATATAAGGTTAAGTACGAGTTCTTAAAACTCATACTTATGTGACAAACTTGATTCATAGTTATATGAAATTTTTATGAACCCCTTAGCGACTCCATTTGAGTTGAATATTGTCTAGAAGACAATATTCGTAATTAAAACTCTCAGTTCATGTTTTGTCGTATTATACACGACAGTTGTATTATTAAGGTGTATTTGAATTTTGTAGCATATATTTTGTGACAACCCGAGAATTTTGGATATTTTTAAAATTTTTATTAATTGAATTAAGGTTTAATATTAGAACCTAGACAGAAAATTAGTGTAGGCGTTTGATATGTTTATGATAGAATTTTGAGGATTTCAAAATTCTATGAAGGATTTAGGTGAATTATTCAGGATTAAGTGTATACGTGTATATGTGTACAATATGTGGTTAAGGGTCAAGGGTTAACCAGATAAACGATATCTTTAACAAAGACTAAGTATATATTAAGAACGTTAACGTTCGGTTAGAAAACCCTAGCGAATTATAAGAAACCCTAGAAACTGGTTCTGGAAACCTTAATTTCAGTTTCGGGAATCTGAAACCCTAATTCGGGAATTTAAAACCCTAATCTGGGAACTTAAAGGATAATTATAATTCTTAAGTAATATTAATTATAATGTTAATTAGGGTAAAGTTTAATTATTTATTAAACCCTAATTTCAAATTTATAAAACCCTAATTTCTGGATTAGAAACCCTAATTTATAATTATAGAAAACCTAAGTGTTAATTTAATATTTTTAATGTTCATTAGGATATATTAATTCTAATTTTCAAGTTATAGTAATTAGAAAACCCTAATCTAATTACGAAATCTAATTTTTAAATTAGAAATTTATTTTATATTAGAAATCCTAATTTTTGGGTTGTAAACCCTAATCCGTGATTTTGACCCTAATTGCAAAATTAGCAATTTTAATTATGAATTATTAATCCTAATAAGCAATATTTAAATTATGATTAAGAAATTTTAATATAATTAGAAAATCCTAATTATAATTTAGAAATATTAATTTTCTATTTTTAAAATCTAAATTGGAAATTTTAGAAAATTAAATTGCAAACCCTAAGGGTTTAAAACCCTAAACCCTAAGATTTTCCAAACCCTAACCCAAACCCTAAACCCTAAGGGTTTGGCTAATTGACAAGTTTGCCATTAAAATAAAAATAGAAATGACCAAAATGCCCTTTGTGCATTATTTTGAAGGTTGCTTGTAGATCTAGACCTAAGGTGAGTGGGTGAACCACCCTAAGCCTAGCTTTTGACTTATATCTAGCAATCCCAGCCGAAATCAGCAGCTCATGCATTGCATTATAACATATATTGTTTTAAAGAGAGAGAAAACCACTTCCATTCCTTCATTTTCTACCATGACCTTCTCTCTCTAGAATTTTCGGGACTAAGAGTGAGAGAAAGAGAGAATCAAAGCTAAGTTAACTTATTAACTTAACAAGATCAGATCACAAAGTCAGAATCAAAAATCAAGCATGAATGAGGTATAAACCCTAATTTTTGAAATCAGGTGATTTGATGTTGGTTGTTGTTTAGATATGTGTTAGAGGGTGTCATTTGATGATCTGGGTTACTAAAACTCAGATCCATATCATTTTGATGCTCGAAATTTGAGTTTTTAGAAATCTAGGGAAATCTTAAAAAATGGCCTGACAACTATATGTCAGAGGTCATAGATCTTTATGTGTTAAGTGTTAGTGTTGTTTTATGTTATAGATCTGTTGTATGCCATGTGGTCTTTATTCTGCAACTTGAATCATAGTCAGATCAGGACTAGATTTCAAGATATAAACAGTCAAAGGTCGTTGACCGACCATGACCGAATGAATCTGGGTAACCCAGATTACCCAGAAATGTCTGACAACCGATTTGAAGACTCTGATCTCGCACGTGTATAGTTTTTCCGGCTAATTTGTTGTTTGGATCTTGTAGCCTTACATGAGTACTACACATATATGGTTTTATATTACTCAGATCATGACTAGGCTGAAAGATATGCATGGTCAAACGTGGGATGATCAACTGATCAAGAACATTTCTGGGTAAACCAGAAATGTTCAAGAACATTTTTTCTGGGCTACTTTGACCGGCACAGATCTTGCATAGGAAATGTGTTTATGATGATATGATGTAATCTAAATGTACACTGACATGACTACTATAGGTTGGAATCACTCGAACACCAAAACAGTTATCAGAACCCTAAGATTGGTGAGCTTGAAAGTGGCACTAAGACACTGCCTGGGTTTCTGGGTTACCCATAAAACCCAGGAACTACCTGTCAGACACTTAGGGTGCTTAGATCTCCTTGTTGTTTTGTAGTATGGCCAAAATGATTGTTGTATTTAGTAGTGTCACGTAAGTACAACACGATCACGGTTCACGATAGCCCAGAAAACATATAACCTTGAATCAAATGGTGGTCAAACTAGCTAGCTTGTAACTGACATAAAGGTCTGACGAACAACTCAAGAACACCAAGACCACCTATAGCGACGGTTCTGTCGCTATAGGGCCCCTTATTAATTAATTATTTTCTGGAAATTATTTAAAAATAGAAAATAAATAGTTTTTAATTATGATATATCGTGATATTATTGAACTTAAACTTGCTGGGCAATTCTTATGTTCACCCTTGCTATATCATGATAAAACATTTCAGATTAAAGTGAATGCGTCGGATACAAGGAAAAGTTAAAGACAGCTCCAGCTTAAAGTGAATGTGTGCGATTAGATTTAAAATAGTTGTATAATAATAATGTTATGTGTTAGAAAATTTATGAATTATATATTAAGTTAAGGTTACTCGACCTTGGGAAAAAGTACGAAAGTTTAGTGTTTAAACAATTTATGTTTATATCTTCCGCAAATATAGTAATAGTGTTAGAATGATCGAACCGGATCCGCGGTGATTCAGGACCTCGGATTCGGGGGCCCCACAGTTGGTATCAGAGCTGTTGGTTATGAACCTTAGGTAGGAATACCTGTGACTAATAACCGCAGTGATTAGGATAAGTACTAACTCAAATAGAGTTAGTTGGTCGATAAGATTCAAAGACGAATCTCGGCGAGTTATAAAGATACAGAGTTCCCTAACTCTGAAAATAAAGTTGAACAGTAGTGAGAAATAGATAGAGTCTAAGAGACTAAAAGTGCTGTGATAGAAGATCGTAAAATAAAATGATCAAGACACAGAAATAAATCATAATATATACGATAAGATCACCCCGTGATCTGATAAGGTGATAGCAGGGAGAAGAATCAATCTAATGATTGAACAGTTTATAGTAAGATTGCTTAGAGTTAGTTGTACTATGAATTGGTACAGATTCAGGAAAAGATTATGAATACGAGTTAAATGAAATTCGTATTGAGAAGGGTGTTAGTGGTAGGTGGGAATTCAATTGAGGATTCATGTCGGCAGCTGAGTTGTATGATTCCTTGTGTGGGCGGGGAATTATACTTAGTTCTGACAATGATAATCATTGAAATGTTTGTGTCGCGCTATTTGATATATTCATGTTAAGAGGGTGATTCCTTTTCTCATGTGTATAACAGATAGATAGGTCATAGGTAGAGGATATAAGGTTAAGTACGAGTTCTTAAAACTCATACTTATGTGACAAACTTGATTCATAGTTATATGAAATTTTTATGAACCCCTTAGAGACTCCATTTGAGTTGAATATTGTCTAGAAGACAATATTCGTAATTAAAACTCTCAGTTCATGTTTTGTCGTATTATACACGACAGTTGTATTATTAAGGTGTATTTGAATTTTGTAGCATATATTTTGTGACAACCCGAGAATTTTGGATATTTTTAAAATTTTTATTAATTGAATTAAGGTTTAATATTAGAACCTAGACAGAAAATTAGTGTATGCGTTTGATATGTTTATGATAGAATTTTGAGGATTTCAAAATTCTATGAAGGATTTAGGTGAATTATTCAGGATTAAGTGTATACGTGTATATGTGTACAATATGTGGTTAAGGGTCAAGGGTTAACCAGATAAACGATATCTTTAACAAAGACTAAGTATATATTAAGAACGTTAACGTTCGGTTAGAAAACCCTAGCGAATTATAAGAAACCCTAGAAACTGGTTCTGGAAACCTTAATTTCAGTTTCGGGAATCTGAAACCCTAATTCGGGAATTTAAAACCCTAATCTGGGAACTTAAAGGATAATTATAATTCTTAAGTAATATTAATTATAATGTTAATTAGGGTAAAGTTTAATTATTTATTAAACCCTAATTTCAAATTTATAAAACCCTAATTTCTGGATTAGAAACCCTAATTTATAATTATAGAAAACCTAAGTGTTAATTTAATATTTTTAATGTTCATTAGGATATATTAATTCTAATTTTCAAGTTATAGTAATTAGAAAACCCTAATCTAATTACGAAATCTAATTTTTAAATTAGAAATTTATTTTATATTAGAAATCCTAATTTTTGGGTTGTAAACCCTAATCCGTGATTTTGACCCTAATTGCAAAATTAGCAATTTTAATTATGAATTATTAATCCTAATAAGCAATATTTAAATTATGATTAAGAAATTTTAATATAATTAGAAAATCCTAATTATAATTTAGAAATATTAATTTTCTATTTTTAAAATCTAAATTGGAAATTTTAGAAAATTAAATTGCAAACCCTAAGGGTTTAAAACCCTAAACCCTAAGATTTTCCAAACCCTAACCCAAACCCTAAACCCTAAGGGTTTGGCTAATTGACAAGTTTGCCATTAAAATAAAAATAGAAATGACCAAAATGCCCTTTGTGCATTATTTTGAAGGTTGCTTGTAGATCTAGACCTAAGGTGAGTGGGTGAACCACCCTAAGCCTAGCTTTTGACTTATATCTAGCAATCCCAGCCGAAATCAGCAGCTCATGCATTGCATTATAACATATATTGTTTTAAAGAGAGAGAAAACCACTTCCATTCCTTCATTTTCTACCATGACCTTCTCTCTCTAGAATTTTCGGGACTAAGAGTGAGAGAAAGAGAGAATCAAAGCTAAGTTAACTTATTAACTTAACAAGATCAGATCACAAAGTCAGAATCAAAAATCAAGCATGAATGAGGTATAAACCCTAATTTTTGAAATCAGGTGATTTGATGTTGGTTGTTGTTTAGATATGTGTTAGAGGGTGTCATTTGATGATCTGGGTTACTAAAACTCAGATCCATATCATTTTGATGCTCGAAATTTGAGTTTTTAGAAATCTAGGGAAATCTTAAAAAATGGCCTGACAACTATATGTCAGAGGTCATAGATCTTTATGTGTTAAGTGTTAGTGTTGTTTTATGTTATAGATCTGTTGTATGCCATGTGGTCTTTATTCTGCAACTTGAATCATAGTCAGATCAGGACTAGATTTCAAGATATAAACAGTCAAAGGTCGTTGACCGACCATGACCGAATGAATCTGGGTAACCCAGATTACCCAGAAATGTCTGACAACCGATTTGAAGACTCTGATCTCGCACGTGTATAGTTTTACCGGCTAATTTGTTGTTTGGATCTTGTAGCCTTACATGAGTACTACACATATATGGTTTTATATTACTCAGATCATGACTAGGCTGAAAGATATGCATGGTCAAACGTGGGATGATCAACTGATCAAGAACATTTCTGGGTAAACCAGAAATGTTCAAGAACATTTTTTCTGGGCTACTTTGACCGGCACAGATCTTGCATAGGAAATGTGTTTATGATGATATGATGCAATCTAAATGTACACTGACATGACTACTATAGGTTGGAATCACTCGAACACCAAAACAGTTATCAGAACCCTAAGATTGGTGAGCTTGAAAGTGGCACTAAGACACTGCCTGGGTTTCTGGGTTACCCATAAAACCCAGGAACTACCTGTCAGACACTTAGGGTGCTTAGATCTCCTTGTTGTTTTGTAGTATGGCCAAAATGATTGTTGTATTTAGTAGTGTCACGTAAGTACAACACGATCACGGTTCACGATAGCCCAGAAAACATATAACCTTGAATCAAATGGTGGTCAAACTAGCTAGCTTGTAACTGACATAAAGGTCTGACGAACAACTCAAGAACACCAAGACCACCTATAGCGACGGTTCTGTCGCTATAGGGCCCCTTATTAATTAATTATTTTCTGGAAATTATTTAAAAATAGAAAAAAAATAGTTTTTAATTATGATATATCGTGATATTATTGAACTTAAACTTGCTGGGCAATTCTTATGTTCACCCTTGCTATATCATGATAAAACATTTCAGATTAAAGTGAATGCGTCGGATACAAGGAAAAGTTAAAGACAGCTCCAACTTAAAGTGAATGTGTGCGATTAGATTTAAAATAGTTGTATAATAATAATGTTATGTGTTAGAAAATTTATGAATTATATATTAAGTTAAGGTTACTCGACCTTGGGAAAAAGTACGAAAGTTTAGTGTTTAAACAATTTATGTTTATATCTTCCGCAAATATAGTAATAGTGTTAGAATGATCGAACCGGATCCGCGGTGATTCAGGACCTCGGATTCGGGGGCCCCACAGTTGGTATCAGAGCTGTTGGTTATGAACCTTAGGTAGGAATACCTGTGACTAATAACCGCAGTGATTAGGATAAGTACTAACTCAAATAGAGTTAGTTGGTCGATAAGATTCAAAGACGAATCTCGGCGAGTTATAAAGATACAGAGTTCCCTAACTCTGAAAATAAAGTTGAACAGTAGTGAGAAATAGATAGAGTCTAAGAGACTAAAAGTGCTGTGATAGAAGATCGTAAAATAAAATGATCAAGACACAGAAATAAATCATAATATATACGATAAGATCACCCCGTGATCTGATAAGGTGATAGCAGGGAGAAGAATCAATCTAATGATTGAACAGTTTATAGTAAGATTGCTTAGAGTTAGTTGTACTATGAATTGGTACAGATTCAGGAAAAGATTATGAATACGAGTTAAATGAAATTCGTATTGAGAAGGGTGTTAGTGGTAGGTGGGAATTCAATTGAGGATTCATGTCGGCAGCTGAGTTGTATGATTCCTTGTGTGGGCGGGGAATTATACTTAGTTCTGACAATGATAATCATTGAAATGTTTGTGTCGCGCTATTTGATATATTCATGTTAAGAGGGTGATTCCTTTCTCATGTGTATAACAGATAGATAGGTCATAGGTAGAGGATATAAGGTTAAGTACGAGTTCTTAAAACTCATACTTATGTGACAAACTTGATTCATAGTTATATGAAATTTTTATGAACCCCTTAGAGACTCCATTTGAGTTGAATATTGTCTAGAAGACAATATTCGTAATTAAAACTCTCAGTTCATGTTTTGTCGTATTATACACGACAGTTGTATTATTAAGGTGTATTTGCATTTTGTAGCATATATTTTGTGACAACCCGAGAATTTTGGATATTTTTAAAATTTTTATTAATTGAATTAAGGTTTAATATTAGAACCTAGACAGAAAATTAGTGTATGCGTTTGATATGTTTATGATAGAATTTTGAGGATTTCAAAATTCTATGAAGGATTTAGGTGAATTATTCAGGATTAAGTGTATACGTGTATATGTGTACAATATGTGGTTAAGGGTCAAGGGTTAACCATATAAACGATATCTTTAACAAAGACTAAGTATATATTAAGAACGTTAACGTTCGGTTAGAAAACCCTAGCGAATTATAAGAAACCCTAGAAACTGGTTCTGGAAACCTTAATTTCAGTTTCGGAAATCTGAAACCCTAATTCGGGAATTTAAAACCCTAATCTGGGAACTTAAAGGATAATTATAATTCTTAAGTAATATTAATTATAATGTTAATTAGGGTAAAGTTTAATTATTTATTAAACCCTAATTTCAAATTTATAAAACCCTAATTTCTGGATTAGAAACCCTAATTTATAATTATAGAAAACCTAAGTGTTAATTTAATATTTTTAATGTTCATTAGGATATATTAATTCTAATTTTCAAGTTATAGTAATTAGAAAACCCTAATCTAATTACGAAATCTAATTTTTAAATTAGAAATTTATTTTATATTAGAAACCCTAATTTTTGGGTTGTAAACCCTAATCCGTGATTTTGACCCTAATTGCAAAATTAGCAATTTTAATTATGAATTATTAATCCTAATAAGCAATATTTAAATTATGATTAAGAAATTTTAATATAATTAGAAAATCCTAATTATAATTTAGAAATATTAATTTTCTATTTTTAAAATCTAAATTGGAAATTTTAGAAAATTAAATTGCAAACCCTAAGGGTTTAAAACCCTAAACCCTAAGATTTTCCAAACCCTAACCCAAACCCTAAACCCTAAGGGTTTGGCTAATTGACAAGTTTGCCATTAAAATAAAAATAGAAATGACCAAAATGCCCTTTGTGCATTATTTTGAAGGTTTCTTGTAGATCTAGACCTAAGGTGAGTGGGTGAACCACCCTAAGCCTAGCTTTTGACTTATATCTAGCAATCCCAGCCGAAATCAGCAGCTCATGCATTGCATTATAACATATATTGTTTTAAAGAGAGAGAAAACCACTTCCATTCCTTCATTTTCTACCATGACCTTCTCTCTCTAGAATTTTCGGGACTAAGAGTGAGAGAAAGAGAGAATCAAAGCTAAGTTAACTTATTAACTTAACAAGATCAGATCACAAAGTCAGAATCAAAAATCAAGCATGAATGAGGTATAAACCCTAATTTTTGAAATCAGGTGATTTGATGTTGGTTGTTGTTTAGATATGTGTTAGAGGGTGTCATTTGATGATCTGGGTTACTAAAACTCAGATCCATATCATTTTGATGCTCGAAATTTGAGTTTTTAGAAATCTAGGGAAATCTTAAAAAATGGCCTGACAACTATATGTCAGAGGTCATAGATCTTTATGTGTTAAGTGTTAGTGTTGTTTTATGTTATAGATCTGTTGTATGCCATGTGGTCTTTATTCTGCAACTTGAATCATAGTCAGATCAGGACTAGATTTCAAGATATAAACAGTCAAAGGTCGTTGACCGACCATGACTGAATGAATCTGGGTAACCCAGGTTACCCAGAAATGTCTGACAACCGATTTGAAGACTCTGATCTCGCACGTGTATAGTTTTTCCGACTAATTTGTTGTTTGGATCTTGTAGCCTTACATGAGTACTACACATATATGGTTTTATATTACTCAGATCATGACTAGGCTGAAAGATATGCATGGTCAAACGTGGGATGATCAACTGATCAAGAACATTCAAGAACATTTTTTTCTGGGCTACTTTGACCGGCACAGATCTTGCATAGGAAATGTGTTTATGATGATATGATGCAATCTAAATGTACACTGACATGACTACTATAGGTTGGAATCACTCGAACACCAAAACAGTTATCAGAACCCTAAGATTGGTGAGCTTGAAAGTGGCACTAAGACACTGCCTGGGTTTCTGGGTTACCCATAAAACCCAGGAACTACCTGTCAGACACTTAGGGTGCTTAGATCTCCTTGTTGTTTTGTAGTATGGCCAAAATGATTGTTGGATTTAGTAGTGTCACGTAAGTACAACACGATCACGGTTCACGATAGCCCAGAAAACATATAACCTTGAATCAAATGGTGGTCAAACTAGCTAGCTTGTAACTGACATAAAGGTCTGACGAACAACTCAAGAACACCAAGACCACCTATAGCGACGGTTCTGTCGCTATAGGGCCCCTTATTAATTAATTATTTTCTGGAAATTATTTAAAAATAGAAAATAAATAGTTTTTAATTATGATATATCGTGATATTATTGAACTTAAACTTGCTGGGCAATTCTTATGTTCACCCTTGCTATATCATGATAAAACATTTCAGATTAAAGTGAATGCGTCGGATACAAGGAAAAGTTAAAGACAGCTCCAGCTTAAAGTGAATGTGTGCGATTAGATTTAAAATAGTTGTATAATAATAATGTTATGTGTTAGAAAATTTATGAATTATATATTAAGTTAAGGTTACTCGACCTTGGGAAAAAGTACGAAAGTTTAGTGTTTAAACAATTTATGTTTATATCTTCCGCAAATATAGTAATAGTGTTAGAATGATCGAACCGGATCCGCGGTGATTCAGGACCTCGGATTCGGGGGCCCCACAGTTGGTATCAGAGCTGTTGGTTATGAACCTTAGGTAGGAATACCTGTGACTAATAACCGCAGTGATTAGGATAAGTACTAACTCAAATAGAGTTAGTTGGTCGATAAGATTCAAAGACGAATCTCGGCGAGTTATAAAGATACAGAGTTCCCTAACTCTGAAAATAAAGTTGACACTACTACAAAACAGTAAATAGACAACGCGAAAAAAACGTTGTGGTTTCTGTCAGAAAAACGTCGTGGTTAAGGGTGTTGTCTATTTGACACCCTTACACAACGTTTTAAAAACGTTGTAGTTAAGCACAATACACAACGTTTTTTAGGAAAAAACGTTGTGTATTTGTTTTCAAAAAATTAACAGATGCTTAAAAACGTTGTAGAAAATATGATTCCACAACGTTTTTTTGGTTAAAAACGTTGTTATTTAGTATATAAGACAACGTTTTTAACCAATTTATACAACGTTTTTAAAATGTTGTAGATAAAGAAAAAAAAAGAAAAAAAATATTAATAAATTAATATTAAATATAATACCATTCATTTATAATTTCAAATTAAAATTCAAATGAGCCAAAATATATCAACCATTCAAAATACATACAAATAATACCATTCATTTACAATTTCAAATTACTACATCCACAAAATATATATCAAACTATCCATATATACATCTCAAATTCACTTTTCAATCCACAAAATAAACCAAACTATCCATAAAATTAAGTTACTACCTAAGCATGTGCAAAAAAACCTAGGATCAAATGATTTCATATTTACAATGCTTAAATTGCCAATGCAGTCTGAACCATTTTGTGAAGCAGTAATGTTTTTCAGCTGAAATAAAACAAACCATCCATATCACTAAGACAAATACCATTTAAAGAAACTGAACTGAGATAACGGTTACAAAGGCACCTTAAGAAGTTCAGGATGACAAAGACCAATTTCTCTTTCGATATTACTCTTCTCATCCCCCAATTTTTTGAGTTTGTCCACAATACTTTTCTGCAAAAGACATGTCTAGGTAAACACTAGTCTGAAAAAATGCATTACCAAGTAAAAGTTATTGAGATAATGTAAACATAAAATATATGCAATCTGAACATATAAAATCAGCCAAGCAGCAAAAATTATAATTATCCTAACAACTTGAGAAGCCCAAGTATAACCACTCTGTTAAATCAGTATACCTTGTCAATTTTTCATTCATAAAAATATGATATATAAATGACATCATAAATACAATCTGGTTCCAAACAAAAATTTCATCTGGAATTTTACAAGGGCAAAAGGAACTAAGATGGATGAACAACAATTCTAACAGCGTCAGAGTTTGATGTGCAAGTCAAAACTAAAGAAAATAGAGAATATATTGCTTCTTTATTCAAACCTTTTCAATCTCTGCATATTGAATTTTCTTCTCAACTCCACTAATTCTCCCAGATGCTTCAGACTCCCTCAACTGTATCTCTCTTATTGACCCAAGCTCTTCCAGTTCCGACTCGAATGCTTCCTTCTTTTTAAGTCCTATAAAATTCGTAAAACTATCACAACTGCGATAAAACTGAAAAAAAAATAAGATTAAGCACTTCAAAAACCTTCATCATTTCTTTAAGTTACAAATGTTTCACTATAATTGACCACAACCCACAAACCTTCAATCTTTTTATCATCCCATTTATGTGACCTTGCTTCCATTCCGCCACTCGTACCACCAGTCATTGTACCAGACTTTGTCAATAAAAAACTGTCAACAGTTACAACTACAAGCACATTAAATCATTATTTAATGATTATTCATGTGACTAATAAGTGAAAAAAGAAGAGGCAGCACGTCATATTTACCTTTATATCTCTCACCGCTCCTACTGAGGTGCTTAGCTTCATTCAACTCATCACAAACTAAGGTATTTTCAACAGCAAATAATATAGCCTTTTCCAAGTTTGCAGCGAATGTATGTCTGTTAAGTATACAAAGAAAGTGCATATCTTTGGAATATAATTTTGAAAGTGCATGTGTCAAAGCCAAATAATCTGATAATAATGCAGACGAGGCAACAATGAATTAATTGAATTCCTATTGTGTTTAGAATGTATGCCAACAATTTCTTCATCACTCATTACTGTCATCTATTTGAACAACTCCATAATGTTTGCACCCATGTAGGAATCAGGACCATAACATACATTTAAGTTAGGTACTTCAGCAAATGCCTGGTGAAAAAAACACGTTTCGCTTGGATTAATAAACTGAAAAAGAAAGGCACATATAGAACAAGGATAAAGCTCAAGGATATGAGATGCAAGACAAAAATGAACCTGTAAGATGGTTTGCACAACATTAGAAGAAGTACAGGTTATTGTCGACACAAGTTCGTGAGCATGGGCTTTTGTTTCTAGCGAAGTGTTTATGTAGACAACATGCAAAGAGGGAGAAGACACAGAAGCTACTGCAAGATAATCCATATATACAGGAATAGAAGCAGCATCAGCCAAAGAACAACCAATGCGTTCATTGGACTTCCTGTACACACCAACCTGCAAGTACCGTATCATCATTAAGATATGGCAGAAAACAAAATGCCACAATTTCTGACATAATTGACAATACAGGCAAAAAGGTTGAAGTCTTAGAAGAAAATTTGAAGTAACAATATGATTTTGCAAAAAAGGATTGGTGTTCTGTCTTTCTTTTATGTTTACTGAAAACTCTGTAACCAGCTTGGGATTTAAAGAGCAATACAGCATTGTACCTCGGGAAACCCAACCTGATCAAGGATTGCACGCATATTTTCTGACATAAAATCTATACCCAAAACAGTAATATATTGGCATCCCTCTTTTGCCATTTTGACAGCCATATCTGCCATAACCAACGAGTCAGATATATGGATGTGAAGCCACAGTTTCTGTGCAGCAGTCAAAACACCTTGGACCTCAGGGTCCATGTAAAAATGAGCAACAACACCAATTTTCCTCTCCTTTAGCAAAATGGTAAGTTCTTGAACTTTTAGCTCCTCGGGGAACAAAAATCTTGCCTGCAATTAAACTACAATGAAACTTAGGATTCTTAAAATTTGCATGCTGCAAGATAATTAGCACTTTAAAAAATTACAAAGTGCCAATATAATTTAGTACCCGCCAATAAATACCAATACAAAAAACTAAGCCTGAAAACAATACTTGCTCACGTCTTCTTGATAAACACGCGGAAATTTCCATATGCTTGTCATGTGAATAAAATGAAGTATCACATTTACATTGTTGTTTCTAATTTATTTGATTTTTTCCAACTGATCGTTAGCAATTGGACTTGAGTGCCAAAATTAAGGGCCATTGTTGCACAACTAGAATAATTTCCTCTAACAAACATAGGAAATACTAACAAGTATAATTTCCTACAGCACTAGTGAAGAAAGGAATGAGAAGCGGGAAATTAGCAACAAACTGGAATAAATGTTCATATTAGGATTGTATCCAGTTACAGTATTAAATGATAAGGCTTACCAAGAAATAACTCCCCTGGCTTCAAGACTGTTCACAATCCTTATGTTGAGCTTTATATGAACATGTTGTGTTGACCATGTAGCTTGCTTACCAGAATTAGATTCATCAAATAGTTCAGAGCCTTTCAGAACATATTCATTTCCATGAGCTGGCAAAATTAGGTCATCTTCACAAAGATCATGCCACACAAACCCACTCTTATAGCTTCTGTAAGAGGTCCAAAAATCAAAATACAAAAAGAAAAAAAATAATTTTAATGAAACACCATAATATAATTTCAAACTAAACTCAACCAGACCAATTGATTCACCTCTTACAAGACCATGAATACATTGAAGCCATGCCTCTCCCTCTCAAAAAGTATCTAAGATGCTTCTAGAGAATTTACCAAGAACAAACACAAATTGAACATCGAAACATAAATCACAAATATAGGAACAATTTCCTCAAATATTAACAAGGAGTTACTCAAGCCCACCAATTTCAAAGATAAAGTATTGAATGAAGACAAACAAGGTAAATGCCATAAAAATTAAGTTGAACAATTCTTATGCTACAAATGAATCCAATATAAACATATAACTAAACAATGAAGATCAAGTTTTGTGAATGAGTTGTGCTAACCTGAGAAGAGAGTGTCCTAATTTGGTTTTTGGGGAGCTTCATGACATTAGCAGCAATAGTTTGGACCCTTGAATCACAAAGAGGAGGAACCTTCACCTTCTGTTCTGAATATCCCCACAAAAACCAAATCAATTCATTAAAATGCCTATAACTGAACATAACTGCATCACTTTGTGACATGTGAGCATTAATTTCACTAAACCATAAAAAAATAAATTACAATGGCAATAGTGATAATCACCTTACGATCAATACCCAGAACAGCCCCACCATTTTTTAATGTACCCAAGCTCTGACAAGCTACCTGCTCTTAATCTATTACACTTCAATTAGTTTTAAGAAGGGCAACCCAAAATTGTATCTTTCTGGAAAAATAAACTTGACAAAGAAAATTAAAAAAATATAGAGAGATAAAAATAAATGTAGAGATCAGAGACCTGCAGCCAGGCACCCGGAGCACAACCAAGGTCAAGAACAGAGGAACCAGGTGTTATAAGTTTATACTGCTTCTGCATCTGAAGTAGCTGCTCTTTCCATCAAAACATAAAAGAAAACATATATCAAATTGCCAGTTTTATTGGATTCAAACTCTATACAGCTATATATACATACATATATCTATATGTATATGAAGAAAATATGAGAGGAAATAGTGAATTGAACCTTGAAGGTAGAGCGGGCAACATAACCAAGGCGCTGAGCCTCTCTGCAGAAGAAATCTTATCAAACCAAACACGAACTGAACCAAACATATTCTTCCCAAGTTTAGATCTTCACGGGCATCTTTTTCCCAGAGAGAGCGTCAGCCATAGCAAAAACCCTAGAATTTTGTGTCTGACCGAACCCGACCAGACCATACCAGTAGTCAAAGGCGTTTTCTGATCTTCTCTAACTCGAATTGAACTCCGACTGAAACATCGTATGCGCCTCCTCAACTGATGGCCATAGTGGTAGCTGAAGTTTGGATCGTAGGAGAGTAGGAGAGAAAGTACAGAATTTTAAATTTTCAATTCCGTCTTTTTTTTTCAGCTCCGTGTTTTTCTTCATAGATAACGTTTTTAAAAAAAACGTTATCTAATTAAAACAAAAAAAATGCCCTTTTAAATAGATAACGTTTTTGCATATATATCTACAACGTTTTTTTTAAAAACGTTGTAGAAAAAAATACCACAACGTTTTTATAAAAAACGTTGTCTATTAAGTGTTGTCTATTAGGTACTTTGTACTGGTGTGAACAGTAGTGAGAAATAGATAGAGTCTAAGAGACTAAAAGTGTTGTGATAGAAGATCGTAAAATAAAATGATCAAGACACAGAAATAAATCGTAATATATACGATAAGATCACCCCGTGATCTGATAAGGTGATAGCAGGGAGAAGAATCAATCTAATGATTGAACAGTTTACAGTAAGATTGCTGAGAGTTAGTTGTACTATGAATTGGTACAGATTCAGGAAAAGATTATGAATACGAGTTAAATGAAATTTGTATTGAGAAGGGTGTTAGTGGTAGGTGGGAATTCAATTGAGGATTCATGTCGGCAGCTGAGTTGTATGATTCCTTGTGTGGGCGGGGAATTATACTTAGTTCTGACAATGATAATCATTGAAATGTTTGTGTCGCGCTATTTGATATATTCATGTTAAGAGGGTGATTCCTTTCTCATGTGTATAACAGATAGATAGGTCATAGGTAGAGGATATAAGGTTAAATACGAGTTCTTAAAACTCATACTTATGTGACAAACTTGATTCATAGTTATATGACATTTTTATGAACCCCTTAGCGAACGGACGCTAAAGGTCAGACTAGGATAAGTTCTTAAACTCATATGATTGTGGCAATTTATGGACTCATAAGTGTGGTTTGACGAACTGGGTATAGTTGTATGTAAATGGAGTATTTAAGACTATAGGAACAGATAGATTGTTAAGAAAATGATTATTAGTGGAGATATAAGTTTTCCGAAACTCCTAGCTATGCTAGACTTCGAAATGTTACATCAAGCTAAATACGCACTATGTGCTTTTAAAAAAAATGTGTAGACTCGTAATCATTTTTGAAACGGTTTAAAGTATAGTCTATGCTACTTATTTCAGCTAGACGCAAACAATTTGAAATATCAAAATATATTTTAATTATCACTCATGTACCATGTAACCTGGTGCAAAGATGATAAAAAGTTGATGGAGTTGTAAATACAAGAATACTTAGTGTGAATTTGATCTAAAATCGTTGTTCCACTATTGTATGATGTGTTATGACAACGTCACACAATGACGACATCCTTAAATGGACTGTTAATACAGTACTGCATCATGACGTCATTCTCGAAAATATTTTCAAAATTTTTAATTTGCCAACGGGGTTTGGTTACACCTAAATAATTCAATTGAATTGAATTATTGATATGAGTCTATGCTATTCGATTCAGCTAGACTAAAGTTTATGAAAACTCTAAGTGTTCATTGAAAGAAATTTCCCGAACCAAATTATTTTGGTGCGGAATCCAGTAAGACTGAAGTAGAATTTTGTGCCTATGGCAGTGAAGAGAAACAGATAAAATCAGTACATGGCCAGTACAGGATATATCAGGCTAATCACCTTTTATGTCTGTAAGTTATGACGGTTTGCGGATAAATTTCCATAAAACCTTTGCGAAAATGATAGACAAATAGTTTATATGACTCCTCAGTAAAATTTGAAAATTTTTACTCTTGCGAGTGGTGTATTGGGTAGTACGAGATGTTGTGTATGTATGGTGTATGGTGTATGGTGTATGGTGTATGGTGTATGGTGTATGGTAAATTTAGGGGACAAAATTTTTAGAAGAAGGGTGAATGTGACAACCCGAGAATTTTGGATATTTTTAAAAATTTTATTAATTGAATTAAGGTTCAATATTAGAACATAGACAGAAAATTAGTGTATGCGTTTGATATTTTTAAGATAGAATTTTGAGGATTTCAAAATTCTGTGAAGGATTTAGGTAAATTATTCAGGATTAAATGTATACGTGTACAGTATGTGGTTAAGGGTCAAGGGTTGACCAGATAAACGATATTTTTAACAAACCTTTAGTATATATTAAGAACGTCAACGCTCGGTTAGAAAACCCTAGCGAATTATAAGAAACCCTAGAAACCGGTTCTGGAAACCCTAATTTCTGTTCCGGGAATTCGACACCCTAATTCGGGAATTTAAAACCCTAATTTGGAAACTTAAAGGATAATTATAATTTTTAAGTGATATTAATTATAATGTTAATTAGGGTAAAGCTTAATTATTTATTAAACCCTAATTTCAAATTTATAAAACCCTAATTTACAATTAAGGAAAACCTAAGTGTTAATTTAATACTTTTAATATTAATTAGGATATATTAATTCTAATTTTCAAGTTATAGTAATTATAAAACCCTAATCTAATTTTTAAATTAGAAATTTATTTTATATTAAAAACCCTAATTTTTGGGTTGTAAACCCTAATCCGTGATTTTGACCCTAATTGCTAAATTAGCAATTTTAATTAGGAATTATTAATCCTAATTAGAAATATTTAAATTATGATTAAGAAATTTTAATATAATTAGAAAATCCTAATTATAATTTAGAAATATTATTTTTCTATTTTAAAAACTTAAATTATAAATTTTAGAAAATTTAATTGCAAACCCTAAGGGTTTCATACCCTAAACCCTAAGGGTTTGGCTAATTGACAAGTTTGCCATTAAAATAAAAATAAAAATGACAAAAATGCCCTTTGTGCATTATTTTGAAGGTTGTTTGTAGATCTAGACCTAAGGTGAGTGGGTGAACCACCCTAAGCCTAGCTTTTGACTTATATCTAGCAATCCCAGCCAAAATCAGCAGCTCATGCATTGCATTATAACATATATTGTTTTAAAGAGAGAGAAAACCATTTCCATTCCATCATTTTCTACCATAACCTTCTCTCTCTAGAATTTTCGGGATTAAAAGTGAGAGAAAGAGAGAATCAAAGCTAAGTTAACTTATTAACTTACCAAGATCAGATCACAAAGTCAGAATCAAAAATCAAGCATGAATGAGGTATAAACCCTAATTTTTGAAATCAGGTGATTTGATGTTGTTTGTTGTTTAGATATGTGTTAGAGGGTGTCATTTGATGATCTGGGTTACTAAAACTCAGATCCATATCATTTTGATGCTCGAAATTTGAGTTTTTAGAAATTTAGGGAAATCTTAAAAAATGGCCTGACAACTATATGTTAGAGGTCATAGATCTTTATGTGTTAAGTGTTAGTGTTGTTTTATGTTACAGATCTGTTGTATGCCATGTGGTCTTTATTCTGCAACTTGAATCATAGTCAGATCAGGACTAGATTTCAAGATATGAACAGTCAAAGGTCGTTGACCGACCATGACTGAATGAATCTGGGTAACCCAGATTACCCAGAAATGTCTGACAACCGATTTGAAGACTCTGATCTCCCACGTGTATAGTTTTTCCGGCTAATTTGTTGTTTGGATCTTGTAGCCTTACATGAGTACTACACATATATGGTTTTATATTACTCAGATCATGACTAGGTTGAAAGATATGCATGGTCAAACGTGGGATGATCAACTGATCAAGAACATTTCTGGGTAACCCAGAAATGTTCAAGAACAGTTTTTCTGGGCTACATTGACCGGCTCAGATCTTGCATAGAAAATGTGTTTATGATGATATGATGCAATCTAAATGTACACTGACATGACTACTACAGGTTGGAATCACTCGAACACCAAAACAGTTATCAGAACCCTAAGATTGGTGAGCTTGAAAGTGGCATTAAGACACTGCCTGCAACCCAGAAACCCAGGAACTACCTGTCAGACACTGAGGCTGCTTAGATCTCCTTGTTGTTTTGTAGTATGGCCAAAATGATAGTTGGATTTAGTAGTGTTACGTACGTACTACACGATCACGGTTCACGATAACCCAGAAAACATATAACCTTGAATCAAATGGTGGTCAAACTAGCTATCTTGTAACTGACATGAAGGTCTGACGAACAGCTCAAGAACACCTATAGAGACGGTTCTGTCACTATAGGGCCCTTTTTAAATTAATTATTTTCTAAAAATTATTTAAAAATAGAAAAAAATAGTTTTTAATTATTAAAAATACATAATAAATTCTGAAAAATTATTTTAAATTCTAAAAAATAATTTTTAATTCTTTAAAGTATATTTCATAAATATTTAATATTTTTGGAATATAAATGGTATTTAATTTATTTAATTATAATATTAAATAAATTATTTTAAAATTATTTTAATACATGAAAATCATTAAAAATAATATAATGGTATAAGAAAATATTTTAAGTTATTTTTAGTGACTTTTAATATTTTGTGATGAATTTCATTAATTAATTAATATTAATGGTAATTAAGTTATTTAATAAATGTATTAAATAAATTATGAGAAATAGAATTAATGATTTATAAATCATATAAAAATAATTTAAGTGTTATAAAAATATTTTAAGTTATAAAATATAACTTTTGATATTTTGTCAAGTAAATATTAATATTTTAATATTAATAGAAATTATCAGATAATAAATTTAATTGTTTAAAAATCATATAATTATGATTTTAAGTTATTAAAAATACTTTGATATATTATAAATATATTATAATATTAAGTGATGATTTTCATTAATATTTGATAATAAATAAATATTAATGATAAAGAAATATTGTAGTATTTAATTCATTTAAATACAATTATAATGATTGTTAATGCACGATAAATAGTAATAATTACTTAAAAATAATTACGAGACTTTGAAAAATATTTCGACTGTTATTAAAATTATCTGAGATAATTGTTAAGTGTTAGGCAAAGTTTAATTGAACTTAAACTCGATAAAAGTCCGACTAGACCGTCGGGATGTTAGAATTATGCCGGGTTCAACTCAGACTGCAATAGTTTGACTTGATACCGAGTCTTATGTGTGTAATAGACTGATAAAGTTATGTGTTATGTGTAATGTGTTTAGGTTATTTTATAAATTATGATGATATTATACTAATATTGGAGATCTATATTACTAATATTAGGTCTTCGGATAAGGTGATATAGATTGTGTAGCGATAATCAACGGTTCATGCAAATTTATTTTTACTTAACTCTACTAAGAGTTGTTTCATTCGGATAAGCTTATGGTTAATCATTGCTGGTTGCCATGAATTGTACTCTGTACATATTGCATGTATAAGTCAGGTATGAAAGGTTGATCACCTTCATTACCAGTTGGTTCAGATATATTTGTTCATGTATAATACTTGTTCAGTCATAAATTTGTTCCTGCTAGTTCACAATTATATTGTTGAATTATAGCCAGTTTATTATTCAAACTCTTTCAGTCATGATATATCGTTATATTATTGAACTTAAACTTGCTGGGCAATTCTTATGCTCACCCTTGCTATATCATGATAAAACATTGCAGATTAAAGTGAATGTGTCGGATACAAGGAAAGGTTAAAGATAGCTCCAGCTTAAAGTGATACAAACTTCCTTATACAATACAACAAAAACGTAGCTGAGAGTTTTAACACGAATATTGTCTCATAGACAATTTTCAAACTCAAATGGAGTCCTCATTATAATTATTATCACACTATTTTATAGAATATTAAGGACTACTACAGCCACCATCTCGGACCGTCACTCCATTCCCCGACTAGTCCGGGCTACGTTCTCATTTCCTGAAGAGATTAATGAAAGCAAAAGGGTGAGTTCAACTAGCCCAGTAAGAAATATATTGACTAAGATAATGCAGAATAAATTATCGTTAGCCTTCAATAGTGTTAAACTGATATAATACAATAAACAATAAGTTTAACTGCAGTGGAACAAGCAATCCATTAGAAGAGTCAAGTAGAACATGATATCCACTATCTTCTATGATTTAAAAGTTTGTCATCAATTTTATCGTTGAGACTCAGCTCAATAAATAATCCACATAACTGAATTATCCATGCACTACGGGTCAAGGATATTCATTATTATCACATCCACGAATCATCCATGCACTACGGGCCAATGATATTCGTTATTATCACCCATGGTCATGATTATATCGATACATAGTCATAATCATACCAATCAACATTCCATCTATGCACTACGGACCAAAGATGACTTTCATCACAATATAAGCGTGCGGATGATGACAATGATATAAGAATTCAATTAAGTGAAAGCAAATGATAAATTTTAAAGATTTATAATTCAATTTATTCAAAGTTCAAAAATGTCCAAATTGTCAACATGATACTGCTTTGTGGAGTAAAATTCAAGAATAATATTTATGTAAAAATAATTCTGATAGAAAAGAAATCAATTTTTATCATGAATAGTACCCCGGGTGAATAGTACCCGAATGAATAGTACCCCATGAATAGTACTTCGTAAATAGTACCCCGACATGAAAAGATTAAAACTTCACAAGAATGTTCAGAAAAATATTTTTGTGAAACGATACTTGATAAAGCGCAAATTTCAAGGATATTCTACTAATTTCAATGAGTATAGAAGCAATACTTATCAACATAAGTGTAGAATTAGGAATATGAAACTGAAATAATATTACTTTACATACTACAGAGTATGGAAGAAAATATTATTTCTTACGAATATTGAACAAAAATAATATTCCTTAAAAAATATGAAAGAAATAATACCTCTTACGAATATGAAATAAATAATACCCCTTACGAATATGAAATAAATAATACCCTTTACCTTAGTAGGAGATTGGATACTGCAATAGTGTAGTAACAGAATACTCTTCTTCTTTCTATCTGATTCTCTCTTTATAGCTTTATCTTGTGAGTTTTAGTGAACTGGTGAGAATGAAAGAAGAAATAAGCTTCTATTTATAGAAGATTTCTAGCTTAGCCCTTGCAATGTGAAAAGGCAAGTGGCTTGACGACTGATAATGTGAAAAGAAAAGTGGTTTGACGCTTGTAATGTGAAAAGGCAAGTGGTTTGACGCCTGTAATGTGAAACAACAAGTGGTTTGACACCTGTAATGTGAAACGACAAGTGGGTTGACGCCTGGTAAAGGCAAGTACAATTGAAGAAAGTGAATTTTAGATGATGACATATGGGTCCCATAGAATAAACCAAACTTACAACAAACGTCTCATAACAGGCTTCTTATTTATATCAAAGATTGAATAAATATTTACCACAAATCATTTTATCTTCAATTAACACATTTTTAATCTTTCAACAATTATTCATCATTAATATTATAACTCACATATTAGCAACCAGATCATTCCCAGGAAAGAGTGGGCTTTCCGATAAGGATTTCTCCTTATTGACGCGCAATTAGGTGACCAAACCCCTTTCCTCGACCGAACTTTCTAGTCATTGTAAATAATGCAAATAATAATATGAATAACTTTGTTGTCTCAATTATTGATTTAATAATATAAAATATTATGCAGGTGATACTGTGACAATAATTGAATCAATAATGTGAGATACTATGCATCAATTACTGTGGCAATAATTGAATAAAACTGAGTGACTTCTCACGTAAGCATCAATAATCAAAGATACTATACAATACCGTGAACTACTATGCAATCACGTGTATTACTGTACTTTTATCACCAGGTATTTCAACAGTTAACGGTAAAACTTTTATCGTTATTTTATAAAAAGATACTTATGTCGTTTTCTAATTCCAACAGTAATTTCGTTGTGGGGTCCACCGATAATTATGTCATCGTACAGATATTCTCCGACCAAACGAATATTTTATGACAACTTGCTTACTTTGTAAAATTTGTAGATATTATCCACAACTATAATATTATATCAAATCTACATCTTATTATTCAAAATAACATTTAGAGAAAAATTAATATTTATTCATAAAAGTCGAGGTCTTACAAATACAGTCAGACCGTATAATACTATGAGTAAAATACACTGACACCTCCTGTAGATAATCATAATAACACTCACCGCCCTCTAGTTTTTCAAGTAACAACCAATACCCCTCTATTCTACAATATGTAACATTCACTACTTCTAGTGTGGTTGTCCAAATAATATCCAAAAATATTTTTAATATAATATCTAATACACCCTTCAAGTTATAATGTTTAATTTATCCACTAAATATAAATTTGTAGACTATAATTTTTACTTAACTTGATCAAATTAATTAAATATGAACTTGTGTAATAAATAACATAAATGTCAAAAAATAATAAATATTCATTTTATCAATAAAATAAATCATATATTTTTTTCTAATTAAATTTTTCAAAGATTAAAATTTACGTGATATATATTCAAATATATTTTTTTGTAATTAAAAATTTAAATTTTAATACCCATAAAAATTACTTAAAACAATAAAATTATAATTATTTTTTTCAATTATTAAACTAAACATATGTCACACTTAAACATAATTATTTACAGTAAAAATGACAGGTGTGGTTACTTAAAAAATATATATTAAAAGAAAATTCTTCTTACAACATAGAGATAGTAATAACTATTATTATATTTTCTTTTATTTAGTATTGCACAAAAACAACGCCAACTACATATTAAAAAAATGTAATCAAAGTCATAAATATCCCAAATTTTGACATATACTCAAGAAAATTTAACATATAATAATCATGATATGAAACTAAGAATTCAAATAATAATTTTTGTTGTTAAACACCAAAAACTAAATTAGTTTTTTTATAAGTTACCAACAATTTAAATGAGATAGTCTTAATTACAAATAAAACTATAATTAAAATGTATTGTATTAAAAAGGATAATTAAACATATATATTATGAGGACGGATCTAAAGCACTCTCTCTTAAATAACATTCCTGTATTAAAAATATGTCGTTTTAGAGATTATTTTAAAAAATAAGTAGGGCCGCAGTTGGCATTTTTGTAAATAAAAAGAAAGCAAGTGAGACCACTCTATTTTAATATTATTTTGTATTTTAAAAGAATCTCAAAACGACGTAGTTTTAATAAAGGAATACTATTTATTGGAGAGTGTTATTTAAGAAGAGTGCTTTAGATCCGTTCTGATTATATTATTTAGGAATTAAAATTTGATAACATACCATGGTAAATATGTAACTTTATATATTTAGGCAACCTTAGCTAAAAACTTGCAGGGGTAGTAACTGTTACTTAAAAAACTTGATGAGAGGTGAGTGTTATTATGGTTATCTAGAAGTGATGTCACTGTATTTTACACGAATACTATTTGTCTTGTAGGCTGAGGTATTCCGGTCAATTTTTGGTAAGAATTTGAATTTGAGGCTATACTGTATGCTATTAGACACTTTCTTTATGTTGTAAATTGTAAGCTCAAATGACCAAATTCTTTGTTGGTCGAATTATGAATATGATGGTACTTTATTTAATGACAATGTATTTATTCCGATGATTAATTGGAAGTTGGTTGTGACGCTCCCAAAATAGGTATACATCACCCATTCTAAGTTACCAAATACATGGTACAGAAATAAATATGAATTCATTAATACAATTGTAATGCAAAATATGACAACACATATACTGTGAGTTTAAATACAAATATTGTCTAATAGACAATATTCAAACTCAAAAGGAGTCCTCATTATAATTATTGATACACTATTTTACAAAAATAGTGAGAACTGCTAAAATAACTTTCTAGAATCATCACTCCATACCCCGACTAGTTCCTGTTAAATTCTCACCTCCTGAGAAGAAAAATGGAACAAAAAGGAAAATGGAGAGCTCAACTAGCCCAGTAAAGAATATTGTGACTAAGATAATATACAAAAAATTATTATTAGTCTTCAACAGGTAAAAATCTGATAGAATATAGTAGACAACAAGTTTTAGATCAACAACTATAGCGGAAAACAACAATCCATTAGAAGAGTCAAGTAGAGAATGAATTCTACTATCCTCTAAGATTTAAAAGTCCATCATCAATATTTTATCCTTGTATCATCAATCAATATATATCTTGAATCAAATATTTATCTTTGCACTACAGGCCAAAGATATTCATTTGTATCACCAGTTAGTTATGTTCATCTCAACACCTATTCATCTTTGCACTACGGGCCAAAGATATTCATTAGTTAATCATTCATCTTTGCATTACAGGCCAAAGATATTTAGTAATATCATCATTTAGGACTGAGGATGATGAAAAATATCTTAAAGAAAATGAATCCAGTGAGATAAAAGGACAAATATTAGGGATTCGTACTACAGTTTATCCAAGTTCAAAAATACTCCATAATAATCAATTGTGGAGCATAATTCAAAAATAAAGATCAAAACATGGATATAATCAAAGATAGTAACCATAATAGACATCTTGGACAAAGAAAAGAAAATTTTATTTTTTCTGTGAATAGTGTCGTATTCGTGAATAGTGACGTATACGTGAATAGTAACCCCGACACAAAGGTAGAAATTTCACAATAAAATTCATATCAATATTTCGGCATAATGATATTGAAGAAAATAATATCATTTACGAAGAAAATAATATCTCTTACATCAAAAGAACAATACTTCTGACTGTAATATCGAATATAGTTCTGAAGAAAATTTGCACAGAATAACAACTCTCAAAGTATCTAAATACTCACAAAATACGCTCGATAATATACAGAGAGAAAAAAAAACTTGTTTCAGGTGTGATTTTTAATTCTAACTAAGCACCCTATTTATAGAAAAATGCTAGAACGCCAAAGCAGACTAAATTAATAAAATGATATTATTATTTTTTCTACGCATGCTACTTTGAAAAATCTCAGCCCACCACATTTGAAACTTAATTCAGCACATTTTATCAACAAAAGACAAAAGTAGGTCCCGCCCATAATTTTAATAAAAATATTTATTTCTGAAACTTCAATAATTCATAATAAATATCCCTTTTATCAGAAAAATATAAATTTTATGTCCATTCCATAGGAAATTAAATTCTCTACAAATTTGTAGATTTAAGTTTTTCTAAATTCCAAACAGAAAATGTCTGAAATCCACATCTGGATGATTTTTAATACCTCCATACCAATAAAATACTGATAAAATATTTCAGCATTAATTCCATCATTTATATCCACACAAAATAAATATTTACCTATCCATCCACATAGAATAAATATTTTCTTAACATATAAATCAATAATTAATTATTCATAAATAATATTACAAAATCACAATTATGACAACCAGGTCGTTCCCAGGAAAGAGGGGGCTTTCCGATAAAGATTTCTCCTTATTGGCGCGTAATTAGGTGACCAACCCCCTTTCCTAGACAGAACTTCCTTAGACATTGCTAATAATGCTATCTAACAATATTATTCAAATAATATGAATTATTGATCTGATAATGGAGATACTGTACAGTGACACTTATTGAAACAACAATAATATAAAATATCAACGTTATAATTATTGAATCAATAAAATAAAATATTGAACAATAATTACTATAATAATTATTGAGTGGTGTCTTCTTACGTAAGAATCAATAATTCAAAAATACTGTGCAATACCGTGTGCTACTGTGCAACCACGCGTATTACTGTATTTTAGCCACAGGGTATTCTAACACTGTTAACGGTAACAACTACGCCGTTATTTATAAAAACTCAAACTTGTCGTTATCTTCATCCACCTGTTTTCCATTATGGGCCCCATAAATGGCTGCACCGTCGTACGAATATTCCCCGACAACAAGAATATTCCACGACCAAACTAATATTCCCCGATAACAATGAATATTTTATAATCACTTGCTTATTTTGCAAAATTTGCACATTTTACCCATAACCAATGCATTATAATAAATTAACACCTTATTATTCACAATAATAAATAGAGGAAATTTGATTTTATTTATAAAAAGTTGGGGTCTTACACCCACCGTCCGTCCCACGAGTTGCTTTTGTTTATCAAATAGTACGATAATTATAAGCACCATGCAAGGACGTTCTTACTAATTTATAGAATAGGATGTCATTTAAATTATTTTTTTGAAGTTCTAAATAGCATCACAATGATATATATATATATATATATATATATATATAGTCCGGATCTTAAGCTCACCCCTTATCCAACTCACCCGAACTCACCCCCTTTAGCGACGGATCCGGCGACAGTTCGGTCATACAACCGTCATCTATACTTTTAGCGACAGACAACATATAGTGTCGCTAAAAGTATAGACAACGGTTGTATGACCGAACCGTCACCGGGTCCGTCGCTAAAGGGAGGTGAGCTCGGGTGAGTTGGATAAGGGGTGAGTTTAAGATTCGGACCGTATATATATATATATATATATATATATATATATATATATATATATATATATATAATTGTTTTTTCCTTCTTCACAATATATATATAATTATGATTTAAATAATCACACTAACTTCCACTAAATCCGTCCTGAAATCAACACAAAAATTATGAAGATAACAAAATAGGAGATTAAATATTTTTAAACACACAAGATCATGTTAATTAATAGAATTAATACCAAAAAGAATTAATGATAGTGAGCATCATGCATGCAATATGTGTTTACAATTTTCGTTTTAGGTCATGTTAATTAATAGAATGCATGAGGATATTATTTTCATTTTTTGCTTATAATTTTTTTCAGTTCCCAATAACATTACAATATGATTGTGAGTTAAAATAATCACACCAATTTAAGACCCCAACTTTTTATAAATAAAATCTAATTTTCTCTATTTATTATTGTGAATAATAAGGTGTTAATTTGATATAATGCTTTGGTTATGGTTGAAATATGCAAATTTTACAAAATAAGCAAGTGGTTATAAAATTTTCATTATTATCGGGGAATATTCATTTGGTCATGGAATATTCTTGCTGTCGGGGAATATTCATATGATGGCGCAGCCATTTGTGGGCCCCATAATGGAAAATGGTCGGATGAAGATAACGACAAGTTTGAGTGTTTATAAATAACGGCGTAGTTGTTACCGTTAACACTGTTGGAATACCCGGTGGTTAAAATACAGTAATACGCGTGGTTGCACAGTAGCATACGGTATTTCACAGTATTTTTGAATTAATGATTCTTACGTAAGAAGGCATTACTCAATAATTGTTACAGTAATTACTGTTCAATATCTTATTTTATTGATTCAATAATTGTTACGTTGATATTTTATATTATTGTTGTTTCAATAATTGTCACTGAACAGTATCTCTATTATCAGATCAATAATTCAAATTATTTGAATAATATTGTTAGATAGCATTATTGGCAATGTCTAAAAAAGTTTTGTCTAAGAAACGGGTTTGGTCACCTAATTGCGCGCCAATAAAGAAAAATCCTTATCGGAAAGCCCCATCTTTCTAGGAACGACCTGGTTGTCATAATTGTGATTCTGTAATATTATTTATGAATAATTAATTATTGATTTATATGATAAGAAAATATTCATTCTATGTGGATGGATAGGGAAATATTTATTTTGTGTGGATATAAATGATGGAATTAATCCTGATGTGTTTTATCAGTATTTTGTCGGTATGGAGGTATTAAAAAGCATCCGTATGTGGATTTCAGACAGTTTCTATTTGGAATTTAGAAAAACTTAAATCTACAAAGTTGTAGAGAATTTAATTTCCTATGGAAAGGACTGTAAAATTCGTATTTTCTGATAAAATGGCTATTTATTATGAATTATTGAAGTTTTGAAAATAAATATTTTTATTAAAATTGTAAGACCCCGAATTTTATGAAATAAAAGTATTCAATTTTTCTTATAATTACTATTCAGTAAATGGTTAAATTGATAAAGTTAAAGTTAAGGGTGATATATGAAATTTTATTAAAATAAGCAAGTGGTTATAAAATATTCATTGTAGTCGTAGAATATTCTTTCTGTCGGAGAATATTCATACGACGGCGCATCCTTTTGTGGGCCACATAACGGAAAGCGATTGGATAAAGAAAACGACAAGTATAAGTTGTTTACAAATAACGGCGTAGTTATTACCGTTAACACTGTTGGAATACCCGTTGGTTAAAATACAGTAATATGCGTTATTGCACAGTAGCACACGGTATTGCACCAATTATTGATTCTTACGTAAGAAGGCACTACTCAATAATTGTCACAGTAATTACTGTTCAATATTTTATTTTTGATTCAATAATTGTTGCGTTGATATTTTATATTACTGTTGTTTTAATAATTGTCACTACACAGTATTTTCCATTATCAAAGCAAAAATTCATATTATCTGAATAATATTATTAGATAATATTATTGACAATGTCTAGAAAGTTCTGTCTAAGAAGAGGTTTGGTCCCCTAATTGCGCGCCAGTAAGGAGAAATTCTTATTGGAAAACCCCCTCTTTCTTAGGAACTGCCTGGTTGTCATTATTGTGATTATGTAATATTATTTGTTAATAATTAATTATTAATTTATATGATGAGAAAAATATTTATTTTATTTGGATATAGATGGAGAAAATTTTTAAAGTAACAATTGTTGAAAATTGATATTTTATCTTTTCTGATAAAATAATATTTTATTATATTATTATAATATAATAATGATGATATTTTTACAATGAACGTGTGATATATGAGTATATGAGGAGGAAGAGTATTTTTGTTGCATTAAATGATTAACACATGTTTTGTGTGTCGGTGGACCCCATTTCTTGACTGAAATTTGATTATAACATGTAAAATCGTCCGTTTATAGATTTCGGTCAATTTCGGTTTGGAATTTTTTAAAACTTTCATCTAAAAAGTTGTAGAGAATTGAATTTCCTATAAAAAATCGCGAGATTTGAATTTTCTGATAAAAGGGCTATTTATTATGAATTATTGAAGTTCTGAAGTTCTGAAATAATTGATTTTGAAAGTTTTAATTGTTTTAATTAACAAAAACATTTTTGACATTTTGTGGGCACCATTTTCACATGTTAATGGTTGAAATCAGATGACTTAGGTGTACGAAGGAATTTATAAAATATATATTAATATTATATTAAATTTTCTGCTTTGGTGTTCTTAGCATTTTCCTATAAATAGGATGTTTAGGTTAGAATTGAAAAACACACCAGAAACTGAAGATTTCTCTCTATTTCTCTCTCTATATTATCGAGTGTATTCTTGTGAGTATTTTGATATCTTGAGTGTTGATATACGGTGCAAGTTCGTTCAGCGTTATTCCAGTAAAAAGTACTGTTCTTTTGAGGTAGGGGATTGTAAGGGATAGTAAGGGAGATTATTTTCTTCATAAATGATATTATTTCTTCAATATCATTATGCCTAAATATTGGTTTAAACTTTTTATCAAATTTGGAACTTTTTTATGTCGGGGTTACTATTCATGAGTTACTATTTACGAGTTACTATTCATGAGTTATGATTCACAAGTTACTATTCATTATTTACTATTCATGACGGGTTACTATTCATGAGTTACTATTCACGTGTACTATTCACTACAAAATTGGTTTCTTTTTCTAACCAAATTATATTTGATTTATGAATATTACTCTGGAGATTAAAACTATGTATTGATTATATTGATTTTATTATCATATATAACATTTTTATAACCCTGATGTTGAAATTCTCTTTCACTGGAGTGTAAAGATGGGTAGATTATTGGTATGATCATGACTAGGGTTCTCTTTGGCCAGTAGTGAAAAGTTGAATTGTGACTGGTATGATCATGACCATTGAATTTATAATTGAATATCTTTAGCTTAAGTGCAAAGGTGAATTGATCAACATGGTTATAATTATGGTTTATATAAATTCTGAAATGATTTTATATTTCTTTGATATATGAATATCTTTGGCCCATACTGCAAAGATGACTTATTGATGAATATCTTTGGCCCGTAGTGCAAAGATGAATGATTTCTGATGAATATCTTTGGCATGTAGTGCAAAGATGGTCTGTTGATGAATTTCTTTGGCCCGTAGTGCAAAGATGAATTTATTAGTATGATTATGAACATGAACTGTGATTTGATATAACCATGATCTTTGATATTTCAGGTAAAGACAGATGATGAAAATTATCTTCGTCCTGAATGCGAAAAGGAATTTAGAACTACAATTACGATTATGAGTTATACATGTGATTATGGACAGGAATTGTTGATTGATGTTACAAGGATAAAATATTGTTGGTAGACTTTTAACATAGAGAAGATAATAGACTTTATAGTCTATTTGACTATTCTAATGGATTGTTCATTCCGCTGCAACTATGGTTGAAAAGTTTTATCATCTACCATATGTTCTAAATCTCTGATTTATTACTGTTGAAGGCTATTGATAATTTATTTATCTTTAGTCATAATATTCTTTACTGAGCAAGTTGTGCTCACCCTTTTGCTTCATAATTCCTTTCAGGTAATACGAGTGTAGCTGGGTTGAGCGGGGGTAACAAAGGAATAGAACGGTGGTCATCATTTAGTAGTTATATTTGTTGAATCAAATAGGGTGAAGCGAACCCAACGTTGGAAGGGTGTTTTGCCACTATCATACAAGATGTCTAATGACATACAACCTCGTATCATCATAAGACAGGGATGTGCTCATCCATTTACTGAATATATACGAGCACTACCTATATAATCTTGGAGTTTGGTTGAAGTATAATTCTCAATTAGAGATGGTGGAGATAATGATATGTCAAAATAAGACACACCATTGGGAAGAATATGATAGTAATCTTCTCGTTTTTCTTTGGGGTCTATTGGGTAAACCAAGGATAATTCTGTGGTCATATGATATCTATCATAACCTAGACGCATGGCCTCCCATATACGAAGGTATCCTTGAGTACTTCCCAAAGGTTTTAATTTCTAAAACAATTTTTGACTGTACCTTTATGTAAGGTGTCATGGTGACATGCTATCCAAGTTGGTGTCCAGAGTCACAGTTGGTATATTTTAGTATCAAAACTCACAACATATGTGTTTTCGTATTTTGCACGACAATTGTATGAATAAAGTTGTAGTTGTTTCTGTACCATGTATTTGGCGACTCAGAATGGGTTGGATGGAATGGACCTATTTTGGGGGCGTCACAAAAATTATGGGTGGGAATAACTTTTGTCCTTTGTTGATAAAATGTGCTGAATTAATTTTCAAATGTGGTGGGCTGAGATTTTTCAAAGTAGCATGCGTAAAAAAATAATAATATTATTTTATTAATTTAGTCTGTTTTTCTAGCATTTTCCTATAAATAGGGTGCTTAGTTAGAATTGAAAATTATACCAGAAACAAGTTTTTTTTCTCTCTAACTATATTATCGAGCGTATTTTGTGAGTATTTAGATACTTTGAGAGTTGTTATTCCGTGCAAGTTTTCTTCAGCACTATATCCGATATTCCAGTCAGAAATACTGTTCTTTTGAGGTAAGGGATGTTATTTTCTTCGTAAATGATATTATTTTCTTTAATATCATTATGCCGAAATATTGATATGAATTTTATTGTGGAATTTCTACATTTTTGTGTTGGAGTTACTATTAACGTATACGACAATATTCACGTATACGACACTATTCACGAATACGACACTATTCACAAAAAAATTTAATTTTTTTTCTTTGTCCAAGATGTCTATTTTGGTTTCTATATTTGATTGTATCCATGTTTTGATCTTTATTTTTGAATTATGCTCCACAATTGATTATTATGGAGTATTTTTGAACTTGGATAAACTGTAGTACGAATCCCTAATATTTGTCATTTTGTCTCACTAGATTCATTTTTTAAGATATTTTTCATCATCCTTAGTCATAAATGATGATATTACTGATTATCTTTGGCCTGTAGTGCAAAGATGAATGAATAACCGATGAATATCTTTGGCCCGTAGTGCAAAGATGAACAGGTGTTGAGATGAACATGACCAACTGGTGATACAAATGAATATCTTTGGTCTATAGTGCAAAGATGAATATTTGATTTAAGATATATATTGATTGATGTTACAGGGATAAAATATTGATGATGGACTTTTAAATCTTAGAAGATAGTAGAATTCATTCTCTACTTGACTCTTCTAATGGATTGTTGTTTCTGCAACAGTTGTTGATCTAAAACTTGTTGTCTTTTATATTCTATTAGATTTTTCCCTGTTGAAGACTAATGATAATTTGTTGTATATTATCTTAGTCATAATATTCTTTACTGGGCTAGTTGAGCTCACCCTTTTCCTTTTTGTTCCATTTTTCTTCTCAGGAGGTGAGAATTTAGCATGAACTAGCCAGGGTATGGAGTGATAATTCTAGAAAGTTGTTTTAGCAGTACTCACTATCTTTATAAAATAGTGTATCAATAATTGTAATGAGGACTTCTTTTGACTTTGAATACTGTCTATTAGACAACATTTGTATTTAAACTCACAGTATATGTGTTGTCGTATTTTGCACGATAATTGTATTAATGAAGTTATAGTTATTTCTGTACCATGTATTTGGCGACTCGGAATGAGTGATGTATACCTATTTTGGGGGCGTCACAGTGGGAGTTAAAATGAATTTCATTTAATGTTCATTTGTAAAAGCAAATTTAATAACAGATAAAAAGTTTAGAAATTCACATTTTTTTAATTATACGACCGGTCATTTTAACTATGGTGTTAGAGAAAACTCAATGGTGACTTTAATCTAAGGAATTTTTTTTACTCATTTTGGGTCGTTGGATCTGTGAATTAACAGTGTAAAATCTGTTTGCTGGAACAGTGTCCATAATAACTATTTGGTATATATTTATAGTCCGGATCTTAAGCTCATCCCTTATCTAACATACCTTGCTCACCCATTTAGCGACGGACCAGGCGACAATTTGGTCTATCGCTATATATAGAACCGTCGTCTTAACTTTGAGCGACGAAAAACATATAGTGACGGATATCAGTCTACATATTAAGATCACCCCTTATCTAACATACCTTGTTCACCCCCTTTAGCGACGGACCAGGCGACGACTCGGTCTGTCGCTATATATAGAACCGTCGTCTTAGCTTTTAGCGACGAACAACATATAGCGACGGACCGAACATGTTGCTCGTCGTTAAAAGCTAAGACGACGGTTCTATATATAGCGATGGACCGAATCATCGCCCGGTCCGTCGCTAAAGGAAGGTGAGCAAGGTATGTTAGATAAGGGTGAGCTTAAGATCCGGACCGTATATATATATATATATATATATATATATATATATATATATATATGTTAACATTATCTATATTAGGCAGTCAACTCTCTTGTAAATAGCATTAGTTGTTAGCTATTATTAAGCCTTAACACTAGCCTAATCAGTTACAAATCAAGTGTATATAATTGTACCCTTTGCAATTATGTTAAGTAAAGAAAACCATTATCTTAAATGGTTTCAAAGCCTAAAGTCAAGAACAAATTCTCGACGCCGCCCAACCCCCTTGTCTTCTCCTCTATTCTTTTTTCGATCCTTCTTTCTTGTCATCAATGGCTTACCACCAAAAGTTCCACCCCGCTTTAGCCGTTAGCAATGTCAGAACTTCATCCCAATCAATCTCGAAATGGAAAAGGGAATATACGCCTCTTGGGTGGAGCTCTTTAAGATCCATTACCGCGCATACCAAATTCTTGATCACATCATCCCCCCCCCCAATCCAATTCGACGGACAAAGAAACGGAGAAAACCGACGCCGAAAAGGAATTGTTGTCTCGCTTGGATGCTATTGTCCTCCAATGGATCTATGGCACAATCTCTAATGAATTGTTGTAAATAATTTTGGCAAAGGACTCGACCGCTTCGCAAGCATGGACAAAATTGGAAAGCATTTTTTAAGATAATAAGAACGCACGGGTTGTCTACCTCGAGAAATATTTCACCTTCGTTAAGTTGGATGATTTCCAGTCCATGACCGCCGACTGTCAAGAAGTGAAAATGTTAGCTGACCAACTCGCGAATGTCGACGCTCCGGTTTCCAATCACCGGTTAGTTTTACAATTGATTTCGGGTTTAAATGTGAATTATGATACCGTTGCATCCATGATTCAACAGGGCAATTCATTACCGGATTTTTTCCAGGCCTGCTCGCGCCTCATTCTCGACGAAACTCAAAAATTGAAGCAGTCATAGGCCGCTTCTAACGCCGCCGACACAACCCTTGTCACCTTCAACCAATCCAACCAGCCACCTCACCCTCCTCGTGGCTCTCATTATGGATCGGGCACCGGTTCCAATCGGAATGCTAGTGGTGGCCAATATCGCTCTGGCGAACAGAACCGACACTCCTCCGACCGTGGAAAGGGAAAGGGTCATGGGAATAACAATGATGGTGGACAAAATGGAAACAACAACAATGGTGGAGGTCGCTCCGATAGGGGACAGCTGCAAGCGCCACCACCATGGGTTTAATACAATCAGTGGGGTCTGTGGATGCACCAACCTTGGGCTTCTCCACTGTGTTCCTACCTGACATCCTCTTGGGCGTGCCTGTCTCCGTCACGACAACCCGAAATTCTTAGTAGTCGCCCACACTATGCCTACACCATGTCCGCACCAACGTAGTCCAATTTTGCACCGACTGATATAGAAGCTGCTATGCACACAATGACTCTCAATACCCCGGATGAAAATTGGTATATGGATACCGGTGCAACGTCACATATGACTGCTTCTCACATTACTCTTTCGTCTTATTTTAATATAAGTAACACTCGAAACATTATTGTTGGCAGTGGACACATGATTCCAATTCACGATTATGGACACACCTCCCTAACCCCACTAAACCCCCCTTTAAAATTAACCAATGTGTTCCACGCCCCTAAACTTATAAAAAATCTTGTTTCCGTACGACGTTTCACAATGGTAATAATGTTTCTATTGCTTTTGACCCATTTGGTTTTTTTATACATGATTTTTAGACGGGAGACTTATCATGAGATGTAATAGCACCGGGGATCTTTATCCTCTCACAGACACCGGCCATACACCTACTATTTCATCTACTTTTGCAGCTATTTCACCCACTTTATGGCATAATAGACTTGGTCACCCAGGAGCACCTGTTTTACGCTCTCTTTCGCATAATAAGATTATTTCTTGCAATAACAATTTACGCACCTCTGTTTGTGCATCTTGCATTTTTGGGAAACACTCTAAATTGTCATTTTATGCTTCGAATAATTGTACTACTTTACCTTTCGATATTGTGCATAGTGATTTGTGGACCTCACCTATTTTGAGTTCAGCAGGGCATAAATATTACATTCTTTTGTTGGATGATCACACTAACTTCTTGTGGACTTTTCCTATTGGCAAAAAATGGCATGTTTATTTCGTTTTCTCATTTTTCGCCTCCCTTATTCATACCCAGTTTGCTATGAAAATAAAAATCCTTCAATGTGATAACGGAAAAGAATTTGACAATGAATCTTTCAAAAAAAATTGCCACAAAAACGGTCTCCAATTTCGTTTTTTATGTCCCTACACCTCACCCCAAAATGGTAAAGCTGAACGCAAAATACGAGCCATAAATAATCTAATTTGCACACTTCTAGAACACTCCTCTATGCCTCTATCCTTTTGGCATCATGCTCTAGAAATGGCAACTTACCTCTTAAACATCTTACCCACAAAAACTCTCAAAAACGCCTCCCCCACACAAATCCTCTATAACCGGGACCCTTCCTGTACACACCTCCAAGTCTTTGGTTGTTTATGTTACCCTTTCCATCCTTCCTCCACCATATATAAACTCCAACCTCATTCCGTACTGTGTGTTTTCCTTAGCTATCCCCAAAATCATAGAGGTTACAAGTGTTATAATATCTCCAATCGCAAGATAATCATTTCCCGACATGTCGTTTTCGATGAGTCAACATTCCCGTTTGCTCATCTACACACCCCAACTACCATGTCCTATAAGTTCTTGGAAAATGGCCTCAATCTAATTCTACAAAACCATATACATCAACCCACTGCTCCTCCTCAAAACAGTCAGTCGCACCCCCCTTTGAGCCCAACACGGACCAATCCCACATCCAACCCATTATCTCCACTGGCCCACACCTCGCTAGTCACCACTGCGGCCCAACGCTCACCCAGCCACTCGCCGCCCAACCCAATCCAGCCAGCTCAAACACGGACCATTTCTACTCAAAGCATGCACGGGATTTTTACCCGAAACGTCAATATAACTTGACCTCATCTACCACTCCGTACCCCTACCAAAAAACCCCAAAATAGCCATGTCTGACCCAAATTGGTACGCTGCCATGCAAGATGAATTTAGTGCACTTCTTAAAAATAAGACGTGGGAGTTGGTGCCCCGTCAGCTTAATATTAATGTTATTCGCTCTATGTGGATTTTTTGACATAAAAAGAAATCTGACGGTTCTTTTGAGCGATACAAAGCTCGTCTTATTGGTGATGCAAGGTCTCAACAGATAGGCATGGATTGTGATGAAACCTTTAGTCTGGTCGTGAAACCGGCTACTATTCGGACGGTTCTAAGCATTGCTCTTTCCAAGTCTTGGTCCATTCACCTATTTGATGTTAAGAAAACTTTCTTACATGGACAACTTCATGAAACGGTATACATGTATCAACCACTGGGTTTTAGAGATTCAAATCATCCAGATCACGTATTCTTGTTAAAGAAATCTCTCTATGGTTTAAAACAAGCCCCTCGTGTTTGGTATCAACGGTTTGCCGATTTTTGTCTCAACACTTGGTTTCTCACATAGCAAATCTGATCATTCTCTATTTATCTACCGACGAGGACATGATATGGCGTATATACTACTATATCTAGACGATATCATTCTCACAGCTTCGTCACTCACACTTCGCTAATCTATCATGTCAAGTCTCGCATCAGAATTCGCTATGAAGGACTTGGGTCCTTTGAGTTACTTCTTGGGAATCGTCGTCACTCGTAACACAATAAGTCTCTTCCTCAATCAACAAAACTATACTGAGGAAATTATTGATCGAGCAGGAATGACTACTTGCAAACCGATGGCAACCCGAGAAAATCAGATTTTTATGAGAATTAAATTTTTATTTGATTATGTGGATTAAATGAATTTAATTGATTAATTATGGGAGTAAGCTATTTGAAGGTCGTTCTACGACCTAGAATATGCGGATGTGGTTAGGATTCTGGCTATGTGGTAAAATTAAAGTGTTTGAATTTCCAAGGCAAAAATAAAAAAAATTCGAGAAATTTTTGTAAAAACAATATCCATCCGTTTCTCCTCGGAAATTATTTTTGAACTTCCGAGAGATACGTAACGATATAATATCGAGGTAAGATGGATTATCCAATAATATTTCAGTTATGGCAAACACAGTTTTTCACCTGCAGACTTAAAATCTAACGGTTAGGGAAAGTGATTTCTGAGAAGGAAATAAAATACGTATAATAAATTAAAGCGATGATCGTATAATACGTAGGTATTATACGAGGTAATGAATACTAGTATGATACGAGGTATTATACGAGTATGTAGGAATGATGGTATGTCGTATATGAATAAGTATACGAGTGGAATACAAGATTAATACGTAAATTATACGTTATAAGGCTTTAAACCAAATGTATTTGACTTTTAGGATTTGTTAGGAATTATAGAAGCCCAAGTATAGGAATGGTTAAGTCCAATGTGAATTAATGAACAAGCCCAAGTGTTTGTTAAATGCAAGCCCAAAGCATAAGTTAAGCTAATTAAGCTAAAAGCCCAAAGTAAGAACCGGATCCGTGGATCGATCCAATTGGTAAAGTTAAACCATGGGTGACCCAAAGTGGTGTCCAAGTGAAGTACTTGGTGGCTAAGTAAATGATAAGTTAAGTAATGGCCAAGTAAAGTGATTATGCTTGGTGGCTAAGTAAAGTGCTTATACTTGGTGGCTAAGTAATGAATAAGTTATTTGATGAGTAAGTTAAGTAATAGCTAAGTAAATGTGGTGATCAAGTAAACTTGATTGCTAAGCTAGAAATAATAAGGAGGTGGATGACTTATTGACCATTAAGCCCTCACTTTGTGATTTCTATAAATAGAAGGATGCTAGCTCATTTGTTGGTTGTTTTTATTTCATCCAACATCATAAGTACTTATTGGTTAGAGATAAAAAGCTAGAAAAACTAGAAAAGTTAGACTTTGTAATTCAAGAAGCAAGAAGAAGAACAAAGCTTAATCAAGTAATCTTCAAGGGTAAGAACCTAAACCATGATTCTCTTTCTCTTAAATTGTTAGAGAAGTGAGTAGTGGTAGAACATGTATGCTAAGAAGAAGTAGGAATGATTAATCAAAGGACTTAAGCATTAATAAGTCATGAATAAGTCATTTATACTTATATAAGCTATGAACTAAGGAAGAACTTATCATGTATAAGTTATTAAAATATGTATGGTTAAGATGTTAGTATGATGGATTAAATCCATTTGAAACGGTTTAAAAATCTCAAGTAACGAAATTATGACGAAATTCGCGAGATTAGACGTTAATCGTCGAAATCGTGAAATTCTCATAATGGAAGTCAAATTTTGACATTTAGCTCAGAAACTATGGTTTTCGATGGAGTATAGTCTTATTTGGCATTATAGAGTTGCGAATTCGAAAATGACCGAATTCCGACTTAGAACGAAGAAACGAGCGTTGAACATTCACGAACATTTATCGTTTTCGTTAAAATGAACTAATAGGTGAATTTTGAGTTAACAGATTCAAAATGGAAAATTCTTGCATGAAAACGTAGAGTATGTGATTTGTGAGCTAATGACTTTTGAACGAGCCAATTTGGACTTAAAATGAACAATTTAGGAGTTCGGGAAATTCGTTTATATAAGAAAAATGTCAAAGTTGTCTGGTACTGAGGTCTGGCGTCGCAGCGCCAGACAAAGCTCTATAAGTCGTGCCTTAGTGCCGAGACTGAGAGTTGGGTACTGGAAAGTGGCGTCGCAGCGCTACTAGTACAAAGGGCTGCCGCGCCGCGGCGCCAGCAAGGGAATTTTGTTGACCAGGTTGATTGTGAACCCAAAGGTTTGCAAGACAAGTATGGGACATGGAATTACTTAATGAACATGATGAGACCTTTCCTAAATCGCTTATATAGTGATGACTTTAGGAAATTAATGTTGTTTAATGAGTAGTTAAACAAAGAACGTAAAGTATAAGAAAGTAAACTGTATTCAATAATGATTATGACTATAACGTTGAAAGTTACAACTAAAAGTTGTTGAATATTACGTGAACGTGAACGATATGCAATAAGTGTACTTAACCATTGACGATCGAGTTTCGATTAATAACGTAAGAACGTTAGTAAGCTATAAGTAAAATTAATAAGTCGAATTGACTTTTATTAATGAATAAATTCACTTAAGACATATAAGAGAACGAAGTTGGTAAGAACGATCTAAATTATAACGGCAAGCCGGAACCAATAATAATAAATCTAATACATGATTAGATTGAGAAGAAGGGTAAGATTCATTAGGAACCATGTATGTTCATTCATGACCTAATGTGGTATGTTATGTGGTTATGTGTTGTAGAGACCATAAAGACTCAAAGGGAAAATGATTTTACTGTAGCAGACGCTGAAGGTAAGTTTTCTTATCGCTTGTCTAACCTTCGTGTTAGCCAGGTTTTCAGTGATTCATGTTATAAGATACATGAATTGTTTTATAAAAGGGTTGATGCCAGTTTTAACTCGGCTAGACTAATCTTGAAAGATTGATTGATTGATTCACAAGTCTTTCAATATAGAATTGATAAAGCTATCCTACGTCAATTGTTTGGTACAGATTCAAGGTAAGCCTGAGTATGAATAAACAAATGTATTTTACATCGATTATTCGATGGGCACACGTGGTTGCAAAAAAAACCTTAAACGTAAATACGTTTAACGGATGTAGTGTTGATCAACATAGAGTACTATAGGCTGATCACCTAGAAGTGCTCGCAAGAAATATCGGACTTACGATCTTAGTATCGGGTTGTCCTTTTTCATGAATAAAAGCTAAAAAGAATGTTCATGGTCTATGGACATACTCAAAATTTCCAAACTACTATATGTACTTCGGAATTGTTTTATGAGATGAGAAGTGTTATTCAATATTTCATAGTACTTCATAACTATTGTTCAGTTATTGAAGAATAATCATATGATTCTCGAATTGGTATCTATAAAATATATTGTAATACTTGCTGAGCTAGTTATGTTCACTTCTTGCTTGAATCATATGATTGTAGCTAAGGTCGAGCGAACCGAGGGTTCCAGTAGAGATAACTGCAAAGCGAAGATGAATGATTAGTTTATTCTGTAATAGACTAGTATGTTTATATGAATTATATTATGATGAACAAAGAATGTAACATTTTTAGAACCTAGGAACGTGATGTAATATTATTAATGTAATAAGAATGTTGTTGATACACACATTTTGATGTTGTTTTAATAGAATGAATGTACAATTATGAGTACTGTGTAGCACCATCTGTCGAGTTGGAAGATACCCGAATTTGGGGGGCGTCACAGACACCAAAATCAAACTAAGCGCCAACTCTGGCCTTCCATACGAAGATCCCACACTTTTTCGAAGCTTAACAGGGGCTCTTCAATATCTTACCTTCACTAGGCCCCGATATATCTTATGTGATCCAATAAGTTTGCTTACACATGCACGATCCTCGAGTCGAACATATGACAGCCTTGAAACGCATACTACGTTATATACAAGCACGCTCGCATACGCATTAAACTCTCAAAATTGCCAATCTCCGACCTCATATCTTACACGGATCCAGATTGGGGCGGATGTCCCGACACGAGACGTTCGACTTCCGGCTACTGTGTGTTTCTCAACGAAAATTTAATCTCTTGGTCCTCTAAATGGCAATCGACTCTATCTCGATCAAGCACTGAGGCCAAATACCGCAGTGTTGCTAATGTTGTTGCTGAATCTTGTTGGATCCAAAACTTACTTTTGGAATTGCACGTCCCGGTCTCCAAAGCAACACTCGTATATTGTGACAATGTAAGTGTAATTTACCTCTCTGGAAACCCCGTTTAACATCAACACACCAAACATGTTGAAATGGATATACACTTTGTTTGTGAAAAAGTTGCTCGCGGACAAGTTCGAGTTCATCACGTTTCGTCTCGTTATCAAATATCCGATATATTCACTAAAGGACTTCCGCACGTACTCTTTAATGACTTTCGAGACAGTCTCAACGTCCACAAACCTCTCGTTTCGACTGCGGAGGAGTGTTAGCATTATCTATATTAGGCAGTCAACTCTCTTGTAAGTAGCATTAGTTGTTAGCTACTCTCTCTATCCCCAGGATAAAAGTCTTTATTATTTTTTTGGGTAGTCCCATGTTAAATGTTCACTTTTTTTAATAACCAAACTTTTACACATTTTTTCCTATTATGCCCATAACATTAAATATCTCATACTTTTCTTATTCTAATTCTCTCTCCATATTTAATGACATATTATTATGGGCAATTTTGTCATTTTATTCCTCTTCTTAATATGCTTGAAAAGTCCACCGGGACTTTTATTGTAAGACCCCGAATTTTATGAAATAAAAGTATTTAATTTTTCTTATAATTACAATTCAGTAAATGGTTAAATTGATAAAAGGTTAAAGTTAAGGGTGATATATATATATTTTTTTCAAAATAAGCAAGTGATTATAAAATACTCATTGTTGTCGGGGAATATTCGTTTGGTCGTGAAATATTCTTTCTGTCGGGGAATATTCGTATGACGGCGCAGCCTTTTGTGGGCCCCGTAACAAAATAACTATCGGATGAAGAAAATGACAAATTAAGGTTTTTATAAATAACGGCGTAATCGTTACTGTTAACACTGTTGGAATACCCGGTGGGTAAAGTAAAGTAATACGCGTTGTTGCACAGTAACACACGGTATTGCACAGTATTTTTGAATTATTGATTCTTACGTAAGAAGGCACTGCTCAATAATTGTTACAGTAATTACTATTCAGTATTTTATTTTATTGATTCAATAATTGCTGCATTGATATTTTATATTGTTGTTGTTTCAATAATTGTCATTACACAGTATTTTCATTATTGAAGCAATAATTCATATTATCTGAATAATATTATTAGATAACATTATTGGCAATGTCTAGAAAGTTCTGTCTAAGGAGAGGTTTGGTCACCTAATTGCGCGCCAGTAAGGAGAAATTCTTATTGGAAAGCCCCCTCTTTCCTAGGAACGGCCTGGTTGCCAGTACTGTGATTCTGTAATATTATTTGTGAATAATTAATTATTGATTTATATGATGAGGTAAATATTGATTTTATGTGGATATAGATGGAGAAAATTTTTAATGTGACAATTGTTGAAAATTAATATTTTATCTTTTTTCTGATAAAATAATTTATTTAAATATATTATTATAATTTAATAATATAATAATGATGATATTTTTACGATGAATATGGGATATATGAGTATATGTGGAAGAGGAGTATTTTTGTTACCAAAAATATTTAAAGCATGTTTTATGTGTCGGTGGACCCCATTTCTTGACTGAAATTTGATTATAGCTTGTAAAATCGCCCGTTTGTGGATTTCGGTCAATTTCTGTTTGGAATTTGGAAAAACTTTCTTCTGTAAAGTTGTATAGAATTGAATTTCCTATAAAAATTGTGAGATTCGAATTTTATGATGAAAGGGCTATTTATTGTGAATTATTGAAGTTCCGGAGTTCCGAAATAATTGATTTTTGGAAGTTTTAATTGTTTAAAATAACAAAAACGTTTTTATGGTGGGTTGGCGGGTTCATGTGTTGTTAAGCATGCTGAAAATCTGAATTCAAAGTGGGCGTAGACAAAATTTGTTAATAATTATTAATTTATTAAATTTTCTACTTTGGTGTTCTAAGCATCTTCCTATAAATAAGGTGTGCTTAGGTTAGAATTGAAAATCACACCAGAAACTGAAGTTTTCTCTCTCTATAATATCGAGCGTATTCTTGTGAGTATTTTGAGTATACTTTGAGTATTGTTATACGGTGCAAGTTCAAGTCATAGCTTATATCCGGTGTTTCAACTAGAAGTACTGTCTTTCGAGGTAAGGGATAGTAAGGGATGTTATTTTCTTCTCAAATGATATTATTTCTTCAATATCATTATGCCGAAATATTGGTTGGAATTTTTTATCAAATTTGGAACTTTTTCATGTCGGGGTAACTATTCATGAGTTACTATTCACGAGTACTATTCACGAAGCGTGAAGATGTTTTTTTGTGAAATTTCTATCTTTTGGTGTCGGAGTTACTATTTACGTATACGGCACTATTCACGTATACGACACTATTCACGAATACGACACTATTCACCGAAAAATGAAATTTCTTCTTTTTGTCTAAAATATCTATTGTGGATACTAGCTTTGATTGTATCCATGTTTTGATCATTCTTGAATTTTACACCACTATGATTATTTTGAGGTATTTTTGGATATGGATAAAATAAAGTACGAATCCTTAATCCTTAATCCTTGTCATTTTGTTTCACTGGATTCGTTTCTTTAAAAATATTTTTCATCATCCTCAGTCCTAAATGATGATATAATTGAATATCTTTGGTCTGTAGTGCAAAGATGAATGATTTCTGATGAATATCTTTGGCCCGTAGTGCAAAGATGAACAGGTGTTTAGATAAACATGACCAACTGATGAATATCTTTGGCCTGTAGTGCAAAGATGACTTGTTGATGTATATCTTTGGCCTGTAGTGCAAAGATGACTTGTTGATGAATATCTTTGTCCTGTAGTGCAAAGATGACTTGTTGATGTATATCTTTGGCCGTAGTGCAAAGATGAATTTATTAGTATGATTATGAACATGAACTGTGATTTGGTATAACCATGATCTTTGATGTTTCAGGTGATAAAAATTATCTTTGTCCTGGATGAGAAAAAGGAATTTAGAACAACAATTACGATTATGAGTTATACATGTGATTGTGGACAGGAATTGTTGATTGATGTTACAGGGATAAAACATTGTTGGTGGACTTTTAACATGGAGAAGATAATAGACTTTATGGTCTATTTGACTCTTCTAATGGATTGCTCGTTCCGCTGCAACTATGGTTGAAATTTTTTATCATATACCATATGTTCCAAATCTCTGATTTTATTACTGTTAAAGGCTATTGATAATTTATTTATCTTTAGTCATGACATTCTTTACTGAGCTAGTTGTGCTCGCCCTTTTGGTTCATAATTCCTTTCAGGTAATACGAGTGTAGCTGGGTCGAGCGGGGGATAACAGGGGAATAGAACGGTGGTCATCATTTAGTAGTTATATTTGGTGAATCAACTAGGGTGAGGCGAACCTAACGTTGGAAGGGTGTTTTACCACTGTCATACAAGATGTCTAATGACATACCACCTCGTGTCATCATAAGACATGGATGTGCTCATCCACTTGCTGAGTATATCTACCAGCACTATCTATATGATCTTGGAGTCTATTTGAAATATAACTCTCAATTAGAAACAGTGGAGATAATGATATGTCAAGAGAAGACTCGCCATTGGGAAGAATATGATAGTAATTTTCTTGTTTTTTTTGGGTCTATTGGGTCAACCAAGGATAATTCTGTGGCCATATGATATCTATAATAACCTAGACGCATGGCCTCCCATGTACTAAGGTTTCCTTGAGCACTTCCCAAAGATTCTAATTTCTAAAACAGTTTTCGACTATACCTTTATGTAAGGTGTCATTATGAGGTGCTGTCCACGGTTGGGACATGAGTCACAGTTGATATGTGTTGTTGTATTTTGCACGACAATTGTTGTAATAAAGTTGTAGTTGTTTTCTGTACCATTTATTTGGCGACTCAGAATGGGTTGGATGGAATGGACCTATTTTGGGGTCGTTACATTTATCCTGGGACGGAGGGAGTATTATTTAACCTTAACTCTAGCCTAATCAGTTACAAATCAAGTGTATATAATTATACCTTTTGTAATTGTGTTAAGGAAGGAAAACCATTATCTTACAATATATATACTAGATGTGTCGCGTGCCTCCGGCACTGTATGGACGGTGGAATTTATCCCAAACTTTGGACGACTCAGATAATTTATTGAGTGAGCGGAAAATTTAAAATCATTTGTATTTTATTATATATATATATACAGTCACGATCTAGTCCGGGCGCCCGGATGTTAACCAAAAAACGAACTTCTGCTCTCTGCCGTGGGATATATCTAACGGCCCAGGAAAGAGAAACTTTGGGGGAAAAAAAGACGCGGGTCATATTTCGGGTCAAAAAAGGACTGGCCTCTCATTTTCCTCTCTTTCTCCTAAATCGCGATTCTCTTTCACAGCTTCGCCGGACGAAAGAAGCTCTGGTAGCAATTGTGACAGCAATCTTGAGGATACCAGCTGAAGAATAGGCAAGACCAGATCTGGTTTCGTGGTCTCTGTCCCTCTTTTGCCCAAGAATCGCTACTCGCTTTCACAAGTCGCCGGAAATAGCACAGCGATAAACGATTTTCGGCCGAAAACTCATAGGAGTCTCCCTGAATCTCGTGGTTTCTGTCTCCCAAGAACATTCGCGATTTAGGAATCTCCCAAGGTATTTTCTATTACTAGAATTTGAACTAAATGAATGAAATCTAGGGTTTGGCAGTAAATTTTGATTTTTGGGTTCTGTCTAAGAATTGCCAAATTGTGTAGATCTTTCAGTGATGATATATGGGTGGCCTTTCATGTGTTAAATTGAATTTGCAATTTTTGTAGTGTAATTATGATTATGAATATCATATTAATATAGTATAATTTCGAGTTTTCATAGTAAAGCTTGTGAGCTTTCTATGTAAATCTGTGAACTAACATAGTGAAAGGATTTTATATTTTTATAAAATGGTATTGGATTATTTGGCAGTAAAATGTGATTTTTGGGTTCTGTATTTGTCCTTGAAGCTTAGGTTTCAATTTAATAGCAAACATGTTACTTGTTGATTCTTTCACTAGTCCTTCACAGTGATGGTCTTTTCTGGCTGCTGGACTAAATCATTCTAAGCGGTATAACTGTTGACTTCTAACGGTGATAATTTTATTTTTGATTGAAATTAGTGGATGCCTCGAAACTCCAATAATGGTTTCAGCAGATATATGTCAAATGGTAGAAATGGTGACCCAGGTCAACACTTGCTTCTACTTTGGCTTCTGTTAACCCCAAAACTCAGCGAATGGTACTCTTTTATCCTGTCTGTCCATCTTATTATAATTTATTTTTAAAATTTTTTGGTTTAAGCTTACGAAGTCATCAAAATAAACGAATTTGCTGCTGTCATTTACTAGCTAGATCTTTTTTCTAGAACTAATGTACTTATTGTGTTAAAATCATAGATGTTGGGGGAGCAGTTATTTCCTCTTGTGCAGCATCTTGAGCATGAGAATGCAGGAAAAGTGACTGGTATGTTACTGGAGATGGACCAAACAGAGGTGTTCCATTTAATTGAATCCCCTGATGCCTTGAAGAAGAAAGTTGCTGATGCCCTGGATGTGCTTCGTTTAGCAACAACAACGGGTTCTAATCTTGGTGATCAGCTTGGTTCTCTTAACTTTGAGTGAATGAACTTCAGTTGGTAGATTTGTTGCATGAGGACCCAATTTTTTGTAGGGTTGGTGAGCTGTGAACGTGGCGTTTTCCTTCTTGGATTTCTTTTGCAGTGGGTTTTCTCCGAAGTTGAGATAGAAATTCTTTTAGGGTTCTAACTTAGTGTGGAAGGATTTTGAAGACCTGGAATTTACTAGGGTTATTATCTATTCGTTTTATTTTATTTTAACTAGAGGATGCGGTATTTTAATATGTTTTTACTGTTTGAAAATTGAGACTTCTTGCTTTTATTTTTACTGCATGTCTTTTGATTTAGCCTAAACTCTATTTTAACTACAGCATGTTGTGTATCGTTGTTGGCAAGTGTTTGGTTCTTTTATACCATTTGCTATGTCAATTAATCAAATGAATCCAAAAGGAAGAAAAAAGAAGAAGAGGTTTCATTTTTTTCATTCAATGCCTTCCATCTATATTTTGTGATTGCTTTCTAGTATTGTATCATTTCATCTTTTTATATTGCATAACAAACATGTGAAATGCTCGATGACTAAAATCAAGAAAACTTCTGCATATTTCGCCTTGTAGCATAATCTTCAAAGAAATAAGCTTAGAAAATATCCTTTCATCTGTGTATTATAGCATGAAACAACCATGTAAATTACCAAGATCAAGAAAAGATAAAAGTTGGAACAATCACTTATAATAAATGTGATTGACACAATTTTGTTTGTATTTCGCCTTCTAGTTCTAGCAAATTGAAGTAGTAAAGAACTGGTTTACACACATTAGCAATTCTAACTAGTGCTCTAATAGGAAGCTTCAAGTCATCATCATTATCATCTTCTGTAATGTATTCATTCCATTTTGAAGTTGCACCTTTGACTGTTGTGGCCTCTCCCTGCCATGGCGCTTTTGCTGAAAGATTGTCATTGTCATCAAACTCATCACTATCTTCTTGAGTTATGTAATCTCTCTATTTGAATGCCCCCATGTCAACAGTTTGCCTTGCGTAATCACTCTGTTTCGAATTCACCATTGGTCCTCTAGGTTTGCTTGGCTGCTTCTCTGCAAAACAAAAGTATCTCGAGTTCTCAACAGAGTCTAGATACTAATGAAGGCCTAAAAGCTTAAAACTCACATAGTAGGCTAGTACACATTCCACTGCCAAATTCTTAGGCTATTTCTAATAAAATTCAAGTTCATCAAAATTGTGGACACTTCAAAAATCATATACTATACACACATATATGCATTTGGATTAAGAATTTTGACGAGCAAAATCAAACAGTTGAACCAATAATCATGTATATGTAGGCATAACAATATTAACAAGAGAAACCAAGCAATAGAAATACTTAATCATAAATATTGAAGCCATTCATATTAAGAATTTTGAAAAGAAAAATTACTTCAATTCCATGATATATCTCAAGTGTCATTACCTAAAGATCTGAGTTCTTTATTGAAATTCCTTTCTCCAAAAACTGGTCTAAAAAGTTTTCATTACTCTTTCTAGTATCCAAACCACCAGAAGAGGCAGAATAGTTCCTCAATTTTAATTTTGGTTTCTTGAACAATGCTTTCGGCATTTTCGTCATAATAATTAGCACTGTATGCTTAAACAAAATCCAAATCTGTCCAATGAAGTTGCATATATTTGGAATTTCTAAGTAACAATTTAACCGTATGAAATTCTATATCTCCTCAACACAACATAACTCTTTCAGACTAGGGTGTTGTTCTTTTTGCTGATCTATTGGTTGGCAACATAAAAAAAACAAAAAAGGCAACAGTAAAGTTAGAAGTTGAAATTTTGTGCTAATCTTTCTTCCCCTTTAACACAGCGTCAACTTATTAGTCTAATTTGGTTTATAATTGCGGAGTGCATAACAAAACCCTAAATTTATAAAACAGGAACAGATGCACAAATATAGATAATACATAAGAAGAAGAAAGGGGAAAGGATAAAGAGAGAACCTTTTCGTCCTGTCGGAGAGCGATCCAGACGTGGACCTTATCCATGGTTTCCCAAAAATAAAGGCACTCAGAGACATTGCAAAGATGGTCCCTACTTTCACCATTTCTTCTGTCACACCAACCAGGCAACCAACCGTCCTTTACTTCTTTTTCAATCCGATGGCCTTATGTCCTTCAGATAAAACTTTTACTTCAAACCCAAACATTAAAATGGACTCTAATAAAAACCCAGCCCAGATTAGTAGTATATGGCTTTTCTAAGCGGTGCAATTTCGGTACAAAAATATTAATATGAGATTGGCCAGCCGGGTGCGATGTTGGTGGTATTCACAGAAAGATCTACACAATTTGGCAATTCTTAGACAGAACCCAAAAATCAAAATTTACTGCCAATCCACCCTAGATTTCATTAATAGAAAATACCTTGGGACACTCCTAAATCGCGAATGTTCTTGGGAGACAGAAACCACGAGATTCAGGGAGACTCCTATGACTTTTCGACCGGAAACCGTTTACCGCTGTGCTATTTCCGACAACTTGTGAAAGCGAGTCGCGATTCTTGGGCAAAAGAGGGACAGAGACCACGAAACCAAATCTGGTCTTGCCTATTCTTCAGCTAGTATCCTCAAGATTGTTGTCACAATTGCTACCAGAGCTTCTTTCGTCCGGCGAAACTGTGAAAGAGAATCACGATTTAGGAGAAAGAGAGGAAAAAGAGAGGCCAGTCCTTTTTTGACCCGAAATATGACCCGCGTCTTTTTTTTTTCCCCAAAGGTCCTCTTTCCTGGGCCGTTAGATATATCCCACAGCTGAGAGCAGAAGTTCATTTTTTGGTTAACATCCGGGCGCCCGGACTAGATCTTGACTGTATATATATATATATATATCCACAACCATAGTTGGATTTTGATCTATAACCTTTCAATCCATCTAAGACTGCCCAAAATAAAATTGAAAATTTTAAATTTAGGTCATCCACATAATTATTTTAAGGATGTCCACAAACTATTTAAAATTGATTTTTTTTAAAAAATAATATCCTAATCCTATCAATTAATAAGACCTAAGAAGAAAATGGTGAATAACTCATCATGCATGAAATTCATCCGTATATAGGATAGTGTTGTTCATTTGTAAAAGTAAGTTATTGACAACAATTAACATGGAAGCTTCCAACTATAGAAAGTATAAATCTAAGAAAATTGATATTTTTACGGTATTTTTTAATATTTTTATATAAAAAGTGTTATTATTTTTTATTGTAAATTTACAGTTTCCTAAATTTAATTGAGACAAAATTCCTCCCTATTAAATAATTATGGCTAATCTATAATCTCATTTTATTCCCCTTCACCTTGGTAACTTCAGCTATTAAAGTTGTCTATAGGTAAAGTTTTGATTTTTTTTCTTTCTACCCTAAACCCTAATTAGTTAACTCGGTTGAATCCTACTAACTATATCACCCTTTTAACTCAACGAGTCACTCACAATTCTAATCCTTTTTCTTTCTTTCTTTCTTTCTTTCAACCAGTTTCACATTTTGTTTCAAACCCTCAGCCAAAAAAATCATTCAAATCCCCTGGAGAAACCCACCGAAATCTCCGTTCATCAATTATTTCCTTTCTCCCAAATTATCATCGATCTATTTCTTTCTCCCAAATTAGGACGGAACAAAGAAGGAGAAATTTATCATGGGGAAGAGTGAGAAAACGGGACTAGGAAGAAGCCTAGTGAAACACCACAACCAAATGATCCAACAGTCCAAAGAGAAGGGCAGAATCTACAAGAGCAAGAAAGTCCTCGAATCCATTACCGAAGTTAACGATATTGACGCAGTTATTGAACACACCGACGAGGCCGAGCTCCTCTTCACGTCTGAAAACCTTGCCGTTAACCTTCGGATCGATTTGTATGTCATTTGTTACCTAAAATATACCCAACTGAATATACCAATTTGACTATTTCGTACTAGTTATGTTTTTGTTTGATTTCTAGCTGGAAAATTTATTATTATGTTCTGGGTTCAATCAATTTATTGTTTATTTAATTACACATTTTGTTTAGTTCTTTATAGTTACTACACATGTTTTTGTTTGATTTCTAGCTGGAAAATTTGTTCTTATGTTCTGGGTTCAATCAATTTATTGTTTATTTATTACCCATTTAGAGTGTTGATTTTGAGTGATTTGATGCCCAACTTATTATGTAGCGCAGGACATGTTTTTTTCTCAATTCTTAGTATTATTCTAGGTTGTATTAGTTGATTTTTGTGGCATTTACAATATTACATATTGGTTTTTTGTATTGTACATGTTCTTAACTATATATATCTGTTATTGTGCTTCTTTCCCACAAGGTTTTAGGTTTGGATTGTCAGCTCTGTATCTATCTATTTATTTAGTATTGCACATGTTGTTTGTAAATTTCTAGCTATTTTGGATTCCTATACTGATGATATTTTAGGTGTCTATTCATAATGCATAGATAATGATCAATAAATTTACGAGGGTTTAACTGAATTGAATGGGATTTCCATATTTTGGTTACTGTTTGAACTTAGAAGGTGAATTTCTTTACATGTACAGAAACTTATGAGGAGTTTCTGAATCAAGAATCAGCATAGAAGAAGGGAAACATTGTGGTAAATAGATGTTTTATGTGTCAGCAGGGGTGGGAGTCGGCTGGTAATTTTCTTTTAATTGTGAGTTTGTTCGCCAGTTATTATCATGGTTTTTTTGTGGGTGGCTTGGGTGATGCCTAGTTCAGTGGTTGAAGTCTCTAGATGCTTGAAGGAGGTTTCGGGTCATGTAGAGAAGTCGTTTAAAATGAAATATGCTTCCCCATTGTTTATGGTGGGTGTTATGGCGGGAAAGGAAATGTAGATACTTTTATGGGAGGGAAAGATCACTTATGAAGATAAAGCACTTGGTTTCGTGTATTTTTTTTGTGTGGGTAGATTGAGGTTTATCTAGGTTCAGCTATTGCTTTTGTAGATTTCTTGTCAGATTTTAAGTTGGGAATATGATCTGGGTGAGGCCTGTGTGGGTTGTTTACTGAGTTTTTGCTTCTACTTTGTACATGGATATGAGGTTGAAAGTAGTGCGATCACGCAATTTTAAGATGCTTAATATTACGTTGTCCCTTTACTCTATATTTCATTGCTTATAATTTTGATCTCTCTTATGGCATGCCTACATTATTTATCATATTTTTTTTGGTTTTCATTCGCTTACGCTCTAAATTTTGCCTGTCATATTTTTTATTTTCATTTTCTTGATGTTTTAGTATTCTTCTGGGCTTACAATTTTTTAAGTCTGTTGTGATTAATAAAATAATGGGATACCACCTCTTTGTGGCTTATTAAACGTAGCAAGTCCCAGTTGATGTCTCTTCTTCTCTAATGACTATGTTTTCATTGATTGGGTACAGGGACTCAAGCTCTAATACTAGTGAAATGACACCCCGCCAAAGGAGGGAGCAACAGAAGAAAGAGGAGGAATTGCATGCTAGCAGTCTTCGTGTTCCACGCAGGCATGTATATTTATAATTATAAAAGAACCAACTCCAGTTTCTTGTGTATTTGTAGACTTACAATATTATGGCCTCTCTTCAGGCCACCATGGAATACTAAAATGTCTGTGGAAGAGCTTGATACCAATGAAAGATCAGCGTTTTTAGTTTGGCGACGAAGCCTAGCAAGGTCTGCTTTACTACATGTAATTATATATTAAACTACTTGCATCCATATAGCTGGACACTTATGACTCTTATCTCTGCTTTATATCCTGTTTCTATAGGTATTAGGGGAATTGTTTGATGGTTCCCTTCCTTTTTTTTTGGTAAAATGAACTTGTATCTGTATGTGTTTTTTTGCATTATCTTTTTGGGATTCAATGCCTATTGAATTGTTAATTTTAATCTTATCTTATGTACTCCTTTTAGTTACTTTTTTTTTTGTTTCTCAATCATAACTATACAGTGATATGATTATGACTGTACTGTGGTCTATTGGTCTTCGAATATTCATTCACCCCCTTATTCATGGGGCTTAATCTAATTTTATGACCTCTATATCCTGCAGACTTGAGGAGAATGAGAAGCTTGTACTTACTCCATTCGAGAAAAACCTGGACATCTGGAGACAGCTTTGGAGGGTGCTTGAACGCAGCGATCTGGTGAGATCATGTGGTCATTTAGTTACTTAAAATAAAAATCTCCAAATTTATCTTTTTTCAGGAGAACAAGCGCATGAGCTGCACGCTTTAATATACCAGTTTAACAGCTGTATAGATCTAATTTAATTGGTTTTTATTACTACTTTGGAGACCACATTATAAGAAAACCTGGATGAGTAACATTGATTAAATGCATACAAGGATAGTAATTTAGGGTAGGATCTAGATTCTAGTTTTGAATTTTAAAATTTGACAAGGTAAAAAACATCTTCAGACTTGTCTAATAGGAAAACTCAATTTTTTTTATAGCATACAATCATATATGAAACTTCTTGTTCCCCCATTTTTCCCCCTTGTATCCTCTGTTTTCTGTTTGTAAACTTTCCTTCTTTTTTTTGGATGAGTATATACACTCATATTTATGAAGTATGTGAAAATAACTTGCTTAAGTTTTCATTATATGAGTATTTTCAACCTATACATTTTCTACTGGAGTTACTGTATGAACCAAGATTATTATTTTTTACATAATATGGGAATACTAGGTAGGAGGGGATGCAGTCTTCTAGAAAATGTTAGCGTCATGCTGTTATAGTATAATTTCACAGCTGGATTCTGAACTTATGAATATGAAAAAATCTGTTTGTTAAGTAGCCTTCAACCAATAAATTTAACCATCTAGACAAATTTGAAAAATGCTGCAGAAGCTTTACAACGACTAATTAGCCTAGTATATTTTCTATTTTGCATCTAAAAATTTGATACGATTACGAGCATTAGGTAATTTTCTAAAGGGTGTCTTTCTGCTAGACATAAATGCCAGTTGTCTTGCATTATTCCCGGAGTTTTAGCTGTTCAAATTTCATGATCAAGAACTAGGAGACAGTTTTTGCCATTCTATCTTAGTAAGTTGACGGAAATTTTAGCGTCCATCAATATCTTACATGAACAAAATCATGAAGAAACCTTAAAATTTATACTTTTAAGTTATTTGCCTCGGACCTAATTTTTTTTGTTTAGATAATTTCATTTCAAGATTCTTATTTTCCTTGTAGGGATCTTTCCTTTTATGTTTAGTGTGGAGCAAATAAATACAATGAGTTTAAATAAACTTTTAACCAGCAAGTTTAAATTGAGAACCACCCCCCCCCTCCCCAACACAAAAAATATAAAAAATAAATAGAGTTCCACAATTTATAGTGTTGATTAACCTAATTAGTAACTCATTATTCTAGAACAACATAACACATAAGCTTCAATATTTTATGCCATTTATTAGATTATGAACATAACTCTTTCTTTATGCTTTATGACTGTCCTCTCTCTTTCTACTAATCCAAAAAATTTGACTAAACCTTCTCTCTCTGCAGCTTGTTATGGTTGTTGATGCACGAGATCCGCTATTTTATCGTTGCCCCGATCTTGAGGTACTGCATGAAATATTTATATCTTTGTTTAGAATGCATTGCTGTATCATAGTGACTCTGTTTCTTAGGACCAAATTATGTGGAAACAATTAACAGTTGATTATACAGATTTCTTGTCTCATTTATGTAAAATATGATGGTGACTCCATTTCAACATATCAAAAGCATTATGTATAATAATATAAGCTATCCATGACATCCTTGCATGCCTGTGACCAAGTAGGAACATATACGTCGAATTGTAATCTATAAATGTTGCTTAGTAACAGCTACTCCTTCCTCCATTCCACTTCGAATGTCATGGTTTGAAACAATGTTTGTGGCATGCATTTAGATATTAAAAAAACATACTCCCTTGGTTACAAAATATATTATCGATATTGACTTTTTAGAAGTCAATCTGAGATTTTTCAAATTTAAAATTGACATAATTCATTTAAGTTATAGAAACATTAAATCTCAACAAGTAGTACTCTTTAGATAGTTTAAAATATTTATAATTGAATTGACACAAATTAAATATATTCATATCAATTTTGAACTGAATATAAACAATTGACTTTTAAAAAAGTCAATATTGATCTTATATATTAATATGATCTGTCGATCTTATATTTTGGTACTGAGGAAGTATCTAGATGCAATATTTTGTAATTTAGTTTTTTCCGTATTATTTAACATCTAAATTACAATTTTAAATAAAAATGTATGTTAAATATTATATCTAAATATGTCTGCAGTATTTCTTAAACTATGTGGCACAAACACAATAACCAACAATGGCATTCAAAATGGATCACCAAAGCATTACATTGTCAAGTGTGCAAGCCGCATAAAACTGTCTTGTAAAATATGTGTTATGTGTTGAAATAGCAACAAGAAATTATTCCCATATAACAATGCATGGTCCCGTGCTTTGACGGCTTTGTAGGTTTATTTTAGCTTCCTCTTTTGAGCTCAGGTTGCACATTGACGTTGGCAAGTTTGCTTGTTATGGGATTTTGGGGCATCTAAGGATGAATAGATTCTTTGGCGGTGTAGTTGCTTCGCTCTTCATTAGGACCTTCAAACATAGAAATTCTGGGATTCATAAATTTTTCATCTTGCGTAGGAAGTGACTTTTTATTAATTATAAATATTATATAATTATTACTCAGGGCTTTGGAAGGGGGCTTTCTAGTGGTAGCTATCTTTTATATTCATAGAGATTGGTGGGCTGCATTCTCTTGGTGTTTGCATTTTTATATTACTGAAGAAGTACTTGTCCTATCTCTTGGATCTCTTCTTCTCCGTCATTAGTTTCTTCTTTTATCTAAAGTAAAAGTATAGTGTTGGAGACAAATACAAAAAGTCGAAACAGAGCCAGGAAGTTGTCAGCACTAGATTATGAGGATTAGGGTAACAAAGGAAGAATCATTATCTATTGATATGGATGATATTTTCTTCTTTTAATAGACATGTAGACATGGTGATTCTTTGGAACGAAACATAGTGATAAATTTATAAAATTCCAAATTCTTGATTCATGTTTTATTTCCAGTTCGTATGAGGAGAAAGCATAAAGGGAAGCAATTGATATCTATTGATATATTTTTAACATAGTTGCAAATATATTGAAAATATCAAAATTTTGTAAAATGTTTTCTACAGTATGGTTTAACTTTAAGGATGTCTTACTATCCGTGCCACAAACACTAAAAAGAACTTGGCCATCTCTTCCTGATGGAGAGGGTATTTGGTTTCTTATAAAATTATACTGAAAAAATATAAATGGTAGAAAAAGAATTGTAGCTTTGTATTCCATGGGAGGGATTATCAACTGCCCCTAGATTGCATTTTTTGGGGAGGAAGGCAGAAAAGAAAAGGTTTCCTGGATAATGCCCATTTCATTTATTTGATGAGTTTTAAAAGCACGACTTCCGTAAGTATTTCAGTCTTTGTTTATTTTCTGAGCAGCTGACAATATAAGTATGACATTGACCTTTGTCAAACTGCAGGCATATGCGAGAGAAATTGATGAGCATAAAAGAACATTACTTCTTATTAACAAGGCTGATCTTTTACCATTTTCTGTCAGGTATCTTACATCTCAATCTTTCTGCTGGTGTCTTTCAACTATTAACTCTGTAATGTATAAAAATTAAAAACTCATGTAGCTTGGCATTCTTTGCAGAGACAATTGGGCTAAATACTTCCGTCTTCATGGGATTCTTTTCATATTTTGGTCAGCTAAGGCTGCTTCCGCAGCCTTGGATGGAAAAGAGCTTACTCTTCCATTAGAGATGCAAAATGACCAACAAGAATCGGTTGATGCTGATACAAAAATATATGGGCGCGAGGAGCTGTTGGCCCGTTTGCAGTCTGAAGCGGAGGAGATAGCATTGGTGAGGAAATCAGGGTTCAATAGTACAGATGCTTCTCCAGTTGATTCACTTGGTTTAGGTTTTGCAGGAATTGTAATGTCTATGAGTGTCACAGTGGGATTTGTGGGGTATCCTAATGTGGGGAAGAGCTCAACAATCAATGCCTTGGTTGGCGAGAAGCGAACAGGCGTTACTTCCACCCCTGGGAAGACGAAACATTTCCAAACATTAATCATATCTGATAAACTCACCTTGTGCGATTGCCCTGGATTAGTATTTCCATCCTTTACAAGCTCGAGATATGAGATGATAGCTTCTGGGGTTTTGCCAATTGACCGTATGACTGAGCACCGTGAGGCTATACAGGTTGTCACAAACCGAGTTCCTAGACTTGCGATTGAGAAAGTATACAAAATAACTTTACCAAAACCAAAGTCATATGAGCCACAGTCTCGCCCTCCTTTGGCATCAGAACTTCTAAGGGCATATTGCACCTCTCGTGGATATGTTGCCTCAAGTGGCCTGCCAGATGAAACTAGAGCTACTCGCCAAATTTTGAAGGATTACATTGACGGAAAGCTGCCTCACTTTGAAATGCCTCCGGGATTGTCAAGCAATGAAGATGCGCTGGAGGATGCCACAACCTCCACGTTGCCTGAGTCGTTTGATTTAGATTCATCTGATGATGAGAACTCTGTGACTGGTGAAGATGAAAATGGACCAAGTATGCAGCATGTGATGAACGATCTTAAATCATTCGACATTGATAACGGACTAGCTTCCAGTAAGGCCCTCGTTAAGAAGAAGCCTTCAGCTGCATCTCATAAACAACACAAGAAGCCTCAGAGAAAGAAAGACCGCTCATGGCGAGTTAAAGATGATGGAGGAGATGGAATGGCATTGTTAAGGGTCTACCAGAAACCAGTAAATTCTGGACCTGTGAAGGCTGTGTAGGTTCCATTTGAAAGCTATGTGCTGGATTTTATCATATGCTATCGTGCCTATATAGTTTAAAGTTATAGGATTAGAAGTATGCATACATTTGCTTGTGTTACCTAATGTCACTGCTCATGCCTACTGGTATGATGATATGTATTTGGATAATGTTAAATGTTTTTATCGTGCAAAATTTTTGTTCCAACTCATATGATTGTATGTGTTATACAGATGATGCAAGGGAAAACTTCTTATCCTCCAGTTGATAGAAATGACAGGAGTTAACTAGTCCCCCATCTCATATTCTGCTATTCCTTTTAAACAAGTCTTCAGCAAAACGTGAAAAAGATGTAAAAATCCCTTCAAATAATGGAGGAATAGGTACCACAAAGGAGGAATATGTACAACAATGGAGGTACTGGGAAATTTCCATTTTAAATAGTTTCAGATTAAAATGAAAACTTCTGTGAAGGGATTAGGTTTTAAGTCTTGTCAATGCCTAGTTTATGTATACATTATGTATGGGTTTTTCTTATTATGTTCTCTAGTGACTTGTGATGGAATATAAGGAGGCCATTCCAATTTTGTAACTCAGCTCAATAAAAATAAAAATAAACATACAAAAATTCAAACCAACCAATTTTAATACTCCATCGGTAAAATTGTAAACGAACCAAACAGTTCAGGCTCAACTCGAAAAAATACGAGCAAAACTCGAATTCATTAATAATATGATCTAAATTTTAGTATAAAAAGTAATTCGAATAAAAATATGAGTAAAATCTGAGCATGATTATCTTCGATTCGTTTAAGATTCAAATTACTCGAATTTTCAATTATGATTCAATACATACTAGATTGATATATATTCGATTAGATAATCAATACATTCTCTTATATATAATTAATATTAGACATGACAAAATCGGCCCAAGCTCGAGGGCCGGGCTAGCCTTGCCCGTCCGCTGATGAGTGGATTTTATACCTATAAATCAGCCTCTAATTCGGACTTAAACTGTGTTGATCCTGTGTATTTATGTTATTTTTTACTGGTTTATGTTTGTTTTATGTTTAGGTGACATGGTGTAGCATTCCATGGCATAAAGGTGGCTTTGTGACAGGAAGTTGCATCAAAATGAGCTAAAAAATACAGCTACAGGAACACCCCCCGCCGGGGAGGGGGTACATAACCAGGTGCAGAAGACCCCTGTAAGACCCCAACTTATTATAAATAAAATCGAATTTCCTCTAATTATATTTGTGAATAATAAGGTGGTAATATGATATAATACTTTGGTTATGGGTGAAATATACAAAGTTTACAAAATAAGCAAGTGGTTATAAAATATTCATTATTGTCGGGGAATATTCAGTTTGGTCGTGGAATATTCTTTTTGTCGGGAATCTCCGTACGACGACGCAGTCATTTGTGGGCCCATAACGAAAAATGGTTGGATGAAAGAAAACGACAAAGATTGAATTTTATAAATAATGGCGTAAATTGTTACCGTTAACACTGTTGGGTTACCTGGTGGTTAAAATACAGTAATATGCGTGGTTGCACAGTAGCACACGGTATTACACAGTATTGTTGAATTATTGATTCGTACGCAAGAAGACACTACTCAATAATTGTTATATTAATTACTGTTCATTATTTTATTTTATTGATTCAATAATTGCTGCGTTGATATTTATATTATTATTGTTTCAATAATTGTCATTGCACAGTATTTTCCATTATCAGATTAATAATTCATATTATTTGAATAATATTATCAGATAACATTATTGACAATGTCTAGAAAGTTCTGTCTAAGGAGAGGTTTGGTCACCTAATTGCGCGCTAGTAAGAAGAAATTCTTATTGAAAAGCCCCCTCTTTCATGGGAACTGCCTGGTTGTCAATAATGTGATTCTGTAATATTATTTGTGAATAATTAATTATTGATTATTATGATAAAGAAAATATTCATTTTATGTGGATATAGATAGAGAAAAATTTTAATGTGACAATTGTTAAAAATTAATATTTTATCTTTTTCTGATAAAATAATTCATTTAAATATATTATTTTAATAATATATTAACGATGATATTTTACAATGAATGTGGGATATATGAGTATATGAGGAGGAAGAGTATTTTTGTGGTATTAAATGTTTAACACATGTTTTTTGTGTCGGTGGACACAATTCTTGACCAAAAATTTATTATAGACTGTAAAATCGCCCGTTTGTGGATTTCGGATTATTTCTGTTTGAAATTTGGAAAAACTTCCTTCTGCAAAGTTGTAGAGAATTGAAATTCCTATAAAAAGTCCGCGAGATTTGAATTTTCTATCAAAGGGGCTATTTATTGTGAATTATTGAAGTTCCGGAGTTCCGAAATAATTGATTTTTAGAAGTTTTAATTATTATTTTGAAGAAAAACATTTTCTTGCTTGGTGGGCTGCATTAAACATGTGCAAGGTGGCTGATTTCAGGTCTTCAAAGGCGGGCTAATGAATTTATAATATATATATTAATATTTTATTAATTTAGTCTCATTTGGCGTTCTAGCATTTTCCTATAAATAGAGGGCTAAGTTAGAATTGAAAATCACACCAGAAACAAGTTTTCTCTCTATTTCTCTCTCTATATTATCGAGCATATTCTTGTGAGTATACTTTGAGTGTTGCTATACGGTGCGAGTTTCTGTCAGCACTATACCGAAATTCAGTCAGAAGTACGGTTATTTTGAGGTAAGGGATGCTGTTTCTTCTTAAATGATATTATCTTCTTCAATATCATTATGCCAAAATATTGTTCTGTACTTTTTATCAATTTGGAACTTTTTTATGTCAGGAGTTACTATTCATGAGTTACTATTCACGAGTTACTATTCACAAGTACTATTCACGAAGCGTGATGACGTTTTTGTGAAATTTCTATCTTTTGGTGTCGGAGTTACTATTCACGTGTACGACACTATTCACGTATACGACACTATTCACGAATACGGCACTATTCATCGAAAAATAAAATTTCTTCTTTTTGTCCAAAATATCTATTTTGGTTACTATCTTTGATTGTATCCATGTTTTGATCATTATTTTTGAGTTCTGCTTCAAAATTAGTTGTTATGAAGTATTATTAATTTTGGACAAACTGTTGTACAAATCCCTAATATTTGTCCTTTTATCTCACTGGATTCGTTCTTAAAAATATTTTTCATCATCCTCAGTCCTTAATGGTGATACTTGATGTGACTGCACCCAAAATAGGTCCATTCCATCCAACCCATTCTGAGTCGCCAAATACATGGTACAGAAATAACTACAACTTTATTAATACAAATGTCGTGTGAAATACGACAATACCTACTGTGAGTTTAAATACAAATATTATCTTCTAGACAATATCCACACGCAAATAAGTCATTACAATTATTCAAACACTATTTTATAGAAATAGTGAGGACTGCTAAAACATCTTCCTAGAACCATCATTCCATACCCCGACTCGATCCTGCAATGTTCTCACCTCCTGAGAAGAAAAATGGAACAAAAAGGAAAGGGTGAGCTTAACTAGCCTAGTAAAGAATATTATGACTAAGATAATATACAACAAATTATAGTTAGTCTTCAACAGGGAAAAATCTAATAAAATACAATAGACAACAAGTTTTAGATCAACAAATGCAGCGGAAACAACAATCCATTAGAAGAGTCACGTAGAGAATGAATTCTACCGTCTTCTAAGATTTAAAAGTCCATAATCAATATTTCATCCCTGTAACAACAATCAATATACATCTTTAATCATCTTTGCGCAACAGGCCAAAGATATTCATTTGTATCACCAGTTGGTCATGTTCATCTCAACACCTGTTCATCTTTGCACTACGGACCAAAGATATTCATCAGTTAATCATTCATCTTTGCACTATAGGCCAAAGATATTCATCAAGTATCACCATTAAGGACTGAGGATGATGAAAAACATTTTTAAGAACGAATCCAGTGAGATAGAAGGACAAATATTAGGGATTCGTACAACAGTTTGTTCAAAATCAATAATACTTCATAACAACTGATTTTGAAGCAGAACTCAAAAATAACGATCAAAACATGGATACAATCAAAGATAGTAGCCAAAATAGATATTTTGGACAAAAAGAAGAAATTTCATTTTTCGATGAATAGTGCCGTATCCGTGAATAGTGCCGTATACGTGAATAGTGTCGTACACGTGAATAGTAACTCCGACACCAAAAGATAGAAATTTCATAAAAACATCATCACGCTTCATGAATAGTACTCGTGAATAGTAACTCGTGAATATTAACTTATGAATAGTAACTTATGAATAGTAACTCCGACATGAAAAAGTTCCAAATTGATAAAAAGTTCAGAACAATATTTCGGCATAATTATATTAAAGAAGATAATATCATTTAAGAAGAAACAACATCCCTTACCTCGAAAGATTAATACTTCTAGCTAGAATACTAGGTATAGTGCTGAAAGGAACTTGCACCGTATAACAATACTCAAAGTATCCAAAATTCTCACAAGAATACGCTCAATATATAGAGAGAGAAATAGAGAGAAAACTTGTTTCTAGTGTGATTTTCAATTCTAACTTAGCCCTCTATTTATAGGAAAATGCTAGAACGCCAAATGAGACTAAATTAATAAAATATTAATTTTTTTCATTTCTTTTCTACTCATGCCATTTGAACACTTCAGCCACCAGCCAACCTTGACCCAATTTCCAGCAGACCACATGTTCAAACAAGAGTGGGTCCCACCCAAAAATTAATAAAAATTATTTTATTTTCTGAAACTTCAACAATTCATAGAAAATAGACCGTTTAACAGAAAAATACGAATTTTATATCCATTCTGCCTGAAATCGAATTCTCTACAACTTTGTAAAGAATTTTTTTCCAAATTCCCTACAGAAAATATCTGAAATCCATAAACAGATGATTTTTAATTCTTCCAGTTCGACAAAATATTGATAAAACACCTCAGCATTAATTCCTTCAATTATATCCACATAAAATAATATATTCATCAATTATATTCACATCAAATAAATATTTCCTTATCATATGAATCAATAATTAATTATTCTTAAATAATATTACAGAATCACAATTATGACAACAAGGCCGTTTCCAGGAAAGAGGGGGCTTTCCAATAAGGATTTCTCCTTACTGGCGCGGAATTAGATGACCAAACCTCTCCTTGATAGAACTTTCTAGACATTGCCAATAATGCTATCTAATAATATTATTCAAATAATATAAATTATTGATCTGATAATGAGAAATACTGTGCAATGACAATTATTAAAACAATAATAATATAAACTAACAATGCAGCAATTATTGAATCAATATAATAAAATAATAAACAGGTAACTACTGTAACAATTATTGAGTAGTGCCTTCTTACGTACGAATCAATAATTCAACAATACTGTGCAATACTGTGTGCTACTGTGCAACCTCGCGTATTACTGTATTTTAACCACCAGGTAACCCAACAGTGTTAACGGTACCAATTTACGTCGTTATTTATAAAACTCAATCTTTGTCGTTTTCTTTCATCCAACCGTTTTTCGGTATGGGGACCACAAATGGCTGCGCCGTCGTACGAATATTCCCCGACAACAAGAATATTTCACGACCAAACGAATATTCTCCGACAAAAATGAATATTTTAATAACCACTTGTTTATTTTGCAAAAATTGCACATTTCACCCATAACCAAAGCATTATATCAAATTACCACCTTATTAATCAAGAATAATAATTAGAGGAAATTCGATTTTATTTATAAAAAGTTGGGGTCTTACAACCTCCCCTCCTTATGAAATTTTGTCCTCGAAATTGACGTACGTACCTGGTGTTTCGAAAAGATGAGGATACCTCACTTTTATTTCTATTTCCAACTCCCAGGTCATTTCCTCAATAACATGGTTTCTCCCCAAAACTTTAACTTGTGGTATGACCTTTGTGCGTAGGACATGCTCCTTCCTATCCAAAATCTTGACAGGTACCTCTTCATACGTTAAGTCTTCTACTATCTCGTCCGGTTCTAACTCAATAACATGGTTCGGGTCGTCCACATATTTACGTAACATCGATACGCAAAGCCTACAGTTCCTATTCGATCGAGAATTTCAAATGGATTAATAAATCGAAGGTTAACATCACTGATTCTCGCTTTTAAAATAACAACTTCTTGCACCTCCTTCTTCAAATTCATCAGCTCCGGTGTGTAGCTTGAACAACTTTAACTTTATCGATTAAAGTCGATTATACTCGTATATCATCACGTGGGTACCTAGAGTTTTCATCTCCATCTCTATTATTTGTAAGTTATACGAAATGAGTCATTGAAAATATCGTACTCGTACTCGTATACGATCTTCTACTCAACACATCAGCTACCACGTTCGTTTTTCTAGGATGGTATGGTCAGAACATATGCCGAAATGGGTCTCCTCTTGAGTTCTTCGAAGCTCTTCCCACATTCCTCGCTTCATTGGAATTTTGTATCTCTACGAGTCAGCTGAGTTAATGGACTAGTGATTTGAGAAAATCTTTCCACGAATCTTCGATAATAACCAACTAAGCCTAAAAAGCTACGTATTTCGATTACTGACTTAGGTTGCTCTCAACTGTGACTCATATCCCAATCTTGGATAGCACATCACAATAGCACCTATCAGTTTACTACCGCACGAATATGGCATCCCCTACGGAGAGTTTGGCTTCGGTGCATTCCACAAAGGAAGTCATAAGATAGAGGCTCGGGTATCAACTTCTATAGTTGGGTTTTTAACTCTTGAAGTTCAATAGGAGCCATTCGATATGAGATTTTAGAAATGGGTTTTGTACCAGATTTAAAGTCGATAAAAATTCAATATCACGCTCTGGGAGTAGGCCAAGAAATTCTTCAGGAAATACGTCAAGAAATTCACTAAACTCAGAAATATCATTCAAATCTGATGTATTTTTGTTCAGGTCCATGACATGGCTAAGAAAGCTTAACACCCGTTTTTCAATAAACGAATGACTTTATGGCTTGATATGAAAGTGTTTGACTTCAATGGTTTGGTTGCTTGAATTCGAATAACAGGTTGCTTAGGAATATGAAAACTAACAACCTTACGAAAGCAATCAATTTTGGCATGATGAGTGGTTAACCAATCAATTCCTAAAATCATATCAAAAGCAAGTATCTTTAAAGAGATAAGATCAACATGTAATGTGATAGTGCCAACTTGGAGCATGCAAGATTTATAAACTGTAGATGTAACGAAGGTTTTACCCAATGGAGTTTCAACAGATAAATCGAAGTCTAATTTCTCCGGAGTCAAGTTCAAACGTTGAGCGCAAACAAGAGAGATAAAAGAATGGGTAGAACCGGTATCTGGTAAGGTATAAACTTCGCAAGAATTATAATTAACTAACCCGTGCTAAACTTCATTCGGGTTCCTCGTATTTTGACCGGTCACCACAAACGCTCTTCCATGAACCGTTGACTTTGACTTTTCTGGGACATCCTTTTGAGTCACCATTCCCGCTGGACTAGGTTTCACTACAGTGCAATCTCGAGCGATGTGGTCTTCCTTTCCACAGTTGTAACATACCTTAGATTGTTGTGGACAATTTGGGCAGATATGTCCCTCCTTCCCGTATTTGTAACATCTAACTGGCGGTCGTTCCCATCCCTTAGAATTTGTTGTTGGTGCTGGTGCTACTGCTGATGTCTTCCCATCGTTGTTGAATCTCCTCTTTCTAAAATTTCCACTTGACCCACCTCTCCTATTATCATGTCCACGATTACCACCTGAGTGGTTACCGCCTTTGTCCGTATTCTTTCCTCATCGCTGGTTATCATCGTTCTGATGACTGCTATCACCGATATGACCCTGGTTGTGTTCCCTTAATTGAGTATGCTCACTATCTCGCTCTAATAACTGAGCCATGTTTACAACATCTGAATACAGAGAAAATTTATGAGATATAAGGTATTGACGAATCTCGGGTTTTAGACCTCTCAAAAACATCCGCGTCATACGTTCTTCATTCTCCACTAAATGAGGTGCAAACCTGGACAACTCTGCGAACTTTGCCTCGTATTGAGACACCGTCATGTTATTCTATTCGAGTCTAATAAACTCTACCTCTTTCATATGACGAATACTTTCAAGAAAGTACTTGTCATTGAAAAGTTTCTGAAATCTTTCCCAAGACATGTTGAGTGCATCTGGTTGGGTACGCTTCACAGATTCCCACCAGTAATCTGCTTCACCACGAAACATAAAAGTAGCGAATGGAACCTTCTGTTCCTCCGTGCACCCCAAGACATCGAATATCTTGGTAATTTGCATGACCCACGTTTCTGCCTTGATCGGATCTGGCTTTCCATGGAAATCTGGTGGTCCTAACTCCTTGAACTGCTTAGCTATGACAGACCGCGCGTTGCCATCATTTCCACCCGTATTTTGCACACGAGTCTCCCTCGTCTGATTTTGCATAAACTGCAAAAAGTTCCTAAACATTCTATCATTCATCGTTTGTTCGGTAACGTTGTTTACAGGAGGAGTATTGCCTTCCTGTTGCACGTTCTCCTGGTTTGTGACTAAAGATTGTTCCACCGTCTCATAAACTCCATTTTTAACGTTCTCAACAGCCATTCTTAAATACTGCCATAAAACAAGGGTTAATTAAACAAATTAACGTATCACATAATATCCCTATATTATGACCGACCAACAAATAAGATTAGGTAGGACACACTAGCGAAGGATTTACTCATCTCTCCCCTCCTAGTTCTATTCCCCGATCTCCACCGGAGACCATATCCCTAAGCTCTGATAGCAACTGTGACGCCCCCAAAATAGGTCCATTCCATCCAACCCATTCTGAGTCGCCAAATACATGGTACAGAAACAACTACAACTTTATTAATAAAAATTTCTTGTGAAATACGACAATACCTACTGTGAGTTTAAATATAAATATTTTCTTCTAGACAATATCCACACGCAAATAAGTCCTCATTACAATTATTCAAACACTAATTTATAGAAATAGTGAGGACTGCTAAAACATCTTCCTAGAACCATCATTCCATACCCCGACTCGATCCTGCTATGTTCTCACCTCCTGAGAAGAAAAATGGAACAAAAAGGAAAGGGTGAGCTCAACTAGCCCAGTAAAAAATATTATGACTAAGATAATATACAACAAATTATCGTTAGTCTTCAACAGGGAAAAATCTGATAAAATATAATAGACAACAAGTTTTAGATCAACAAATGCAGCGGAAACAGCAATCCATTAGAAGATTCACGTAAAGAATGAATTCTACCGTCTTCTAAGATTTAAAAGTCCATCATCAATATTTCATCCCTATAACAACAATCAATATAAATCTTTAATCATCTTTGCACTACAGGCCAAAGATATTCATTTGTATCACCAGTTGGTCATGTTCATCTCAACACCTGTTCATCTTTGCACTACGGACCAAAGATATTCATCAGTTAATCATTCATCTTTGCACTATAGGTCAAAGATATTCATCAAGTATCACCATTAAGGACTGAGGATGATGAAAAACATTTTTAAGAACGAATCCAGTGAGATAGAAGGACAACTATTAGGGATTCGTACAACAGTTTGTCCAAAATCAATAATACTTCATAACAACTGATTTTGAAGCAGAACTCAAAAATAACGATCAAAACATGGATACAATCAAAGATAGTAGCCAAAATAGATATTTTGGACAAAAAGAAGAAATTTCATTTTTCGATGAATAGTGCCGTATTCGTGAATAGTGCCGTATACGTGAATAGTGCCGTACACGTGAATAGTAACTCCGACACCAAAAGATAGAAATTTCATAAAAACATCATCACACTTCATGAATAGTACTCGTGAATAGTAACTCGTGAATAGTAACTCATGAATAGTAACTTGTAAATAGTAACTTATGAATAGTAACTCCGACATGAAAAAGTTCCAAATTGATAAAAAGTTTAGAACAATATTTCGGCATAATGATATTGAAGAAGATAATATCATTTAAGAAGAAACAACATCCCTTACCTCGACAGATTAATACTTCTAGCTGGAATACTGGGTATAGTGCTGAAGGGAACTTGCACCGTATAACAATACTCAAAGTATCCAAAATCATCACAAGAATACGCTCAATATATAGAGAGAGAAATAGAGAGAAAACTTGTTTCTGGTGTGATTTTCAATTCTAACTTAGCCCTCTATTTATAGGAAAATGCTAGAACGCCAAAGGAGACTAAATTAATAAAATATTAATTTTTTCATTTCTTTTCTACGCATGCCATTTGAACACTTCAGCCACCAGCCAACCTTGGCCCAATTTCCAGCAGCCCACATGTTCAAACAAGAGTGGGTCCCACCCAAAAATTAATAAAAATCATTTTATTTTCTGAAACTTCAACAATTCATAGAAAATAGACCGTTTATCAGAAAAATACAAATTTTATGTCCATCTGCCTGAAATTGAATTCTCTACAACTTTGTAAAAGAAATTTTTTTCCAAATTCCCAACAGAAAATATCTGAAATCCATAAACAGATGATTTTTAATTCTTCCAGTCCGACAAAATATTGATAAAACACCTCAGCATTAATTCCTTCAATTATATCCACATAAAATAATATATTCATCAATTATATTCACATCAAATAAATATTTCCTTATCATATGAATCAATAATTAATTATTCTTAAATAATATTACAGAATCATAATTATGACAACCAGGCCGTTCCCAAGAAAGAGGGGGCTTTCCAATAAGGATTTCTCCTTACTGGCGCGCAATTAGATGACCAAACCTCTCCTTGATAGAACTTTCTAGACATTGCCAATAATGCTATCTAATAATATTATTCAAATAATATGAATTATTGATCTGATAATGAGAAATACTGTGCAGTGACAATTATTGAAACAATAATAATATAAACTAACAATGCAGCAATTATTGAATCAATATAATAAAATAATAAACAGTAACTACTGTAACAATTATTGAGTAGTGCCTTCTTACGTACGAATCAATAATTCAACAATACTGTGCAATACCGTGTCCTACTGTGCAACCACGCGTATTACTGTATTTTAACAACCAGGTAACCCAACAGTGTTAACGGTAACAATTTACGCCGTTATTTATAAAACTCAATCTTTGTCGTTTTCTTTCATCCAACCGTTTTCTGGTATGGGGCCCACAAATGGTTGCGCCGTCGTACGAATATTCCCCGACAGCAAGAATATTCCACGACCAAACGAATATTACCCGACTTAAATGAATATTTTAATAACCACTTGTTTATTTTGCAAAAATTGCACATTTCACCCATAACCAAAACATTATATCAAATTACCACCTTATTAATCAATAATAATAATTAGAGGAAATTCAATTTTATTTATAAAAAGTTGGGGTCTTACACTTGATAAAAATCTTTGGCCTGTAGTGTAAAGATGAATGATTAAACTGATGAATCTCTTTGGCCCGTAGTGCAAAGATAAACAGGTGTTGAGATGAACATGACCAACTGGTGATACAAATGAATATCTTTGGCCTGTAGTGCAAAGATGATTAAAGATGTATATTGATTGTTGTTACAGGGATGAAATATTGATGATAGACTTTTAAATCTTAGAAGACCGTAGAATTCATTCTCTACGTGACTCTTCTAATGGATTGCTGTTTCCGCTGCATTTGTCTATCTAAAACTTGTTGTCTATTATATTCTATCAGATTTTTTCCTGTTGAAGACTAACGATAATTTGTTGTATATTATCTTAGTCATAATATTCTTTACTGGGCTAGTTGAGCTCACCCTTTCCTTTTTGTTCCATTTTTCTTCTCTGGAGGTGAGAATATAGCAGGATCGAGTCGGGGTATGGAATGATTGTTCTAGTGAGAGTTGTTTAGTAGTCCTCACCATTTTTGTAAAATAATATATTAATAATTGTGATGGGGATTTAGTTGGGTATGTATATTGTCTAGGTGACAATATTTGTATTTAAACTCACAGTTTATGTATTGTCGTATTTCACACGACATTTGTATTATTAAAGTTATAGTTATTTCTGTACCATGTATTTGGCGACTTAGAATGGGTTGGATGGAATGGACATATTTTGGGGGCGTCACAGTTTGTATTAGAGCTTAGGGATATGGTCTCTGGCGGAGATCGGGGAATAATACTAGGAAGGGAGAGACGAGTAATCCTTCGCTAGTGTGTCCTACCTAAGCTTATTTGTTGGTCGGTCATAATATAGGGATATGATTTGATACGTTAATTTGTTTAATTAACCCTTGTTTTATGGCAGTATTTAAGAATGGCTGCTGAGAACGTTAACAATGGAGTGTACGAGACTGTGGAGCAACCTTTAGTCACAAAACAGGAGAACGTGCAACAAGAAGGCAATACTCCTCATGTAAACAACAGTTACCGAGCAAACAATGAATGATGGCATGTTTAGGAACTTTTTTCAGTTTATGCAAAATCAGACGAGGGAGACTCGTGTGCAAAATACGGGTGGAAATGATAGCAACGCGCGGTCTGTCACAACTAAGCAGTTCAAGGAGTTGGGACCACAAGATTTCCATGGAAAGCCGGATCCGATTAAGGCAGAAATGTTGGTCAAGCAAATTACCAAGATATTCGATGTCTTGGGGTGCACGGAGGAACAGAAGGTTCCATTCGCTACCTTTATGTTTCGTGGTGAAGCAGATTACTGGTGGGAATCTGTGAAGCGTACCCAACCAGATGCACTCAACATGTCTTGGGAAATATTTCAGAAACTTTTCAATGACAAGTACTTTCCTGAAAGTATTCGTCATATGAAAGAGGTAGAGTTTATTAGACTCGAACAGAATAACATGACGGTGTCTCAATACGAGGCAAAGTTCGCAGAGTTGTCCAGGTTTGCACCTCATTTGGTGGAGAATGAGGAACGCATGACGCGGATGTTTCTGAGACGTTTAAAACCTGAGATTCGTCAATACCTTATATCTCATAAATTTTCTCTGTATTCAGATGTTGTAAACAGGGCTCAGTTATTAGAGTGAGATAGTGAGCATACTCAACCGAGGGACCACAACCAGGGTCATATCGATGACAGCAGTCATTAGAATGATGATAACCAGCGAGGAAGGAAGAATACGGACAAAGGCGATAACCACTCAGGTGGTAATCATGGCCATGATAATAGAAGAGGTGACTCAAGTGGAAATTTCAAGAAGAGAAGATTTAACGATAACGGGAAGAGGTCGACAGCAGCACCAACACCAGTAACTAATTTTAGAGGAGGAGAAAGACCGCCAGTTAGATGCTACAGACGCGGAGAAGAGGGACACATAAGTCCAAACTGTTCACAACCTTCCAAGGTATGTTATAATTATGGAAAAGAAGGTCATATCGCTCGAGATTGTACGGTAGCGAAACCCAGTCCAGCGGGAATGGTGACTCAAAAAGATGTCCCAGAAAAGTCAAAGTCAACAGTTCCTGGAAGAGCGTTTGTCGTGACCGGTCAAAATACGAGGAACCCAAATGAAGTTTAGCACGGGTTAGTTAATTATAAATTCTTACGAAGTTTATACCTTATTAGATACCGGTTCTACCCATTCTTTTATCTTTCTTGCTTGCGCTCAACGTTTGAACTTGACTCCGGAGAAATTAAACTTCGATTTATCTGTTGAAACTCCTTTGGGTGAAACCTTAGTTACATCTACAGTTTATAAATCTTGCTTGATTCAAGTTAGCACCATCACATTACCTGTTGACCTTATTTTTTTAAAGATACTTGCTTTTGATGTGATTTTAGGGATTGATTGGTTAACTACTCATCATTCCAAAATTGATTGCTTTCGTATAGTTGCTAGTTTTCATATTCCTAAGCAACCTGTTATTCGAATTCAAGCAATCAAACCATTGAAGTCAAACTCTTTCATATCAAGCCATAAAGCCATTCTTTTATTGAAAAACGAATGTCAAGCTTTCTTAGCTCATGTTATGGACTTGAAAAAAAAATATGTCAGATTTGAATGATATTTCTGTTGTTAGTGAATTTCCTGATGTATTTCTTGAAGAATTTCTTGGCCTACTCCCAGAGCGTGATATTGAATTTGTATCGACTTTAAATCCGGTACAAAACCCATTTCTAAAATCTCATATCGAATGGCTCCTATTGAATTTCAGGAGTTAAAAACCCAACTATAGAAGTTGATACCCGAGCCTCTATCTTATGACTTCCTTTGTGGAATGCACCGAAGCCAAACTCTTCGTAGGGGACGCCATATTCGTGCGGTAGTAAACTGATTGGTGCTATTGTGACGTGCTATCCAAGGTTGGGATATGAGTCACAGTTGAGAGCAACCTAAGTTAGTAATCGAAATACGTAGCTTTTTAGGCTTAGTTGGTTATTATCGGAGTTTCGTGGAAAGATTTTCTCAAATCACTAGTCCATTAACTCAGCTGACTCGTAGAGATACAAAAATCGAATGGAGCAAGGAATGTGGGAAGAGCTTCGAAGAACTCAAGAGGAGACTCATTTCGGCATATGTTCTGACCATACCATCCTGGAAAAGAGAACGTGGTAGCTGACGTGTTGAGCAAAAGATCGTATACGAGTACGAATGCGATATTGTCAAAGACTCATTTCATATAACTTACAAATGATAGAGATAGAGTTAAAGACTCTAGGAACCCATGTGATGATATACGAGTAGAATCGACTTTAATCGATAAAGTTAAAGCTGTTCAAGCTACACACCGGAGCTGATGAATTTGAAGAAGGAGGTACAAGAAGTTGTTATTTCAAAAGCGAGAATCAGTGATGTAAGGAAAGCTAAAACCTTTGATTTATTAATCCATTTGAAATTCTCGATCGAGTAGGAGCTGTGGCCTATAGACTCGCTTTATTAACAAGTATATCGCGTGTTTATAACATTTTTTTACGTACCGATGTTACGTAAATATGTGGACGACCCGAACCATATTATTGAGTTAGAACCAGACGAGATAGCCAAAGATTTAACATACGAGGAGATACCTGTTGAGATTTTGGATAGGAAAGAGCATGTCTTACGCACGAAGGTTATACCACAAGTTAAGATTTTGTGGTGAAACCATGCAATTGAGGAAATGACATGGGAGTTGGAATCGGAAATGAAAGCGAGGTACCCTCACCTGTTCGAAACAACATGCACGCACGTCAATTTCGAGGACGAAATTTCATAAGGAGGGGAGGTTGTAAGACCCCAACTTATTATAAATAAAATCGAATTTCCTCTAATTATATTTGTGAATAATAAGGTGGTAATATGATATAATACTTTGGTTATGGGTGAAATATGCAAAGTTTACAAAATAAGCAAGTGGTTATAAAATATTCATTATTGTCGGGGAATATTCGTTTGGTCGTAAAATATTCTTTTTGTCGGGAATCTCCGTACGACGACGCACTCATTTGTGGGCCCATAACAAAAAATGGTTGGATGAAAGAAACGACAAAGATTGAGTTTTATAAATAACGGCATAAATTGTTACCGTTAACACTGTTGGGTTACCTGGTGGTTAAAATACAGTAATATGCGTGGCTGCACAGTAGCACACGGTATTGCACAGTATTGTTGAATTATTGATTCGTACGCAAGAAGGCACTACTCAATAATTGTTATAGTAATTACTGTTTATTATTTTATTTTATTGATTCAATAATTGCTGCGTTGATATTTATATTATTATTGTTTCAATAATTGTCATTGTACAATATTTTCCATTATCAGATCAATAATTCATATTATTTGAATAATATTATCAGATAACATTATTGGCAATGTTTAGAAAGTTCTGTCTAAGGAGAGGTTTGGTCACCTAATTGAGCGCCAGTAAGAAGAAATTCTTATTGGAAAGCCCCCTTTTTTTCTGGGAACTGTCTGGTTGTCAATAATGTGATTCTGTAATATTATTTGTGAATAATTAATTATTGATTATTATGATAAAGAAAATATTCATTTTATGTGGATATAGATGGAGAAAAATTTTAATGTGACAATTGTTAAAAATTAATATTTTATCTTTTTCTGTTAAAATAATTCATTTAAATATATTATTTTAATAATATATTAACGGTGATATTTTACAATGAATGTGGGATATATGAGTATATGAGTAGGAAGAGTATTTTTGTGGCATTAAATGTTTAACACATGTTTTGTGTGTCGGTGGACACAATTCTTGACCAAAAATTTATTATAGACTGTAAAATCGCCCGTTTGTGGATTTCAGATTATTTCTATTTGAAATTTGGAAAAACTTTCTTCTGCAAAGTTGTAGAGAATTGAAATTCCTATAAAAATTTGCGAGATTCGAATTTTCTGACAAATGGGCTATTTATTGTGAATTATTGAAGTTCCGAAGTTCCGAAATAATTAATTTTTAGAAGTTTTAATTATTATTTTGAAAAAAACATTTTCTTGCTTGGTGGGCTGCATTAAACATGTGCAAGGTGGCTGATTTCAGGTCTTCAAAGGTGGGCTAAGGAATTTATAATATATATATATTAATATTTTATTAATTTAGTCTCCTTTGGCGTTCTAGCATTTTCCTATAAATAGAGGGCTAAGTTAGAATTAAAAATCACACCAGAAACAAGTTTTCTCTCTATTTCTCTCTTTATATTATCGAGCATATTCTTGTGAGTATACTTTGAGTGTTGCTATACGGTGCGAGTTTCTGTCAGCACTATACCGAAATTCAGTCAGAAGTACGATTATTTTGAGGTAAGGGATGTTTCTTCTTAAATGATATTATCTTCTTCAATATCATTATGCTGAAATATTGTTCTGAACTTTTTATCAATTTGGAACTTTTTCATGTCGAAATTACTATTCATGAGTTACTATTCACGAGTTACTATTCATGAGTTACTATTCAAGAGTACTATTCACGAAGCGTGATGACGTTTTTGTGAAATTTCTATCTTTTGGTGTCGGAATTACTATTCACGTGTACGACACTATTCACGTATACGGCACTATTCACGAATACGGCACTATTCACGAATACAGCACTATTCATCGAAAAATGAAATTTCTTCTTTTTTTTTCCAAAATATCTATATTGGCTACTATCTTTGATTGTATCCATGTTTTGATCGTTATTTTTGAGTTCTGCTTCAAAATCAGTTGTTATGAAGTATTATTGATTTTGGACAAACTGTTGTACGAATCCCTAATATTTGTCCTTCTATCTCATTGGATTCGTTCTTAAAAATGTTTTTCATCATCCTCAATCCTTAATGGTGATACTTGATGAATATCTTTGGCCTGTAGTGCAAAGATGAATGATTAAACTGATGAATCTCTTTGGCTCGTAGTGCAAAGATGAACAGGTGTTGAGATGAACATGACCAACTGGTGATACAAATGAATATCTTTGGCCTGTAGTGCAAAGATGATTAAAGATGTATATTGATTGTTGTAACAGGGATGAAATATTGATGATGGACTTTTAAATCTTAGAAGACAGTAGAATTCATTCTCTACGTGACTCTTCTAATGGATTGCTGTTTCTGCTGCATTTGTTGATCTAAAACTTGTTGTCTATTATATTCTATCAGATTTTTCCCTGTTGAAGACTAACGATAATTTGTTGTATATTATCTTAGTCATAATATTCTTTATTGGGCTTGTTGAGCTCACCCTTTCCTTTTTGTTCCATTTTTCTTCTCAGGAGGTGAGAACATAGCAGGAGCGAATCGGGGTATGGAATGATTGTTCTAGTGAGAGTTGTTTAGTAGTCCTCACCATTTTTGTAAAATAATATTTTAATAATTGTGATGAGGATTTAGTTGGGTATGTATATTGTCTAGGTGACAATATTTGTATTTAAACTCACAGTTTATGTATTGTCGTATTTCACACGACATTTGTATTATTAAAGTTATAGTTATTTCTGTACCATGTATTTGGCGACTCAGAATGGGTTGGATGGAATGGACCTATTTTGGGGGCGTCACAACCCCCCCTCCGCCCCGAGGCGGGCCTATATAGAGTAAAAACCCTCGCCGGGACAGAGGTACTGGGCAAAAACAAGTTTTGTTTCAATTGGAATTCTGCAGCAGCGTGAAGGAAGCAAGTTGGTATGGCTTGGGACTTCGATTGGCGTCAATTTATGAACTAAATACATGTCTTATAATGAGATAAGGGATATACAACAGGGAGATAACATCAATCAATCAATCAAGAAGCAAGAACCCTAATTTGAGTGAAGAATATTAGTGGAAAGAATTGAATTTCAGAATCACAAAGATAGCAAGTTGGAGCGAAGAAGAAGGGTGATTTTGTATCTATTCTACTTCTTTAATTCGATTATTATAATTGGGATGATGGATTCTTTTATGAATTCAATTTTTATTTCATTCATGATGAACTAAATTACTTTTTAGGCTTAGGATGAATCTTTATTGTTGAACAATGATTGTAAAGCCTTAATTTCAGTTTAATAATCTATCAATTTAGTTTATCTATTGTGATTTGTGCTTTAATTTATGAATTACTTGATCACCAATTCTGTGTGAATTTATATGGATTCGAGAGATGATGTATGAATCTAGACTTAGTCACTTTAGCATGTATTCTTGAATTATGTGTTTAATAGAATCTTGATTTATGTTAGGGTAGAGATATACTTAACACCACATGTAATCGTGTAGAGAACTTGAATTTAAACTATCTTTAATTTTAATTCACATAGAGATATAGTGAATTAGTTAATTAGGGTGTTTGGCTTAATTCTATCTAATTTATGGATTTAAGTTAATACGGTCATCAAGAGATGGCTAATTCTACCTACGTGTTCTTGATTAATAAGCTGAGATAGTGAATTGAACTGGAATAAGGTGTGATAATCGGAGTGAGACGTAAAGTGAAGTTGTAAACTTAATTCTCCATTAATTTCTTGAAATTACGGTTATCAAGTTATGTTGATTGGCTGAGATTTTTAGTTCTTAGTTTTTCTTAATTATAATCCTTAATTTGAATAGTTTAATAAAAGTTGGATTAATAGAAAACTAGTAATTGATAGGTTTAATTTCTTACTATTCTCTATGGGAACGATATTTTTTCTTACTTCTATATTACTTGTTGACCACGTGCACTTGCGTGTGAGCGTATTTAGAATTCGACCAACACCTGTACGTCAAAAAAGGGTTTTGGGCTTCATTTTTTAGCCCATGAAAATCTGGATGTGTTTGGCCCCACCCAATTTTAGCCCAGCCCGTGAAGGGGCAACTCGTGGGAGCCCGACCCTTTAAAAAAATCCACTTCACTGCAGCCTACTACAACTAAAAAGTTGTTGGCATTGTTGCTCCTTAAAACTTAAAAGGTTGTTGGAATTGTTGGAAATGATGGTCCTATATAATTCATGCTTCATGCTTTGTTGCTTATCTAGTTGTCCTGTTTTGTTTGTAAAGTGTGGAAATTGGTGAAAGCTCACACATTACAAGGGTGTTTTGCTAAAATTGATTGAATGACCACTGCTACATTTCAACAATATAGTGCACTAAATGTTGATTAGTCTAGTTTGTTAAGAGTCATTATATTTCAATTTGAATTTTTTTAAATAGCATTGTTATTTACAGATTTTCAAAATAAATAAAAAAGTAAAATAAAAGAAAAAGCCCACGGGCCGGTCACTTACTTTCAGCTGACCAACCTGTGCCGTTTTGGTCCAGCCCGCCAATGGCTCTGACCCGACAATAACCTGACCCTTTTGGGCCAGCCCGGCCCGTTTTCCATGTCTAATTAATATATACAAAGTTGAGTCAAATTAGGATGATTAATTATTATATCATTTTGTTTTTAATTTTAATTGGGATTATATATTTGTAAAGTGTAATAATAAATATATTTAATTTCTCATTTCTAAGTAAAATAATAAATTCAATTTATAATTATATTTATTATAAATCTAGTTATTATGTGGAGACTCGAATTCGAGTTTGAATTCAAAGCTCGTGAAAAGTTTGAATATAATTCAATCCGTGTCGGATTAAATTTGAGTAATGAATATTCAAATCGAGTCGAATCTTAGTAGAGCTTTTCAAATACAATTCGAATTCAAGTAAGAATTTAACTTTTCGAGTCAAATTCGAGCAACTTTTTATTCAGTTCAATCATATATATATATATATATATAGGGGAATGATCCATAATAACTATTTGTTACGAAACCTTATAGGACATACACCATTTCTACCACCCATTTTAAACATCAACGTACGAACGAGATTTAAAAAGCCAAAACAGTCGTCCATTGCTAATAGTAGCGAACGGTTAAAAAAACACATACCATCCGCTATAATAGTAGCAGACACTAATAATAATAAAAGTTTGGATTTATTAACTAGGATTTAAAGTTTATTTAAGGATTTATAAACCAAGATTTAGGTTTATTAATCAGGATTTAGGGTTTATTAACATTTTTATTAACCAGGGTTCAGAGGTTAATAAGGTTAATAAACCCTAAATCCTAATTTATAAACCCTTAACCCTAATTAATAAATCCTAAACCCTAATTAATAAAGTTAAACATTTACTCGCATGAAAGCTGATATTATTAGCAGTAGATAGATTGTGTCTTTTTATCCATGCGCTACTAATAGTAGCGGACGTCGATTTTCAGTTTCTTATCATGGTTTTTCCTTTTTGTTTTCAATGGTAAGAATGATGTATCCTCAATTTTGGTTAATAACAACTAGTTACTATCATTCCCCATGTGTGTGTGTGTGTGTGTGTGTGTGTGTGTGTGTATATATATATATATATATATATATATATATATATATATATATATATATATATATATATATTAACGCCTGATTTTGTACGTCTGACGAAATCACACCAAAACAGCAAACCAAAACAACGCTAACAGTTGATAGAGTAGTTGATTGTATTGTTGTGCAATCAAACTCACAAAATACACACAGATAAACATACAAACATCATTGTAAGAGATAAAATATGAACACAAGAATTTACGTGGAAACTCAATTGGGAAAAAACCTCGGAGAGAGAAGAAATCCACTAAAATAATATGGAGAACACAAATTATTTATTTGTGTCATATGTCCTTGTGTGCCCCTTTAACCCTTGCTTGTTTCTGTATTTATAGAAGTCATGTTCACCCAAATCTAAGTAGGAGTAGAAATCCTTTTCAGAATCACCTTATAACTGCAATTAAAGATTGATTGCTTTCTTCCCAATTTAGATCCCCTTATCCCACCAAATAAGAAAACACAATCTTACTTTAATAAGAACTCTCCACTATTTGAGCAAATAGATAATAAACGTTATGGACATTGCCCCGCAGTCTCTTATTTATATGGAACTTAAAATAAGAGAGTATACAAATTTATCCCAACCAAAGATCCGTATCTGACGAAGATGAACTGTCTCACCTAAACACCATACACCGAATAAATAACAATCCTTATTACAAACCAAAGATAGATAAATAACCATCCTTATCACAACCAAAGATATAGACAACTAACCTTATCACAGCCGAATAACCAACCTTATTACAACTGAACCAACCTTAATATCACAACCAAACTAACCTTATCACAACAGAAGATAGATAAATAACCAATCTTATTACAACCGAACCAACCTTATCACAACCGAAGATAGATATAATATAGATAACCAACCTTATCACAACCGATAATATAGATAATATAGATAACTAACCTTATACTTACCGAACCAACCTTATAACAGCCGAATATATAAAGAACCAACCTTATAACAATTGAAAATATAAAAAACCAACCTTATACCAACCGAACCCTTATAATAGTCTTCCCGACCCCTGTGAGAGGTATCAAAATAGAGTTTCCAAAAAACTGAATATAAAAAATAATGAAAACATTCGTCCCTAGGAACCGAATATACCACCGATCACACACAAATATTCGTTCCCAGAAATTGAACACACCACCGATCACAAAAAATATTCGTTCCTGAACACACCACCGAACTCCAAAAATAATGTTCTTCCCTAGGAATTGAACAGATTTCAATGAACTCCAGAATACATTGTTCGCCCCAAGGGCTGAACAGATTCCACCGAACACCAAAAAAACATTGTTTGCCTCAAGGGCTGAACAAGTTCCACCAAACGTCAAAAAACACCGCTCGCCCCAAGGATAGAACAAGTTACACCGAACATCAAAAAATAGATGTTCGCCCCCACGGGCTGAACATATCACCAAACTTCATAAATATTGTTCGCCCCCCAGGGGCTGAACAAATTCCATCGAACACCAAAAATACTTTTCGCCCCCAGGGGATTAACAGATTCCACCGAACACCAAAAACACACTATTCGCCCCCAGGAGTTGAACAGGTTCCATCGAACACCAAAAAATTGTTCTCTCCCAGGGGCTGAATAGGTTCCACCGAACGTCAAAAAACACCGTTCGCCCCAAGGCCTGAACAGGTTCCATCAAACGCCAAAAGACAAATGTTCGCCCCAGGGGATGAACATACCACCGAACGTCAAAAAACACTGTTCGCCCCAAGGGCTGAACATACCACCGAACTCCATAAACACAAATGTTCACCCTAAGGGTTGAACATACCATCGAACTCCATAAAATAAATGTTCACCCCAGGGACTGAACATACCACCGAACCTCTTTTAACACTATATTCGTTCCCAAGAACTGAACAACAGTCGTTCGTTCACTGAACTGAACAACCCTGACCTTATAACACCATCTGTCCTTATAACTACCGAATATAGATGGCCAAAGACAGAATGAAGTTGATGTGATGTAACTCGAAGTGTGCCGCTATCATCTAAAACGTCATAGGCAAACATCTCAAACCATTGAAGTTTATACCAGGCTTGTGTATCTTGCACCCAGTCACCTTAGCTCGAACATAAGAGGAAATCTGAATCAAATATACACATCGCCGAACAAATACAAACCTTATACCCTGCCCATATAATGAGAAGAAAAACCACAAAATTTCAGAATCAAAGTCATCCCAACAATCCTCCCACTACCCATTGCCAAACAGTACCTCCATATCCGAAATACTCTCCCACCAGTATCTTTTATATCCGTAGTACTCTCCCACCAGTAACCTCCATATCTGAAGTACTCTCCCACCAATAGCCTTCATATCCTAAGTACTCTCCTACTAAAAACATCTATATCCAAAGTACTCTCCCACTAGTAGCCTCCATATGTGAAGTACTCTCCCACTAGTAGCTTCAACAAATATATTAGGACCCTCCACCTCCACCGTTATCTCTCCTCGACCATATTTTATAATTTGAAAAAAGAGAACCACTTATCTTTTATGTGTAGGATCTGCCCCCCTTATCATAGCAAGCCGACATAGAGGTAAATTATTTGTGTTGGTGATTTTTCGAACAAAATTTTAGTTTCCTACAGATGACGCCAATGTTAACACCTGATTTTGTATGTCTGTCGAAATCACCAAAAATAGAACACCAAAATAGTTCTAACAGTTGATGTAGTAGTTGATTGTATTTTTGTACAATCAAACTCATGAAATACACATAGATAAATGTACACACATCATTGTAAGAGATAAAATATGAGCACAAGAATTTACGTGTAAATCTAATTGGGAAAAAACCACGGAGAGAAATAAAAAATCCACTCAAATAATATGGAGAACACAAATTGTTTATTTGTGTCATATATCTTTGTGTGTCCTTCTAACACTTGTTTGTTGCTGTATTTATAGAAGTCATGTCCACCCAAATCCAACTAGGAGTAGAATTATTTTCCAGATCACCTTATAATTAACTGCAATTAATGATTGATTATTTTCTTCCCAAGTTAGATCTCCTTATCCACTATATAACAACCCCAAAATTTATACAATTTAATTCTCGACTTCGGTCGTTAACAATACATTCAACCTCTAATTTTCCATCATTAAACTATAATACAACCATTGAAATTTGCGGAATAATTAAAATTTTCTATTACAAACTATTCTCATTCCTAAAACCTTCAACCTTTACATCTAACTATCTCAGAATCATTTTAATATTACAAGAGTTTACATCGCAAAATGATATTACAATTCAACATTAATACATTATTCAGAACCTTAAACATGGATTAAATATTAATAACTCATCCAAAGTATATAAATCTTCAAGTATCCCATCTGATTCATATCTTTCAAGTACCACATAACTTTACCTTAAATCTTTAACTTGCAAAAGTGGTTATTTGCAAGGTTGAGCTCGAGAGCCCGGCAAAATCTAACAGTTTTCATGTATCACATAACACGTAATAATATGCCCAACATACATATCCTAATAATTAAAGTAACATGGCATACATGCTTTAATTCACATAACAAATATAAAGATTGAGTTCCTTACTCAATCATCATTATTTAACCAAAATAATGTAGTCATAAATTGACTTTAATATTTTATGATTACAACATGTATAACATATCATGGACGCTTACAACACATATAACATATCATGCAATTTAAAACAGTTCATCAAATTCACATAGAAAATAGGAACCGAAAGACTTTCCAGATTCGTTGCTTACTAACTACAGCTTACTGCCTTGCGTTTATCCTACAATAGTTTAGAAGTTCATATATACAAGCATCAGTTACATATACACAATGAAATCAATTAGATTGCATTGACTCTTCATCTTATCCTTTTATTTCAAAACATTTCCTTTTAATCGTAACTCGATGTTCAATCTAGTGTTTAAGTCTTGTTACGACATCTCTTTGTTCAATCAGTTTAATTACATTAAAATTAAAATTCCTTTTCCTTCTCATTACCTTCCACTTTAATTGACACTTGACATTCAGTTAAGTCTTTAACCTTGTCTTTATATCACCTTAGATGTATAATGTTTGTTAACATTATTTTAGTTAACCTTCGTCTCGTATTTCTTTATAACTCTCTTTTAGTCAACACTTAGCATTTGGTTAAGTCGTCATAACTTGATATTACATTATATTAATGTATTATCTTCATTAAAGTTAATTAAATCAACTTCCATCTCATGTTTTTAAATTACTTCATTCAAATGGTTGCTTAACATTTAGTCAAGTTCTTATAATCTTGTATCTATATCCTTTTAGATGTATATTAGGTTAGTTAAATTACTTAACTTAACCTTCATATCATTATTTAAATTTTATTTTATACTTTCAAGTTATTTCTTTTAATTGGTACTTAACATGTGGTTAAGTCCTTAACTTATGTCTCTACATCATTATCTTGCATGCTAAACTAGATTAGACCCTTGCTTGACAATCCTCAAATAAACAGACTTCTCTGCCTAGGCTCAGGGCACAGCGCAGCTGCGCTGCCCCAAGCCTTGACACCGGCACAGCTGCGCTAATGCAGACTCGCAGAAGACCAACGACGAAGCTGATTCGTTTTTGTCTGTGGTAACGGCGCAGCTGCGCCACGCCCAGACTGAAACTTGCAGCAACTCTGTTATTGCACCAGTCACACCAACTCAACCAATTCCACCGAATTTCACAAAACTTAACATCTAAAATTTTGTGATAACCTTACTAAACATGCAACTCTTTATTCTCACTACATAAACATCATATATATATATATATATATATAAATATTCAATTTTAAGGAATCAAAACCCCAATTTTGACAATTTCATCATTTTTACGCTTTTAGCGAATTCGATCGCCACGAATTCGTTTCTTAATCAATCAACACGATTCAAACTACGCCGCTTCCGTTTCTTAACATACTAACATAATCCAACATCAATTTACAGATTATAACACATATTAAACATAAAAGTTTGTACTTTCTTAAGCCATATCACATGAATACACAATAATATTTACTTTTCTGCTTCAAACCCATTTTTCCATGAATTTGATACTTTAAAACCATTTGAAGACAACATATAACAGATTATGAACCTTGTACAACACAATTATCAAATTCACACAATCCCATATTAGACATTTAGAACATAAACTTAGGTTTTTATACCTTAAATGCTTGATTTCCTTGCAAGATGGTCACAAGCTTTAGCAATCCTTCTCCCTCTTCTAAACAATCTCAGAGAATCCTCTCAAGCTCTCACTCTCTGTGTTTTTCTCTCTTCTTACTAAGCTCTCTCCCTATACTCACGTACTCTTCAGTTATCAAAACCAAAAGACGTCACTTAGAAAAACCAAAGGCCACAAGGCCTTGTTTGGCTAAACACATAATTCTCATACTAGTTTATTTTTATAATATTTATATTATATAGTTACTTTTGTCACACTTATTTTAGTTACTTTAAATGACTTTAGTTTAGTTAATTTAAATAACTATAATAGTAATTATAATAATTTTATTATAATTATATTTATGATTAATAAATAATTATATATCTAATTTAATTAATAAATTAGACTAAAACCTTACTTTATTTAATTTACTTATTTTCTTAAATATTAAAAAATTCATTTAATTTAACTATTCAATTAAATTAAATCTTCAAATAATAAAATTACCATTCATTAATTTAGTTAGCACACATACTCAACTAAATTGCTATACCACAATTTCATCAATTATTTATTATCTCAATAAATAAATTATTTCATTCAATAAATATTTAAAATTACTTACAAAATTCATTTAATTTCTTCAATAGTTAAATTAACTATTACACATCACTTTCCCAATATAAGAATATAAATTTTCTTCACACTAGATCACATGTTTCAAAATATATAGCACGCATATATAAATACTCAAACCCAAAACATCTCATAATAAGAATTTTAATTATTAAATTCCTATTTTAATAATTTATAAAAATTCGGGTTGTCACATCCTTCCCCCCTTATAAGGATTCCGTCCTCGGAATCACCAAAACCATACCTCAATAAGGTTTTCATCAAATCTCTTTAAAGAAATTTATCGTTGAATAATATCAACACATTACCTTAATATATGTTTTACATTTCGTACTACATTCATTTCTTCAATAAATTCTAGGTTTTATTTCATAACTTTCACTTAAACTCAATTATATTTTGAGTATTATATATTCTTTAACCCATTCATTTCCTTTTCTAAGGATCGTTATCATATACTCAACTTATAAACAATCGGGATATTACATTCACCCCTTCTTCTAAGAATTTTATCCTCGAAATAATTATTAAACTTTTTTATTAAAAGTTTTACATTATCCGTTGATAACTCATCTCATTCTCCTTTCAAAATTTATTATCTCACTTATTCAATATATTCATCATTTAGTGTCGCATTCTACGACTTACTTCTTTCTAAGGAATATCATCCTTACCACATTCGCCTTTTAGAATAACAAGAATCTTTCACAATTGCTCAATAATTGGGAAGCAGTATGAATAACTCAGGAATTTAAAAGATTCTCGAATCATGATGAGGGGTCACAAGACCTTGAACTACGTCACTAGGTTATCAAGTATATCGACTTGAACCTTTAACACTCATAAGACTATATGGACATTTCTTCTCGTACTCAGGGAAATAAGCCCTTCGTATAATGTTTTGTTCACAAACATTTTAACGCTTTCACGTAATATAATCCCCTATAAAAGGGTTGTTCACCTCAGCTTCTCAACATCTGAATCCGCACAAAAATAATTTGGTTCGGGAAAATTTCAAAGAAAACTTTGAATTTCATAAAACGTTGGTCTAGCTGAATCAAATAGCTTAGACTCATACAAATAATTCAATTCCAATCGAAACATGTATGGGGCCAAACCCTATTGGCAATTAACTATCTTTAAAATTATAAAAATAATTTTATGACGTCATGATACCGTACTGTGTTTACAGCCCATTTGAGGATTCAATGATTTTGTGACTTTCATACCACATCATACCATAGTGGGCTGACGATCCTTAGATCACATCCAACACTAAGTAATTCTACATTGATAACTCCATCATTTTTATCATCTTTGCACCAGGTTACATGATGCATTAATGATATAAAATATATTTTTATATTTTCAAATCATTTTCGTCTAACTGAAACAATTAACATAAACTATTCTTAAAACAGTTCAAAAATCTTTGAAAATCAATTTTAGTGATATCATATCTCAACAGGTAACGACGTGTCAGTGTTCCGAAGTCCACATATACACATTTGTCACCACGCGTTGAGAGTAAAAATTCAATTTTAAAAGGCACCTAGTGCGAATTTAGCTTGATGTCAAAAATTTTGAAGTCTAGCATAACTAGAAGATTTGGAATACCTGTGCTTCCACCATCAACTCCACTTTCGATAATAATCCATTGTTTAATAAGTCTATCTATTCCTATCATCCTCAATACTCCATTTACACTTAATTATACCCCAGTTCACCAAACTTACCGCACATTGGAAGTTCAGAAACTTGCCACAATAATATGAGTTTAAGAACTTATCCTAGTCAGACCATAGGCGTCCATTCGCTGAGTGGTTCAAAACATACCATACTATTATGAGTCACGAACTTACCATATGCATTAGTTTTAAGAACCGCACCTAATCCTAATAATATCTGAGTAATCTTAATAGTTTCTAACTATCAAATATACACATAAGAAAAGAATCACATTTTCACCACATATACATTGATAGCGCGACACCGACATTCCAATGATTATCAATGTGATAAACCAAGTGCAAGCACAAAATCTCTGCCTATACAAAGGTTTGTACAACTTAGTCACCATAAGTCCTCAATTGAAATCCCACCTAACATTACCTTACTCTTAACTTATTCTTAACTTGCCCTTAACTTGCATGCTCAATACGAATTCCTCATATCACATATAGAAACTCCTTGTGAGTTTATCTCATACTATATCATAGTACATTACCTTCATAGCATCAAGCTATAATTATTCAAACATTACAATCCATCTTCCTTTTATAACTTAAACAGATTATCGATTCCTCGGAATCACCGAAACCCTACCTTAGTAAGGTTTTCATCAAATCTCTTTAAAGAAATTTATCGTTGAATAACATCAACACATTACCTTAATATATGTTTTACATTTCGTACTACATTCATTTCTTCAACAAATTCTAAGTTTTATTTCATAATCTTCACTTAAACTCAATTATATTTTGAGTATTATATATTCTTTAACCCATCCATTTCCTTTTCTAAGGATTGTTATCAAATACTCAACTTATAAACAATCGGGATATTACACACTAAATAAAGAAACACAATTTTACTTTAATAAGAATTCTCCCACTATTTAAACAAATAGATAATAAACGTATATGTGCCAACACCAAATACAGTCCATTAAATAAATTGAGCTACACCTTAACTAGTTCCAAATAATTACATGGATTAATTACATATATTAGTACATTTATGAAAGTAATTACAAAAATCATACACTCATAAAATAATTACAAAAGTAAAACATTTTATCATTTTTATTATTAATTTTAATATAATTAAAGGCCCTTAAATTAAGGGATTAATATTAATGGGCAGTTTCCTTAATTTAGGGGATCATTATCTGGTGGTTTTTTATTTCAAACGCATGATATTTCTCTCTCTAAAATCTTCTTCTTCTTCTTCTTCTCCTTCTCCGTAACTTTTGTTCTCGTATTTCTCTCTTCTTCTTCTTCTTCTTCACAGTTTGTTAGACAAATTGGTGGCGTAAATTAATTATTTTTTAATTTACTTTTGTTGCACTTGTTAATCAACAAATCACACAGTCGAATACGCGACTTTCTCTCTCCAACTGAAAGGATTCTGGTTTCTCTCTCTTAAGGGCTGTTTCTAATTTCTGTTAATTCTCATTCTACTAATTAATTGTCAATATGATCATATATATACGCTATGTTTCTAACAGAATGGAGTATTGATTGTTTGGATTTGTGTTGTTTTTATGTTTTGTATAGAATGATTGATAAAAGGAAGAAGGATGGAAAGAGAAAAAGAATAACAGAGGGTGATTTTATTAAGGCTTGAAGAAATTTATTTGGGTTTGTGCAGTTGGATTCTGATTTTGATGTTCCTGTAGTTAAGACAGAAGCTCAAGTTCATAGCCAGAAGATATTTCCAACACAAAATTTTTTAAAGGTGTTCTAATTTAAATTTTGTTATTGTTACTATCATATAACTGTTTGGTTACTTCTACATTATATTTTGGTTACTGATTTTTGTTGTACATGTTGTTTATGTATTGGTTACCATTAAAACATATTTTTGTTACTATCATATAAATGTTCGGTTACTTCTTTAGTACGTTTTTTGTTACTGTTAGTTTATGATTTGGATACCATTTTTGTTCCCTTGAGTTGGGATTTTGGGTACTATTTTGTGTTGTTCTGGTTACCATGTATTTGGTTAGTATACATGGATTGACTAAACTGTGTTTGGTCTATATGTTGTTTATGTATTGGTTACCATTAAAATATATTTTGGTTACTAACATATAATTGTTTGGTTACTTCTTTAGTATGTTTTTTGTTACTGTTAGCTTATGATTTTTGGTTACCATTAAAATATATTTTGGTTACTAACATATAACTGTTTGGTTACTTCTTTAATATATTTTTTGTTACTGTTAGCTTATGATTTTTGGTTACCATGTATTTGCTTAGTATACATTGATGTATTATATTTTTTATAAATCCCTTCAAATATATTCTACAAGGTTTATGCTATTTTCTACTTTTATTTCCACAAACACATCCTACATGGGCTCTCTATTCACTAATCGCAAGGTATTTCTCTTCCTCCCACAGGTTCATAATGCGGAAGTCTTTTCTAGAGAATGAGAGCAACCATGAAGAAGAAAGTAGTAGCAACCAAAAAGCTCAAGTTTCAAGAAGATTTGTACCAAATTTTGATTAGTTCAGTTATCGTTGTCTTATCATTATGAATTATGTTTCGTACTTTGATTTTTGTTGGATATCCATGACCATTTGTTATGGTTAGTGAGTACGTAATGTTTATTGGAGCTTATGTAAATGAAATTACATATTTGATTATATAATCAATTATTTGACATTATTTGTTGGTTCGTATTAAGTTGTGTCTGATACATTATTTTAAAGGTGCAGTTTGGTAACCAAACATGTATAGAAGGGTAATTATTTTATTTTTTGGAAGTAACCAGATAGTTACAAGCTTGTATCAGGACATATATCAAGTGTTAAATGTATATGTGAGAGTATACATGGGTTTCCTAAACTGGGTTGGATATACAGGTTGTTTCTGTTTTGGTTACCATTAAAACATGTTCTAGTTACTTTTTATATAACTATTTGGTTACTTTTTAATTATATTTTGGTTACCATTAAAACTAGTTCTGGTTACTATCATATAATTATGTGGTTACTCTTTTATTATGTTACATTATGGTTACTGTTATTTAATGATTTTTGACTACTATTATTGTACAATCAATGAGGTATTTTAGTTATTATTTATTATTTCTTTTAAGTTGTGTTTGCTATATTGTTTGAGATGTACAGTTAGTAACCAAATATGTATATAAAGGTAACCAACTATTATTTTTGATAGTAACCACAGAGTTACAAGCTTGTTTCAGGACATATATCAAATGTGAAGTGTACATGTCATAGTATAATTGGGTTGCCTAAACAAACAATATCACCTTCATTACATGATGCTGGATACACAGGTTGTTTTATGCTTTGGTTACCAAAACATATTATGGTTACTGTTATGTAACTATTTGGTTACTTATTTATTATATTTGTTTTACTGTTATTTAATGGTTTTTGACTACTATTGTTGTACAATCAATGAGGTATTTTAGTTATTATTTATTGTATCTTTTAAGTTGTGTTGGATACATTGTTTGAGATGTACAGTTGGTAACCAAATATGTATATAAAGGTAACCAACTATTATTTTGATAGTAACCAGAGAGTTACAATCTTGTTTCAGGACATATATCAATTGTGAAATGTACATGTCATAATATAATTGGGTTTCCTAAACAAACAATATCACATTCATTACAGGATGCTGGATACACAGGTTATTTTATGTTTTGGTTACCATTAAAACATATTATGGTTACTGTTATGTAACTATTTGGTTACTTATTTATTATATTTGTTTTACTGTTATTTAATTGTGTTTGACTACTATTATTGTACAATCAGTGGGGGATTTTAGTTATTATAAGGGTAACCATTTTAGTTTTTTGTTAGTAACCAAATAATTAAAAACTTATATCAGAACAGTTATCAAGTGCTTAATGTACATGTGAGGGTTCCCATTTATCTAGCTGATGGATACTTTTAAATTACATAGTTATAAAAGTTATTTGGAAATGGTCTATGGCAGTTGGTAACTAAATATAAATATAGAGGTAACCATTTTATTTTAGATGGATAATTAAATTTACATAAAAATATTTTAGAACAGTTACCAATTGTTCAATGTATATGTTTACTTTATATTGATAACTCATGATGGAATCAAAAATTAAAATATTAATCAACATCAATTTTGGTTACTGTACACCATCAAAAATGTTACCAACCATGTGGTTAATAGTTACTAGCAGTAAACAATTATATATTCCTGTAAACAATTAAATTTGTTGTATTGGTTACTGTCAATAGCCATTGTCTAACAACTGAATAAACATTGTAAAATAACCAAATTAATATTAGACAGTAACCAAATTACATAATTTTAGTAACAAAAAAATAAACTAAATTTTTACATGCAATTTTGAAGGCCTAAATGATGGAATTCGACCAAAAAACCCTGCAGTTCACCAGCACAGCTAGTGACTTTTGCTCGTTGACCCGTTTCCAATGAAATTAGGATCTAAAAACACCAAAATCCGACACTCCAAACTTGACAGAAATTATCAAATTGTCACTGCAACCAAATAAACATTATACTGTAACCAATTAAATAGTATACAAAAACCAATATATATAATCAGATTAGCAGGTGTATGAAGGTAACCAATGTAGTCAATGAGTAACCACCAATATAAAAGAAATAATTATAAAACTGAATAACAGTATAGAGTAACCAAATAAACACCTTACAATATCTAAATAAATATTATACAGTAACCAAGATATATGTAATTAGTAGCCAAGATTATAAAAAATATTTTTACATTCATTTTATAACCAAAATAATCAGTAATGACTTTGTTACAAATTAAAGACTAACAGATGTATGAAGGTACCTACCAATGTAGTTAATCAGTAACCATCAATATAAAATAATCACTATAAAACACAGTAATATAATGCAGTAACCATGATAATATTACACAGTAACCAAGTCAGCATTATATACTAACCAAATCCAAATTAGACAGTAACCAACATATATTTACTTAGTATACACAAGATAAATACATTCTGCATTGCATTTTTATAGTAAAAAATAACTAGTATAATTTGTTTGTTACCAACTAAAGGCAAACTTTTGTAAGAATGTAACCAATGTAGCTAACAAGTAACCATTAATATAAAAAACATAAGTAGAAGTGTACATTAATATGCTTCAGCAACCAATATTACAGTAACCAATTAATCATTACAGTAATTAAGTTTGCATTAGTCAGTAACCAAGTCAGCATTAGTTAGTAACCAAGTAAGAACTATAATTTTACAAAGTAACCAAGTCAGCATTAGTCAGTAACCATTTTAGTTTTACACAGTAAGCAAGTCAGCATTAGTCAGTAACCAAAAGAATGTTACATAGTAACCAAGTCAATATTAGTCAGTAACCAATTCAATATTAATTAGTAATATTATGCAGTAACCAAGACAATGGAAACAATCAATTTAATGTTATTTGTTTAGCAATTAAATTATGATAGTTGTATAAAGGTAACCAATGTAGCCAATTAGTTTCCATCATAATAAAAAAAACCAATATAAATTAATCAAATATTGCACAGTAATCATAACAACATTATACAGTAACAAAATCCAATGTAGACAGTAACAAACACATATTTAATTAGTAACCATAAGATAAAAACATCATCCATTTAATTGTTATAGTGAAAAACAACCAGTATAGAGGGTTTGTGGGCAGTTAAAAAATAATTGTTGTAACCAATGTAGTTAACAAGTAAACATTAATATAACCAATGTAGTTAACAAGTAACCATTAACATAAAAATATAAGTATAAGTATAATTAGATTAATGCAGTAACCAGTTCAGCATTAATGAGTATCCATTATATTTTTACATAGTATCCAAATCAGTATTATTCAGTAACGAAAATAATGTTAAACAGTAACCAACTCAGCATTAGTCAGTATACATATACATATAATTGTTCATACATAGGTAACTATATACATTTAATTGTTCAGTAACCATATATAACCATAGGAATTTGTTGTAACCATAGGTAAATATATACATATAATTTTTATACTGATACACCTCAATATTCGATAGTAACCAATACAATGTAGTGAATGAGTAACCTCAAATATATAATAATATAAATCAGAATTAGTTAGTAACCAATATATCAAAGTCAACATTAGTCTGTAACTAATTTATCATTTTTCATTAACCAATTCAGTATTGTTCAGTAATATTATACAGTAACCATTATAATTTTAAACAGCAACCAGATCAGCAATATGCAGTAACCACAATAAAGTTACCCAGTAATCAAATCATCATGAATCAGTAACCAATATATTGTTACATAGTAACCTAGGAAGCATTAGACAGTAACTAGCTTATCATTAGATATTATAATGTTACAAAGTAACCAAAACATCATTAGACCGTAACCAACATAGCTTCATACAGTAACCAAGACAACATTAGACAATATAATGTTACAAAGTAACCAAGACAGCATTAGACAGTAACCAACATATTGCCATACAGTAACCAAGATATCATTAGACAGTAACCAAGACAGCACTGAACAATATAATGTTATACAGTAACCAAAACAACAATAGACAGTAACCAACAGTTGCATAAGACAGTATCCAATTCAACATTATTTAGTAATTTTATGCAGTAACTAAGGCAACATTAGTTAGTAACTAAGATAGTAATAGACATTTTAATGTTTTGCAGTAATCAAAACAGAATTGTCAGTAAACAAGACAGCATTAGACAGTAACCAGTATAGTGTTAATCAGTAACCAAATAAAAATTAGTCAGTAACCAAGTTATCATTTTTCAATAACCAACCAGCATTGTTCAGTAACCGATTCAGCATTAATTAGTAACCAATATATTGTAACACATAATCCAATATATTATGCTAAAGTAACCAATACAACATTAGACAGTAACCTATTCAACATGAGAGAGTAACCAACAGTTGCATGAAGGTAACCAAATTATTTGATGAGTAACAATTAATATAAAAAAATCAGTAGAACTCATTTAAAAATTATAAAGCCATTAAAATAAATATTATTTAGCAAACAAATACACAATAAACAGTAACCAATTTATATCTATTTAGTAACCATAATAGAAAACATATCAATGATTCAACAAATCGTTATATGAATTTGTAGTAAACATTTTAAATCGTGAAAAAACAGATGAAACTATATGTATACGATTTTTAACCTCACATACCTCAATATTCAGATTTTTGTCGGAGTTGATGCGATTTTGTTTCTGAACTTCAACAATGACGGTAGTTCGATTGCTTTTGCTTATTGGAATTGAAGTTGATGTTTATTTTGTATGCTATTTTCCGGTCTTAGCGTGCCGTCGCGACGAACAGTTTTGTCTTCTCCGATCTCACTCGCGCATGAAGAATTGGATTTCTCTGATTTCAAAATATGAATGTTATGTTCCACTCGCTTGATTCTAGGAACGGTTGGGGGATGAGAGAGAATGTAACCGACGTGTATATAGAAAAAAGATCCTTGTAATATTATGTTAGCGTTATTTTTGTAATTATGTTGTTTGTGTTTTATTTTTGTAAATACTTTTTAATTGTTGTATATTAGTGTTAAGGACCCTAATTACATTCCAACAATATATATATATATATATATATATATATATATGTGTGTGTGTGTGTGTGTGTGTGTGTGTGTGTTCACACGTACATATTAATATCTCTCTCTTAGTGATCCTCAAAAAACCCCACAGATTAATATATGCCACATATATGCGTGCATGAATTAGTCAAGGAACGCCTTTCCTATCTATAAGCATGCATGAGGGGATACTTGCCATCTTTCCCTCTCTTTACCTCTCCCACCCCTCTAGCTCTATCATCTATATATACATATGTATAACTATCGTCTCTGCACGATCCATTTAATTAACTATATATACTGCTATATATATATCTCCCCCCAAAATAAAATAAATAAGTTGGGTTGTCTGTTGTTGATTCTGAAGCACGTAGGTGCTGCTTAATTGAAATTAATATTATGGCTTCCATGGCTGTGGTACGAGTACTACCGCATATATATATATTAGAGAGGTTCAATGACGGACCACCTATGTTGACGATTTTCTGAACTATAACGGCGATATAAACCGTCGCTATAGTATGGACCGGCTATGACGATAATATAAACCGTCGCTATAACTCAGAAAATCGTCGTCATAATCGATCCATCAACGGACCAATCCTATTTATTTGGAGTTTGATGATGATGTTGATATGTATGCGGTTAAATAATTGCATGGATTGATTTAATATGATGCATATTTATTTATTTGTGGTCATTTCACACATATTGCAGAGGTATTGGAGATCAATGGTGGTGAAGGAGAATAGGATGAAAGGCGTAGTAGTCACGCGCTCATTCGTTTCTTCAACCACTCCTAGAATTTCCACCGCCACAAATACTACGGCCAGGTAAATTCCATGAATCCGATGTTCATTTTGAAATGTGGAAGAAAAATAACAAAATACTTGCAATGCTTTAAACTAATTCCGTTTCAAAATTAAAGATACAATTTGATTTGAAGATGAAACATGAACGACATATTAAATTTCAAAATTAATATAACTTATAAAAAGTTTAGAATAAAATAAATTTTGTGATTAATAGATTTTGTTATATACTGTACAATTATAATAATTGTATCGACTAGAATATTTAAATAAATTCACATCAATTTAATATATTTAATCTCAAAAGTCAATTTGTATCCCTAATTTTTTGGAACATAGGGAGTATAATATTGGAGTCAAATCATAGTAAATGGTGATGATAAGATTGCCACATCTTGCAACATTCATTATAAGATTTGACGGTCAAGATTTAAAAGCACAACTCTATTACCATAACACAATATTATAGTAAGAGATTTGCTTATGGCAACACTTTATTGTGGTAGGTAGTAATTGTTTTTATATAGAAAAATTGCAGCCGTAAAATTTATAAATAAATGGTATAAATATAGTGGCAAAAAATAGACCCATAACAATATTCCAATATCAAATAGTCATGAAAACTACAATTCCATATTTCCATATAAGTGAATTCATTTAAAATTTGATATAATATATATATATATATATATATATATATATATATATATATATATATAATGATAATGATCAGTGGTTATATATAATTGTAGAGGGGGAGGAGGAGGAGAATCAGGTGGGGTTAAAAAGCCGAAGATGGTGGAGCTGTATCCAATGTTCGGAATGCTAGTGGTGGTATTGGCTGTTGCGGTTCACACGGCATATCAAAATATAGTCCATTCCCCAGGGATAAAACTGTCAAAGAAGAAGAGGGAATCCTTGCCGGAGGTGGATAATCCCGATGACACCGTCCATTCCTCCGGCAACCTCATCAACAACTCTTTCCTCCGCAAAATCGGCCAAATCTAGCAAGACGGAAATCCAGTCATGCCCAATACTTCCCGCCCCAACCCTTTCACCGTGTAAGTCTATTAATTTGTAGCAATTTTGATGTAGAGTTTATGGCGGTAGCATTTGGACCTCTAAATATTGCCTTTGTAAATTAAATAAACTACATTTAAAAAAGTTTCGAGTATGATTATACTCACAAAATGTACTTATATCAAACGTACGTACGTACTCGTTCTTATTATATATAAATATATAGTAATATTTGTGATCATTTAACAAGTAGGATAGTTGTAATTACGTCATTTTAGGGTAATTGTTGTTGTTCTGATCAATAGGTTATGAATGCATGATTTTAATCAAGATCGGACACCATTATAATTAATTAAACAAAAACCCTAAAATTATTCTCACAATTACACAAGATTTTATTTGTAATATATGTAAATATTGATGATATATTTTTATTTTATATTTATTATTAATTATAAGGAGTTGTTAGTTTAATTTTAGTTAGTTACATGTAATAAAATTTTAGTGAATCCAAATTAATCCTGCAGTTCGAGGGAAGTGGAGACCCTGAAATCAGTTGGAGTACTGGGGCCGCGCAAGAACTGATGAGATCGAGAGCTGCTTCTGTTACGTACCAAAATGGTCCCACCTATTCTTGTATATGTCGATTATATATGTTATGGCCGGAGTCCTACTCACGACTCTACTATCTGGTCGAATGATTTGTTTTTGTATGTAATGTAGTTTTTATTATTTGTTTTCTTTATTATGGATAGGAATTCTCTTGTTAATACTTATATATGAATCGATTAAAACCTCAGATTCATGCACTAGAGAGATCTCGCATCCTTAATGCATGCGGGTTTGATTTTCTTTTTCTTCAATTATTTGAATGTTGATGTCAACTTTGTAAATAAGATCCAATAGCAGCTTATAGCTTAATTGATTGTCTTTTTCTTTTTTCTTCTTTTTGGTGAAAGCTTAATTGATTATTGTCAGCTTCTTCTATGTATATACATTTTCAGCCTGAGCACGGACGGTAGCGTCCATCGTCCTGGTCCTGATCAAAAGCTCCAAATTTATAATATATATATATATATATATATATATATATATATATATATATATATATATATATACACGGTAAGGATCAAGAGCATTCTCCTTAAATAGCATTCCGCCTTAAATAACATTCTTTTATCAAAACGACGTAGTTTTGGAGGGACGCGGTGACATTTTTGTAAATACGCGGTGGCATTGTATTTACAAAAATGTCACCGCGTCCCTCCAAAACTACGTCGTTTTGATAACATAGGATTTTAAACATTTGATTGAAGATTTTGGATCTAGAAATATATTTCAATGAATGTATTATTATATATTTTGTTGTAGTCGAATTTCTCATATATTTTACTATAGTCAAATTATTATATTTTAAACTCCAGAAAGACACCTTTCTAACTACAGCTTATACTTTTTATTTTTTTATTTTTATTTTTTTGTTGAGTGAAGATAAAGTTTCAAAAATGGTCTCCCTCGTTCATGCTTTTGAGCAAATCAGAGTGTTTTTTCTTTTTCTTTTATTTAAAAATAAGGGTCCTTTACACTAATATACAACATTTAGAAAGTAATTACAAAAATAAAACATACACAGCATAATTACAAAAATAAAGCATAAGCAATATAACGCGCCTAAATTCACGTGTCATTATCCAGTCAGTTATCCAATTTCATATTTAAAATTAACCGTCCCTAAAATCATGCAACTTTGAAATCGAAACAACAGATCAACAACGGAGAAGACAAAAATACGAAGCCCAAGCCTCCTGTCGCGACTAAACTCGTAATCGGAGAAGACGAAGCCGGTTGTCGCGATGCATCTCTAAGATCGAAAATAGCATACAAAATCAACGCCTTCAAGATCAGTAACCAAATACTGCAGTGATTGTTGAATACAAGATCAACATCAACTTCGATCAAAAAATACTGAGGTATGTGAGTTTAAAATTTATAATCATATAGTTACCTATTGTTACTACGAATTACTATATTGGCTACCTTTCTTAAATTTTTTGCACTTAAAATGGTCACATGGTAAGAATAATGAATGTTTTGATTGCAATATGAATGTTTTGATTGCAATTGCATATAAAAATGCAATTGGTTACTGCTTAACATTACATTGGTTACTGTCTAACTATGTCTATGTTACTGTTTAATGTTGGATTGGTTAATGCATAATGATACTAACTAATGTTGCATTGGTTGCTGACTAATAATGATTTGATTACTGTGTCCATTACATTGGTTACTGACTAATAATGAATTGGATATTGTGTACCATTGATTTGGTTTCTGACTAATAATGACTTTGTTACTGTGTAACATTATAATGGTTACTGATTATTCCTTGGTTACTGACTAATGCTGACTTGGTTACTGCTTAACATTACATTGTTTACTGTCCGACTATGTCTATGTTACTGTTTAATGCTGGATTGGTTAATGCATAATGGTACTAACTAATGTTGCACTGGTTATTGACTAATAATGATTTGGTTACTGTGTACCATTACATTGATTATTGACTAATAATGAATTGGCTACTGTGTACCATTGCATTGGTTACTGACTAATAATGACTTTGTTACTGTGTAACATTATAATGGTTACTAATGAAGACTTGGTTACTGACTAATGTTGACTTAATTACTGCTTAACATTACATTGGTTACTGTCTGACTATGTCTATGTTCTGACTAATACTGATTTGGTTACTGTGTACTATTGCATTGTTTACTGACTAATAATGACTTTGTTACTGTGTAACATTATAATGGTTACTGATGAAGACTTGGTTACTGGCTAATGATGACTTGATTACTATTTAACATTATAATGGTTACAGGCTAACATAGGTTATTGACTAATAGTTAATTGGCTACTGTGTACCATTGCATTGGATACTGACTAATAATGACTTTGTTACTATGTAACATTATAATGGTTACTAATGAAGACTTGGTTACTGACTAATGCTGACTTAATTACTGCTTAACATTACATTGGTTACTGTCTGACTATGTATATGTTACTGACTAATAATGATTTGGTTACTGTATTCCATTGAATTGGTTACTAACTAATAATTACTTTGTTACTGTGTAACATTATAATGGTTACTGATGAAGACTTGGTTACTGACTAATGCTGACTTGGTTACTGTTTAACATTATATTGGTTACTGGCTAACATTGATTTTGTTACTTACCATTACTTATTCTGTTGACAGACAATGGAGATGATTCCAGTTGTACTTTATTTCAACGGCATATGGGATGATAGTAACCAATACACCAAATTTGAAGTTACCGGCATATTAGTTCCATCAACTATTTCGTTCAAAGAAATGCTAACCAAAATATACAGTGCATTACGGCTAGACACAAACGCAATAACATTGTCAATCAAATTTCAGATTAGAAGCGACATTCCATCGATCAGTTTATCAGATGAAGCAACCTTATAATTCTTTCTGGAAATGAGTAGAAAATCTGATGAACAAGGTAAATTCCCACTGATTGTGGATATTGAACACAGAATGGGACGCACAACGATCTTGCATAACTTGACAAATGTAGAAGAATCTACAATTCACGATGTAATGCCAATCAGATCAACACAAGGGAATTCAGCACTAGTTCCACTAGCAAGCCAATCATGCCAATTTGGAACGCAATATGCTAATAAGCTTGCAATAGAAATTATTGGACAACAACGAGACAGACAACATGACAAATCATACGCAGAAGAACGATATGATGATGTAATATCGAATCCGAATGAACGTGAAGTAAAATTATATCAAACCTACACAGACAAAAAATCCTCTCGCAAGCTATGAGGCTGCATTCAATTAGAAAAAATAGACAACACAAAGTCCAACGAACAAGTTATAGAGACTTTGTGCTAGTGTGTGTATGCGATGAAAATTGCAAATGGAAGATGAGAACATCAAGTTTCAGAAAAACTAGTATGTAATGATATCCACACTTGTTCGATCAATGTATTGTTGGGAGACCACAGACATGCAAATAGTGAGTTGGTCAGTGAATGCATAATGCAAAAAATAACAAATTTGAAGAAAATATACACACCAACCGATATTTTGGAAGACACGATGTCAGAATATAATGTGTCTATCTCTTACCAAAAAGCATGGAGATCAAAGGAGAAAGCGTTGGAAAATGTGAAAGGAAATCCACACGACTACTCACTCATCTCATCATGGTTACACATGCTGAAGAAAACAAATCCAGGTAACACCTTAAAAACATTTATTGGTTTTACAGCATTATACAGTAACCAATATGATGTTCCACAGTAACCAAGATATCATTACACGATAGATTATTTACCAATGTAAATTGTTTACTGATTAATATTGTATTGGTTACCTTCATGCAACATGTTGGTTACTGTATAATGCATTGGTTACCAAACATGTGGTTACCAAGCATTAGTCAGTAATATTATTCAGTAACCAAAATAGCATTAGTCAGTAATCAATTAAGCATTATACAGTAAACAATAAACTATTACATTGTAACCAATACACCTTTAGACAGTATGAATGTTTAGTTATTATTAGTATTAGACCATTTGTATGCGGTTATTATACATGTTTGGTTACCTTAATACACATGTTTAGTTACTAAATGTAATATACAATTTGTATACCATTAACCACATGAACGGTTACCGATTACTAGTGATTTGGATACAGTATACTACTTGTAATTCTAATGATAGCGCTGATGTTTTATATCAGGTTCCGTCACAACCCTTGAGTTGGAAACAAATGTTCGTTTCAAGTATCTATTCTTTGTCATTGGAGCATCCATTCAAGCATGGCACCATTATTTTCCAATCATTGTAATCGATGGCACATTCATACAATCAACTTACGGGGGGACATTACTGATAGCAAGCACACAAGATGCAAACCGAAACATTATTCTGATTGCTTTTTCAATTGTTGACAGCGAAAATGAATTGTCTTGGAAATGGTTTTTCGTAAATTTGAGAATTGCTTGTGGAGTTAGGGAAGGTCAATGTATTGTTTCAGATAGACATGGAGCCAATTATACAAGGACTGAATTGTGTGTTTCCGGATATCATGCATGGTTCCTGCACATATCATATACTGAAAAATATAAAAAACAGATTCAAAAAGAAAGGAAAAGAAGTTAAACAGGCTTACAACAGGGTTTGTAGAATTTACACTGTTGAACAATTCAACAAACACATGGCTGAACTTGATGCCATTGATCCTCGAATAAGGACATATCTGGAGGAAGAGGTCAAGTTGGATAGGTGCACCAGGCTCCACGGGACTGTAAGCAGGTACTCAACAATGACTTCAAACACCGCCGAATCTATTAACAATGCAATCAAGTTTATCATGGATCTTCCAGTTGCGACAATGATTGAATGCCTACGTTGTTTGGTTCAAAGATGGTATTTCACAAACAAACAAGCAGCCATATCAACATTCACAACACTTTCCACAACAGCTGAGAGAAAGTTGCAATCTAATATCTTTAAATCAAAGATACTTAAGGTAATTAATACTCGATTTAAATTATTGCATCCTAATTTGTATTTGCAATCTACTGACTATTACTAACTTGGTTACTTATTAATGCTAACTTAGTTACTGTGCAACATTAAATTGGTTACTGACTATTGCTGAATTGGTTACTGTGTAACCATATAATGGTTGCTGGCTATTGTTGAGTTGGTTACTGTGTAACATTATACTGACTAACAGTAACTTGGTTACTAGATAAAATTATAATCTTTATTGGTTACAGACTAATGCTAACTTACTTAATGTGCAACATTATATTGGTTACTGACTACTACTGAATTGCTTACTGTGTACTTATATACTGGTTACTATATAATGCTTATTTGGTTACTGTGTAACATTATATTGGTTACTGATCAATACTGACTTAGTTACTATATAACATTATAATGTTACTGAGATTTATAATTGTTTCTTTTATATTCACTACTACAAAACAGTAAATAGACAACGCGGAAAAAACGTTGTGGTTTCTGTCAGAAAAACGTAGTGGTTAAGGGTGTTGTCTATTTGACACTCTTACACAACGTTTTTAAAACGTTGTAGTTAAGCACAATACACAACGTTTTTTAGAAAAAAAACGTTGTAGATTTGTCTTCCAAAAATTAGCAGATGCTTAAAAACGTTGTAGAATGTATGATTCCACAACGTTTTTTGGATAAAAACGTTGTTGTTTAGTATATCAGACAACGTTTTTAACCAATTTATACAATATTTTAAAAACGTTGTAGATAAAGAAAAAAAATAAAAAAAAAATTATAATTCACCTATATTACCAATGCACCTGCAATATGCTAATGCCATGATATATAGCTAAAAAGTCTAAATTATCATTTAAATTTAAAACCAAAATGTATCAACCATTTAAAATACATCCCAATAATATCATTCATTTACAGTTTCAAATATCTCAAGCATTGATTATGAAACAACATGAATTAAAAAATACAAGTGAAACTAAATTTCACTTTGTCCAGGTTTCACTCCATTGGTCAGATCTGAGAACTCAAACATCGAATCTAGAGCTCTCACCACCTGCGAAGGGGAGTAAAACCTGGACAATGTGAGTAACAAATTCCATGCTTGTACTATCTCATCAATATTGAATCCCAAGTCTGCAATCACAATAAATAGCCAGAGATGTCAAGCATCTTAAATAATTTTTTCCCAGAAAAAATAAGAAGGAAATGCAGCAAAAATTTGAACAATATGATTGTTTTACCTTCCAGTGCAGTACCATTGGAACAATGGGATGGGGGGTGTCAAAAATCAAAACTGTGAAAGAAATGAAAATAAAATAAATAAATAATTACACACAATATATAATTTATACTAATACTATATATAGAGAAAGAGACAACAAGAAGAGAGCCGGATGGGACTGAAGGAATAATTTGGATACTAAGCAATGAAAGAAATGCAAACATGGCCGATCAGATTCTATCCTACAAACATGACACAAATCACGCCCATGTATGACTGGACTGCTTAGAAAATGGTACCATGTAAAGAGTACTCTACTTACTAGATGTAAAAAATAAATAATTCAGGTTAAAAAAGGATTGGATTTTAAAGCACTATCCTTCTCCAATACTAGCCTCCACTTTGCCAAGCTTGTTTCCCCAGCAGCAGCAGATGACGACAAGATGGGCTCACAGATATTTTCTTGCAAGAGCTCGAACCTTCATATCAAAATGAGAGGATGTAATGCGAGATCCAGGTAGATACAAGGGATTGAGAAGAATCTGCAAATAAGGGTGTCGATTAGAAATATTACAACTTAAAATTTCTTCTACAACAGTGAAACTTTTCTTTTCCTTTTTTGGTTAGAAGAGATGGGAAGGGAATTAAATACATAAAAAATGTAATCAAAGGACACATAAAAGGAGGACACAAGTTACTTTTCTATAAGCACAGAATAAAAAAAATAATACATACAAGTGAAAAGCAGCAGCAATGCAGCAATAAACCATTTTCAATAGGCACTAATTTCAACAATTAGGTTTATTCAAATTAGGCTCTACTCATTGAGACTAACCAGTAACAATTTATTGTTCATGATTTATACAAAAAGTTCAACAAGATTCAACTCAATCCATTGATGATAACAGATATATGCCTTTATGAGACGAAATACATTGGCAATCAAGAGGACTTATTGAAATAGGCAGTTAGAAAACAATAATGTCTTATTGTCCTCACAGAAAGGGTAAGAAGCATACAAATTAGTTAACTATTTGTATCTGAAAGTATAAACTCTGAAAGCACAAATTGTCAATACGAGGAAGTACATACCTATAATTAGTGAGGGGGACAAAATTAACAAGTTTCCCAGACTCTGGGTCTTCCTCAAGACTCTGTGTATCAACAGCAACCCTCCATAATTCCCCATCATGCCATACCACGACATCAATGACAAGCCCTTTGTCATCATATATAGCTCTAGAACATGTGTGCAAGTAACAAACAATAAAGTTCAGCATAAAATCAACTAAAACGGACCACTGATAAAGCTATAAAGTTCTAACCCTTTTCAGTTCAGCATCAAAACCCACCAAGGCAACCACCTAATGACAATAAACCACACATTATAGCAACTGGTAACTCAGTCCGAATTATGAAACTCAGCCGGAACAAGAATTTAAGCGAGGCTGTCTTTTTTTTCAGTACATCATACGCAGAACAACATATCCCAACTCTGTCTGAAACCCAAGTCCTTCCCTGTTTGGGTGGCAATGATACTACTTGAGCTTAACAGTTAATAGTCTGGTATCATCAATTGGTTACTGATTTTTGCCTTTTCTTTTTGAATCCTTTTATAAGTGATTGGGTCATTTAACTCCAAAAAAAAGAAGAAAAGAATTGAGATTTAGATTGTGAAGATAAAATTCCCATGCTTAATGGCTGAATCCATAACGCCTTTAGCTTTGAAATCAATTACTTTCCCCATGTGTGGAGGGTGGGTATGAAGAAGTAACCATTAAGTCTGTAAATCGAGCACATGGAACCGTGCCTTCCATACTTTAGTGACTCTGTGATCTAAAATTTCTTTGATTCTGTAACTGTTCTTTTGTTTGCTAACTTATTGTGTCACTGTTTCCCTTTTTATTTTCTATTTTTCTTCTAAATTTGTAATTTTTACAAATTCTTTAATTCTTTTACTATGCGCTTCAGAGCATTCAATGTTTTTGTCACAGATACAAGCTTCTAGTAACCCACAAAAACCTACTCTCAGATACATGAAATCTTAAATTAACAGAATAACAGATACTAATATTCATAAATAAATAACTAAATAAATAGAGATGAAGTGAATGTCAAATTAACGGAATGACGAATACTAAGGCAGAACAGAAAGCATACATTTTTCATCGAGAGCCTGGAGTCGCCGCTGGTTGTCTGTCCACTCAACAAATCTAGGGTTCCTTTAGAAATCAAATTCGCTGACAGAAACGCATGCTTATCTGGTAGATCGCCCGTCATCGACGCCCAGTCGAGCAAAATTGCCTCCTTCGGGGGACGATTGGACCAGTTAGGGTTTGAATCGTAAACTGGAGGTACTGATCGGGCCTCGTGTAGGAGGTGACGAGGTCGGGAAAGTCGGAGACGTCGATGGTAACGTGGAAGAATGACTCAGGAGGCGGCGAGGGCGAGCTGGACGCCGGCGAGAGGGGCTTGTTAACGTGAAAGAGTACCAACTTAGGAGAAGTTACGATGAAAACCTAGAAAAACTCAGAAAAACTCTTCATTCGAACTCTGGAAGCCGGATGGCCGGGTTTCCTCACCTTCCGGTGAGGCGACTTACCCACTTACCCACGGTGATGAAGAAGATCTGAATCTGCTGAATGGAGGGTTAGGGATTTAGAAGAAAGAATAGTTGGTAGCCGATTTTGAGAAGTGGATTTTTTGCTCCGTGTCTTTTTTTTTTTTGGCTCTGTGTCTTTTTTTTGCTCCGTGTCTTTGTAGATAGACAACGTTTTTAAAAAAAAAACGTTATCTAGTTAAAACCAAAAAAATATTTTTTTAAATAGATAACGTTTTTGCATATAAATCTACAACGTTTTTTTTAAAAACGTTGTAAAAAAATATACCACAACGTTTTTATAAAAAACGTTGTCTATTAAGTGTTGTCTATTAGGTACTTTGTACCGGTGATTGGTCGTTACTTATTGACTAATATTGTGTACTAGTTAATTGGTTACTGTATATTTGGGATGCAAGTCTTAATCATATAATGGTTACTGACTATTGCTGACATGGTTACTGTGTAACCATTTAATGGTCGCTGTCTATTGCTGAGTTGGTTACTGTGTAACATTATACTGACTACAGAAACTTGGTTACTAGATAAAATTATAATCTTTATTGCATAATATTACTGACTAATACTGACTTGGTTACATACTATTGTTGGCTTACTTAATGTGCAACATTATATTGGTTACTAACTACTACTTAATTGCTTACTGTGTAATTATATAATGGTTAATGTATAATGCTTATTTGGTTACTGTGTAACATTATACTGGTTACTGATCAATACTGACTTAGTTACTATGTAACATTATAATGTTACTGAGATTTATAATTGTTTCTTTTATATTGGTGGTTACTTGTTGACTAACATTGTGTACTAGTTAATTGGTTACTGTATATTTGGCATGCAACTGTTAATATGATTGTATACATTGGGTGTTGTAGGATGAGACATCAAACTTAGTAATTTTTACTGTTTACGATGTCTCTAAACAGTATATTGTGGACATCGAACAAAAGATATGCACATGCCGTAAATTTCAGTACCATGAGATGCCTTGCCCGCATGCTGCTGCTGTTATGAGCAAGAGAAATTTGAACTGTTATGATTTTTGCTCAAGAAATTACACTAAAGCAACTTTGGTCAAGACATATTCAGCTTCCATCATGCCATTAGATGACAAAAAAAACTGGGATGTATCAGAAGAAGTAAAAAACATATGTATAAAACCACCCAACACAAGAAGGCCAGCAGGAAGACCAAAAAAGGGAGGTACAAACACGGATCTGAAATCAAAATTCAAAACAAATGCAGGTGCCAAGAAAAAGAAAACAACAGAAAAACATGCAGTAATCCCCCGATTTTAAGACCACTAAAAAAGGTCTGATATAGTGCAGTTAAATTAAGAGTGTAAATACATGAATGTATTATTGTTTACTTTGAGTAACCATTAAACGATTGGTTTGTAAAATATTTGATTGTGTATAGTAAACAAAATTGTTATTCATTTATATATTGATTTCTGATTTCAATGAAACATTAACAATAACAGTAATCAAATAAATACATAACAGTAACCATAACAATTTTTAATGGTAACCACATATTTACATAACAGTAACTATAACAGTTACCAGCTAATAACATAATAGTAACCATACCAGTTTTTAACCAAATAATTACACAACAGTAACCATAACAATGTTTAATGATACCCAAATAATTACATAACAGTAACCATCACAGTAACCACCTAATTTCATAACAGTAACAATACCATTTTATAATGGTAACCACAACATAAACAACCTGTATATCCAACAACATTTAATTAAAAGGGTATTGAAGTTTATGAAACCCATGTATACTTACACATGTCCACTTAACATATGACATATGTCCTGATACAATATTGTAACTCTCTGGTTACTATCAAATCATTATCTGGTTACCTATTTATACATGATTGGTTACCAACTGTATATTACAAAATTATAATTGGTTACCATTTTATACATGACAGTAACCATAACAGTAACCATGCCATTTTTTAATGTAAACCAAATAATTACATAACAGTAACCATAACAATGTTTAATGGTACCCAAATAATTACATAACAGAAACCATCACAATAACCACCTAATTTCATAACAGTAACCAAACCAGTTTATAATGGTAACCACAACATAAACAACCTGTATATTCAGCAACCTGTAATTAAAAGGGTATTGAAGTTTATGAAACCCATGTATATATAACACATGTACACTTAACATATGATATATGTCCTGATACAATCTTGTAACTCTCTGGTTACTATCAAATCATTATCTGGTTACCCCTTTATACATGATTGGTTACCAACTGTATATTTCAAAAAAATTCAACAAACACAACTTAAAAAGAAACAAAATACCAACCAACAAACAATATCTCTTTCATTAATGGTAATATAATCAAATATGTAATCCCATCTACATAAGATCCAATGAACATCAAAAAATCATAAACCATACACAAATGTTGTGTATAACACCAAAACTTAAAAAAAAATACACAACAAAATTAATAAAGACAAAACAACAAAATCCGAACTAATCAAAATTTGGAACAAATCTTCCTGAAAATTCTCTATCAGTATCATAGCCCTCCAACTGCTTGTTCCTAGCATGCGTAAATAAGTTTGTGCATAACTTTTTTCGATACTTCGCAATGGGGAAAGGAATAGGAATCTGATCAAACTTCTGATGAATGACATGCTCAGCAAAATAAATTGTGAACATCCCACAATCACTGTAACAACAAACAACATATAACAAAAATCAAAAATAAAATCAACCTATATGTAATAATTAAAAAAATGTACACAATTTAACCTTTACCCCTCTACTTGTTCAGGAACCGTCTCAACAAATTCCAACTCAATTATATCGTCTTCGTCCTTGTTGCGATACGGGTCACTGCTGAAGTCAATGTCAGACCTATCCTTCCAAAAACCAGACTCGCGCAGTAGTATGGGAAGAATGAAGATGTACGGTTCATAAACATCAGATATTTTAGTTTGCATGGATTTCCTTTTTGGTTGTAGAGAATTGTAAACAGTTAGACACCTACGATGCACATCAAAAGACAACAACAACCAATGGTCCGGTGATGACATATGAATTGGGAACAACACATAGTCAATGTTCCTCCATGGTGTGTTGACATCCATAAACAACCCATGTATGTATTCAACAATATCACCCTCCCCAGACAGAATAATTTTGTCACAATTTTTTTTGTATACTCCTTGAAAAGAGCGGCGATCTTGCTGTGAAACCAACAATCCGTGGTCATTACCCTTATAGGAACACTTTCGGAATGTCTTGCCAATTTACGGAAATAATACAAGGAAATATTGATGTGCTAAGCCAAAAAAAATTAATAGGATATTAACAGTTGTTGGAAAATGCAAGTATGTGATTAATGTAACTAAATAATGTAAACATAACTACAAAAACATAATTTTAAAAAAAAACTCACATCGTCTAACCACTGCCCAGGCGTCTTTAATTTATAGAACCACATCTTCGATGATATTGCAATGGATCCAAATACAAAAGAAGGCATGATACTATCGTTCTTTCCAGGAAATTTGTCCGTCCTTCAATATAATAACATAATATTAGTATACACACTAACATTAATAATTACCGTATTAATATACACACTACTACAAATTAAACTTGCACGTTCTATAATTAACATACTAATCAACCAACTTAATTTTAAACAGTACCCTGCTAACCAACAAATATTAAAATCATAACCATAATTAAATAGTAACTAATACATAATTAATAGGTAACCAAAATATAAACTAATATTAACCAGAATATAAAGTAATAGTAACCATAACATTTATTTAATAGTAACCACACCATTTATTTAATATTAACATTTATTAAATATTTAATATTATGCAGTAACCAAAACAACATTAGTCAGCAACCAATTAATTATTATACAGTAACCAATGTAATGTTACACATTAACCAATACAACATTCGACAGCAACCAATACATCATTAGACAGTAACCAAAACAACATACCAAAATCAGTATACTAATCAACAACTTAATTTTAAACATTAATCTGGTAACCAAACCATAATCACATAGTAACCGAAACATAACTACTAGGTAACCAAAACATAATCTAATAGTAACCAGAATATAAAATAATAGTAACCATAACATTTATTTAATATTAACCATATGTTACTACAATAATACAAACTTATTTGTTTCATAAAAAACTATAGCATTGTTAACAACAAAAAACAAACCTTTTTCTGTTGTTTATTCCAATTTTGAACCATTCTTCAAACAATGCCTCTTCAAATTTTGAGGGCATCTCCATGAATGATTTGGGGAATGCACTTAAACGTGCAAGTGTTTGACTAGCAGCACCCACTACAGTAGATGATGAACCAGCCAATTCGAACGCTGCTGTATATGGAGACCGTAAAATGGCACTCTTTGCAGGTTCACGTACAGGTCTACCACCGGCTTTGTGGACACTCTTCTCCAACTTATCACACTTAGCTATGTCCTGTGTGGTGAGAACCATAAAATCAAGAGCATATTTGCTTGCTGCCTCACCTTTCTTCCTCTTTTTCAGTTGACATAAAAAGGTAATATATACGATTAGTAACCTGAATAACATAAACTAGTAACCAACTGACTGTACAACAGCCAACAAACTAAAATGAATATGTTATATTAGTAATCTGAATAACATAAACTAGTAACCAAATCATAATATAATAGTAGCCAAATCACAATATAATGGTAACCAAAACACAATATCATAGTATCCAATTCACTATATGATGGTAACCAAAACATAAATAACATTTAAATAAATGATGGCCCATAATTATAACACTAACCTTATCAGCATCATACACAACAATCTCTTTCCCAGTACATTGGTTTAATATGTCAAAAGATGGCATGTCATTATTATTATCAATCTGCGCAAAATAAAGAACCATTTAATAATTAAAACAAAAGACATATATCACATAACAAAACAAACAAATATGTCTAACCTTGACATCTTCTTCATCATCATTATTTTTTTTTATCTGGTTCTTCAACCATAACAGCACGTTCAACTTCATTAGCATTCTCAATTACATTCACATCATTCTTCTCCACGAATATTGACACATCATCACCAACTTCATTACCCAATTCAATTTCATTCCTACCCTTCTTCTCAACTTCATCCAACACATCATCACCATCATTATTCTTATTCACTTTTGAACCATAATCAACATCCTCATCAACATGGACCTCCTCCACCATGACATCAGCATTCTCATTAGCAACGTCATCAGCAGCATCATCATCAGCTTCATCACATTCACCACCTTCACCGCCTTCATAACCTTCATCACCTTCATCTTCATCATCATCATCATCACCAGCATTGTCAGAATCGTCATCATCAGAATCACCATCAAGCTTTTTGTCCCCCACGTCTTTGATAGCACGTAACTCATCTCTAATAATGGACCTAAGGTCCCTGCATAACTGGACATATAAAAGTTGCATTTCATCTTTAATATCAGTTCGCAACTTTCTAAATTCTTTCTTCAATTCAGAAACTTCTTTCTTCAATTCAGACAATTTCTTCTCCAACGGCTTAGACCGTACATTAATTGCCTCTTTCACAACAGATACATCAACACCAATGTTGTCGGCCTTCACTTTTTTGTGTACTTTCTTGTCACCATCATTCCCATTAAAAAAGTGAAAATCGCCTAAATCAAGCTGATCCTTCTCCTCGACCGTGGGAATCAAACTGTTTATCCTCAGCTAAAAAATAATAAGTATACTTTAGTATATCATCTAACAAACAATGTACAATTACATTGAAATAAACAGTAAATAAGGAATCATAAAACATAATCAGTAACCAAATACATATATACATGTAACCAAATGTATAATAAGTAGTAACCAACTAAATGTATAAATGTAACCAAATGTGTATATTCGGGTAACCAACAACAATGTCATTAGTAACCTGAATGTAATCTAATCAGTAACCGTATTTGAATATTCAAGTAACCAAAAACATTGTTATTATTAACATGCATATAAAATAATCAGTAACCAAACGTGTATATAAAGGTAACTAACTACTTTGTTGATAGTAAAATTCACATAATATTTTCATTTATCAAGTATATAACTAAAGGTAAAACAACATACCTGTCCGGAACAAAAAACTAATTCATTCAACTTGTCATTAGAAAGCGGCTTCATTAACTCCTTCCATCTGAATAAACGGACATCCTATGGATGCTCGTCATTGCATATACCCCGACTTTTGAATGTCGGAATAGTTTCAAACATAAAAACTTGGAATACATACGGAAGCCCATTCAACTTGTACAGTTTGGTGTAATGATCCATGTAAAAATTGTATGTTGAAACACCATTCTTTCCTTTCCTATAACGCCCCTTCAAAGCATTAGACAAAGAGTACTTTGTCATCTCAAAAGTAACTTTCCCCCAAGGAAAACTACTAACATCGCAATAACACAAAAAATTAACCATTGCCCCATCAACGTAATTTTCAGAAAATGTTCACCTAATGAAATTAAAGACCAAAAATATCATAGACATCTTAATAGCCTCGTCATCATCATCAAAAATTGCCTTCCTATATATCCTACCTATACTACTACGTGTCACAGCTTCGTCACCAAAAAACATACCAATAAGCATATTCTCCATACCTTTATATGGAGTTATATCATCCTCATCTTTCCATCTCAACCCAGATATCATACAAAACTCAGGCAAACCGAACCTGACCCTTTTCTCTCCGAACAAAAACCACATTTCACCATCATCCCTCTGGTGAACCTCCCTCACAAGAGTGTGGTGAATAATCTGGGAATACATTTGGTGCTCACCAAACTCAAGAAAATTCCCAAAACATGTTACCTTAAATTTATCCAGCTGACTCTTATTCAATTTATTTGCAATGATACTGGGGACTTCCATGTCACCAATATATCACTTTTTCGGTGAATTTTCTGTTCCATTCCTCTTAATAATGATCCCATAACTGCAAGTAAACAAAATCAGATTTACAAAGTTAACCAACCAATCATATGATAGTAACCAAAACAACATAGACAAGTAACCAATATAGCTTTAGTCATTAAACAAAACATCGTTAATCAATAACCAATCCAACATTAGACAGTAACCAAGACAGCATTACACAATATAATAGTTAGACATCAACCAATAAATCATTAGACAGTAACCAAGACAGCATTATACAGTAAACAACATGTTGCAAAAAGGTAACCAATATAAACTGGTTACTTATTAATGTTGTCTTGGTTATCTTCATGCAATATGTTGGTTACTGTCTAATACATTGGTTACCAACCATGTGCTTACCAATCATTAGTCAGAAATATTATGCAGTATCCAAAACAACATTAGTCAGTAACCCATTTAGCATTATACAGTAACCAATACAATGTTGCACAGTAACCAATACAGCTTTAGACAATATATTGGTTAGACAGCAACCAAAACATCATTAGACAGTAACCAAGACATCATAAGACAGTAACCAAGACATCATTAGATAGTAAGTAAAGACACACATAATACAGTAACCAAGACATCATTACATAATATAATAGTTAGACAGCAACCAATAAATCATTAGACAGTAACCAAGACAACATTATACAGTAAACAACATCTTGCAAGAAGGTAACCAATGTAAATTGGTTACTTATTAATGTTGTCTTGGTTACCTTCATGCAACATGCTGGTTACTGTCTAATACATTGGTTACCAACCATGTGCTTACCAATCATTAGTCAGAAATATTATGCAGTAACCAAAACAACATTAGTCAGTAACCCATTCAGCATTATACAGTAACCAATAAAATGTTGCACAGTAACCAATACATCTTTAGATAATATATTGGTTAGACAGTAACCAAAACATCATTAGACAGTAACCAAGACATCATAAGACAGTAACCAAGACATCATTAGACAGTAAACAAGACACACATAATACAGTAACCAAGACAGCATTAGACAGTAACCAAAACATCATAAGACAGTAACCAAGACATCATAAGACAGTAACCAAGACATCATTGGACAGTAATCAAGACACTCATAATAAAGTAACCAAGACATCATTAGACAGTAACCAAGACATCATAAGACAGTAACCAAGACATCATAAGACAGTAACCAAGACATCATTAGACAGTAACCAAGACATCATAAGACAGTACCCAAGTCTGTTTTGGTTACCTTTATGCAACATGGTGGTTATTGTCTAATGCATTGGTTACCAATCATGTGGTTACCAAGCATTAATTATTAATATTATGCAGTAACCAATTAAGCATTATACAGTAACCAATTAAGCATTATACAGTAAATAATAACAATATTTAAATTAACACACCTTTAAAATTCGTTGAGTTGGAATTATCTTCTGGATAAGCACTTGAGCTTCATTCTTAACAGGGACATCAAAATCAGAATCTAATTGCACTTCGGAATGTTTGATATCACTATGTATCACCAAACTACTATCATTCTTACTCGATTTATTACCTACACCCTTCCCCTTTCCCTTCCCCTTGCTCTCCACAACAAACTTCTTCAAATTCTTAACAGAATCACCCTCCACGATCCTTTTCGTCTTTCCATCCTTCTTACTTGTATCATTCCTTGTATCAACCATTCTATACAAAACATAAAAACAACACAAACCAAAACAATGAATACTCCATTCTGTTAGTAAACTACTTTAATATATAATACATTAAACTTAATAAGAAAATACTCACTTGAAGCAATAATAAACACCAGAGTCGATCAATGGAGAAGAATAACGAATAACAACGATAATGAACCAGACGAGTAACAACGACAACGACAATGAACCAGACGAGTAACGAGTAACAACGACAATGACGAACAACTCAACGAGTATGCCGACCAACTAAACAAATATGATAGAGATGAAGAACACGCGAACACAGATGAACAACAATCACTGGAAACAAGAGTTTTTAACTCCGATTACGTTTAGTCGCGACAGAGGAGAGAACAAGGGTTTCAGCATGTGCAAAAGGGTTTGGTAACTGCAGAGTCCCGTACAAATGATAAGCGGTTATCACGCGATTCAAAAAAAATAACTTTTTACCATGTCAGTCCATTAATATTTATCCCTTAAATTAAGGACTCTTAATTATATTAGTATTATAAATATATATGATGAAATGTCATATTTTTGTAATTATTTTATTAGTGTATGATTTTTATAATTACTTTTATAAATATACTATAATATGTAATTGTTATTAAAAATAAATAAATAAACTTGCACTTTTTAGTCTCTTTCCCATATCTGTTAATAAGATAAGATGATGGTCATCATCATCGATATATATGTTTTATCAAAACTGTAATCAATAGTAACCTTTATGAGAGATTAAAAATTTATGAATAAAATTAATTTAATATTAATCATGACATTCGAATTATGAACAAGTTTAAAATATAATAGTCCAATTCTATTAAAATTATTCCCTGAATTACGAACAAGTCTAAAACATAATAGTTTAAATTATAATTTAAACAAACTGTAAATTAAATTATCCAATTTGTCTAAACCCGAACTAAACTAACGCGGAGTGAATAGAACTTATGTAGTAAAACATAATTAAACATACTTGAAATATAATTTATAATTTAAAAATAATAGTTTATATTATTTTAAAACATAATAATTTTAGGAATTATGAACAAGTTTAAATTATAGTTTAAACTATGTTATTATTAATAAGGGTATAATAGTCCAAAAAATATTTTTTTATCCAATCCTTTAATTAATCTTGAAAAAAACAAACATAACATTAGATTATTTTAAGTTATCTTATGAATAATCTCATAAAAAATAAATATATGACTAAGACTATTTAATCCTAGAATTAATAATTTTTGGATTATAATCCCATAAATTATAATCCCGAGATTATAATCCTTGCAAACAAACATGACCCTGATCTATAAACGAATTCCACCCTTCTTAATTACTTATTTCCTCTATCTAAATTGTTGTATGGACTGTTGGTTGATTTCACAATCAATGAATACGTGCAAGTATACACAGTCAACAAGTAATAAAGTGTAAGTGGAGTTTTGTTCCCACGAAGAATCATTTAATAAAAAGTACCAAATACTAATTCGTAATTACCAAATTAATTTTATCTAAATAAATGATTTAGGATTGTGAATTAAAATAATTAGTAAAACTACTATTAAATACCATTAGATTATTAAAATCAGGTTGTGGAGAATTAAGATCACAACTGCACTTATTGCTTCACTTATATCAACACACTTCTTATTAATTATGCTCACTATTCTAGACTGTTAATCAGAAACCCATCAGTATTTATAACCACCTTCCGATGTATTACAAACAAACCAATCCAAATCCACAGCTGATAGAATTGTATTGAACACCCTAATTAATTAATTCATTATATTCCTATGTGAATTACAATTAAAAAGAATTTAAAGCACATGTTTCCTGTCATATTACATGCGGCGTAAAGGTATGTTCATATCCTAAGCACAAATCATGAATTCCATCACCATACAGAAAACACAATCACATGCTATTATGATCAGATCTAAATCGGGTTAAAATGCAAAGTCGACCACTGAACTTTTCTGATATTTGGGTATTGAGCCCCTTTCTTCTGGTCAACGCAAACTGAGTCCCTTTCTATTCAAAAATTTGGACTTTGAACCCCCAGACGCCACATGTGCGTTGACTTGCTGATGTGACACGTGGCATATCTGACGTGACATTTTATATTTTAATTTGAGACGTGACAGATTTGATGTTGCTTCTTTAGAATTTATTCCAAAAAATTATTTCTTCCTAGGTTTGAACTCACAAACTCAAGTGTTAAACTTTAGTTATCTTACCACCAGAACACCACAAGTTAGCTATTAATATTTTGCAATGACTTATCTTTATATCAAAATATTTCATTTCGCCCAAGAAAAATTAAAATACTACACAGTTACTACAATTTTGCTAGCTTTTATATGGGTATTATTTTCTTCAAATAAAGTTTCATGAATAATAATAATAATAATAATAATAATAATAATATAAACATAATTCAGAATTTAAAAAAGAAAAGAAAAGAAAAGAAAAATGATTTTATTATTTTAATGTTGAATGAAATCCAACTACTTAACTTACTGCGAAGAAGCAAAAAGTAAGTTGAAGAAATGATTTTGTCTTCCAAGATTCCAAATCTCTTTCCGGGAACAATGCTACTACTCCTGATTGTAACGTGGCCAATTATTATTATTATTATTATTATTATTATTATTATTATTATTGTTATTGTTATTATTATTATTATTATTATTATTATTATTATTGTTATTATTGTTATTATTATTATTGTTATTGTTATTGTTATTGTTATTGTTATTGCTATTGTTATTGTTATTATTAATGTTAATGAAACTTTATTTGAAGAAAATAGTACCCATATAAAAGCTATCAAAATTGTAGTAACCATGTAGTATTTTAATTTTTTTTTGGGGGGAGGGGGGAATGAAATGTTTTGATATAAAGATTAGTCCTTGCAAAATATTAATAGCTAACTTGTGGTGCTCTAGTGGTAAGATACTAAAGTTTTACACTTGAGGTTGTGAGTTCAAACTTAGGAAGACACAAATTTTTGGAAAAAATTCTTAAGATGCAGCGTTAGATGTGCCACGTAGGCGCAACGTGTGCCACATCAGCAGGTCAACACACATGTGGCGCCTGGGGGTTCAAAGTCCAAATTTTTGAATAGAAAGGGGCTCAGTTTGCATTGACCAGAAGAAAGGGGCTCAATACCCAAATATCAGAAAAGTTCAGTGGTCGACTTTACATTTAACCCGATCTAAATCTATTCTTCATCTCCCAAATCCATATATATTATCATGGTAATTGTTGATCAGGAAATTAAGTAATTATGTACAAATCATAATAGACAATCCCTAGAATAGATCATAATAATTAATAAAGAAGGATACTAAAACAAGCTACGCCAATAAGATTCGTTGCAATCTTAAACAAGAATTTAGTTCATTGTTATTAAATTAAAATCTAGAATCCACAATTAAATAAACATTAAAAGACAAAAATAGAAGTAGAGGAAAGAATTAAATCTGTTGTCTACAAATCTGATGCTACTCTCTTGCTCCTGCTCTTGATCTTCAATGATCCCCAAGTTGCTTCAATCTCCTAACAATCCAATATAAACTAGGGTTTATGTTATAATCTAATGGAGTGTCCCAACTTATTATAAATAAAATCGAATTTCCTCTATTTATTATTGTGAATAATAAGGTGTTAAATTGATATAATATTTTGGTTATGGGTGAAATGTGCAAATTTTGCAAAATAAGGAAGTGGTTATAAAATATTCATTGTTGTCGGGGAATATTCGTTTAGTCGTGAAATATTCTTGCTGTCGGGGAATATTCGTACGACGACGCATCCATTTGTGGACCCCATAACGGAAAACGGTTAGATGAAGAAAACGACATGTTTGAGTTTTTATAAATAACGGCGTAGTTGTTACCGTTAACACTGTTGTAATACCCGGTGCTTAAAATACAGTAATACGCATGGTTGCACAGTAGCACACGGTATTGCACATTATTTTTGAATGATTGATTCTTACGTAAGAAGGCACTACTCAATAATTGTTACAGTAATTGCTGTTCAATATTTTATTTTATTGATTCAATAATTGCTACGTTCATATTTTATATTATTGTTATTTCAATAATTGTCACTGCACAATATTTCCCATTATCAGATCAATAATTCATATTATTTGAATAATATTATTAGATAACATTATCGGCAATGTCTAAGGAAGTTCTGTCTAGGAAATGGGTTTGGTCACCTAATTGCGCGCCAATAAGGAGAATCCTTATCGGAAAGTCCCCTCTTTCTTGAGAACGACCTGGTTGTCATAATTATGATTCTGTGATATTATTTGTGAATAATTAATTATTGATTTATATGATAAGAAAATATTTATTTTATGTGGATATAAATGGTGGATATATTTATTGTGGTTATAAATGAAGGAATTAATGCTGAGGTGTTTTATCAGTATTTTGTCAGAATGGATGTTTTGAAAATAGTCCGTATGTGGATTTCGGTCATTTTTCATTAGGAAAAACTTAAACTTACAAAGTTGTAGAGAATTTAATTTCTTATGGAATAGACATGAGATTCGAATTTTTCTGATAAAAGGGTTATTTATTATGAATTATTGAAGTTTTAGAAATAAATATTTTTTATTAAAAATATGGTGGACCCCACTTTTGGTTGATGAAAAATGAAATGTGCAGGAATTTATTTTCAAAAGTGGTAGGCTTGAATAGTAGCAGGTAAAGCCATCAGGTAGCAGGTTAGTCTGCTATGACGTTCTTAGCATTTTCCTATAAATAAGGTGCTTAGTTAGAATTGAAAATCACACTAGAAACAAGTTTTCTCTCTTTCTCTCTCTATATTATCAAGTGTATTTTGTGAGTATCTAGATATTTTGTGAGTTGCTATTCATCAATGCAAGTTTCCTTCAGCCTTATACTGATATTCCGATCAGAAGTACTGTTATTTTGAGGTAAGGGATGTTATTTTCTTCATAATGATGTTATTCTTTCAATATCATTATACCGAAATATTGGTATAGATTTTATTATAGAATTTCTACCTTTTTGTGTCGAGGTTACTATTCACGTATACAAAACTATTCACGTATACGACACTATTCACGAATACGGCACTATTCATAGAAAAAAATAAAATTTTCTTTTATTTGTCCAAGTTGTCTATTATGGTTACTATCTTTGATTGTATCCATGTTTTAATCTTTATTCTTGAATTTTGCTCCACAATTGATTATTATAAGGTATTTTTGAACTTGGATAAACTAAAGTACGAATCTCTAATCTTTGATCTTTTATCTCACTGGATTCGTTTTCTTTAAGATATTTTTCATCATCCTCAGTCCTAAATGCTAATATTACTGAATATCTTTGGCCTGTAGTGCAAAGATGAATGATTAACTGATGAAATATCTTTGGTCTGTAGTACAAAGATGAATGATTATCTAATGAATATCTTTGGCCCGTAGTGTGACGCCCCCAAAACAGGTATACATCACCCATCTTGAGTCGCCAGATACAAGGTACTGAATTCAAATACAACTTAATTATACAACAGTCGTGTAAAATACGACAAAACATAGGATGTGAGTTTTAATACAAATATTGTCATCTAGACAATATCCACACTCAATGGAGTGCTCGTTATATTTATTATCACACTATTTCACAGAATAGTGAGGACTACTAATGCACCATCTAGGATCATCACTCTGTTCCCCGACTAGTCCCAGCTACGTTCTCATTTCCTGAAGAGAACAATGAAAGAAAGGGTGAGCTCAAATAGCCTAGTAAGAAATATTATGACTAAGATAATGCAGAATAAATTATCATTAGCCTTCAATAATGTTAAACTGATAAAATATAATAAACATCAAGTTTAACTGCAGCAGAACAAGCAATCCATTAGAAGAGTCAAGTAGAGAATAAAATCTACTATCTTCTATGATTTAAAAGGTTTTTCATCACTTTTATCGCTTAGACTTTGCTTAATAAATAAAATCGAATCATCCCTGCTCCACGGCCAAGGATATTCATGTAATCATCAATGGTCATGACTATATCGAATAATCCCTGGTCATAATCATACCAACAACTGTCCACCAATGAACTACAGGCCAATGAGGACGTTTACCACATTATTCGTCACATTACGGTCATGATTATGCCGAATAATCCCTGGTCATAATCATACCAAGTCCATCTATGCACGTAAGCCAAAGATGACTTTCAACACAATATAAGCATGAAGATGATGACAATTCAATAAAACAAGTTCAAGAATAAATTTTAAAGATTTATAAGTTAATTTATCCTGAACTCAATAACATCCAAATTGTCAACATGATATTTCTTTGTGAAGTAAAATTCAAGAATGCTCAGAAGAATATTTCCATGAAAAGATACTGGATGAAGCGCAAATATCAAGGATATTCCACTAATTTCATGGAGTATAGATGCCAAAGCTTTAACCAACTGAGTATAATAGAATATATGAAACTGTAAATAGATTTTCGCTTGCCATGCGGTAATCCACGTAGACAGTTCATTTCCACAATTTAATAAGGAATGAATACGAAGGATCATTCACCATGCATGTGGTAATCCACACAGACAGGTTTTTTCAACAGAATAATAAAGAATGGAATAACAGAAGGATTCACCATGCGTGCGATAGATTGCACAGACGTTATTCCCAACAGAATAATAAATAATGGAACCAGGTCTGGCATAAACGCACAGACAGGATATTCCGACAGAATAATAAATAATGGAACCAGGTCTGGCGTGAACACACAGACATGATATTCCGACAGAATAATAAAGAATGGAATAACAACAGAAATCACCATGCATGTGATAGACCACACAGATAGGTTATTCTAACAGAATAATTAATGGAACCAGGTCAGGCGTAATACGCACCGACATGATATTCCGACAGAATAATAAAAAACGAAATATTAGAAGAATTTCACCATGTATGCGGTACTTCACATAAACAGGTTATTCCAATAGAATAATAAGAATGGAATAACAGAAGAATTTCACCATGTATGCTGTACTTCGCATATACAGGTTATTCCAACATAATAATAAGAATGGAATAAAAGAAGAATTTCACCATGTATGCGTTACTTCGCATATACAGGTTATTCCAACATAATAATAAAGAATGGAATAACAGAAGAATTTCACCAAGTATACGGTACTTCACATAAACAGGTTATTCCAATAGAATAATAAGAATGGAATAACAACAGAATTCACCAGGCATGCGATAGACCGCACAGACAGGTTATTCCAATAGAATAATAAAGAATGGAATAATAGAAGTTCTCTTCATGAATAAGAAAGAAAGAATACCCCTTATGAGTACAACAAATAATATTCTCTACCTTAGAAAAATTGAAAACCAAAGTAGTGAAGTAACATAATACTTTTCTTCTTTCTCTCTATAGTTTCTCTCTCTAGAGTTTCAGTGAATTCATAAGAAATAATGAAGGAATGAGCTTCTATTTATAGGAGAATGGACTGAATAGTAACTAATTCATGAACAGTCCAGATTAATTTACCTTTAAATGGAAGGTCTATATTGGTTTACTATTAAAACTTAAAGCAACGGTCCATACCGATTTACTATTAAAATTTAAACCAGCGATTCATATTGATTTACTATTATAACTTTCTACCAGCGGTCCATATTAATTTACTATTATATCTTCAACCAACGGTCTGAAAAATTAGCATATCTCCTCATGGAATAATATTGTACCCAAAAATAATTTGGACCGAAAAGAAATATATCTTATGGGTGAATAGTATCCCATGAATAGTAACTCATGAATAGTAACTTATGAATAGTAATTCATGAATAGTAACTCGTGAATAGTACCCCGACACAAAAAGTGCCCCGAATACCCGATTAAACAATATAACCTCCAGACATCAATTATACTAACACAAATAAGTCCAACACAATGGAACTATAAAATTCATCTTTAATCAACACGAACTTATTCATCATTAATATTTTAATTCACAATATTTAACAACCAGATCGTTCCCAGGAAAGAGAGGGCTTTCCAATAAGGATTTCTCCTTATTGGCGCGCAATTAGGTGACCAAACCTCTCATTGACAGAACTTCTAGACATTGTCAATATTAAAAATAATAATATGAATAACTTTGCTTTCTCAATTATTGATTTAATAATATAACATATTATGCAGATGATACTGTAACAATAATTGAATCAATAATATGAGAGATATGATGCAGCAATTACTGTAGCAATAATTGAGTATAACTGAGTGACTTCTCACGTAAGCATCAATAATCAATACCGTGTGCTACTATGTAACCACGCGTATTACTGTATTTTTACTACCGGGTAATTCAACAGTTTTAACGGTAACACCTCCGCAGTTATTTTTATAGAAATATAATTTTGTCGTTTTCTAACTATGACAATACTTCCGTTGTGAGGTCCACCAATAATTGTGCCGTCATACAATATTCCTGTTAAAACGAATATTCCCCGACCAATCGAATATTATATAACCACTTGTTTACTTTGCAAAATTTATAAATAATATCCATAACTATAACATTATATCAAATCCACACCATAATATTAAAAAAAATATTTCGAGAAATTTAAATCTTTATTCATAAAATTTGGGGTCTCACACGTAGTGCAAAGATGAACAAGTGTTGAGATGAACATGACCAACTGGTGATACAAATGAATATCGTTGGTCTGTAGTGCAAAGATGAATATTTGATTCAAGATGTATATTGATTGATGTTACAGGGATAAAATATTGATGATGAACTTTTAAATCTTAGAAAATAGTAGAATTCTTTCTCTACTTGACTCTTCTAATGGATTGCTGTTCCGCTGCAGTTGTTGATCTAAAACTTGTTGTCTATTATATTTTATCATATTTTTCCCTATTGAATACTAATGATAAATTGTTGTGACGCCCCCAAAATAGGTATACAACACCCATTCTGAGTCGCCAAATACATGGTACAAAAAGCAAACTACAACTTCAATAATACAATTGTCGTGCAAAATACGACAACACATACTGTGACTTTAATTACAAATATTGTCTTTTAGACAATATCCACACTCAAATAAGTCCTCGTTATAATTATTCAAACACTATTTTACAGAAATAGTGAGGACTGTTAAAATATCTTTCTAGAACCATCACTCCGTACCCCGACTAGTTCCTGCTATGTTCTCACCTCCTGAGAAAAATGGAACAAAAAGGAAAAGGGTGAGCTCAACTAGCCCAGTAAAGAATATTATGACTAAGATAATATACAACAAATTATCGTTAGTCTTTAACAGGGAAAAATCTGATAAAATATAATAGCCAACAAGTTTTAGATCAACAACTGCAGCGGAAACAACAATCCATTAGAAGAGTCAAGTAGAGAATGAGTTCTACTATCTTCTAAGATTTAAAAGTCCAGCATCAATATTTTATCCCTGTACCAACAATCAATATACATCTTTAATCAAATATTCATCTTTGCACTACGGGCTAAAGATATTTATTTGTATCACCAGTTGGTCATGTTCATCTCAACACCTGTTCATCTTTGCACTACGGGCCAAAGATATTCATCAGTTAATCATTTATCTTTGCACTACAGGCCGAAGATATTTAGTAATATCATCATTTAGGACTGAGGATGATGAAAAATATTTTAAAGAAAACGAATCCAGTGAAATGGAAGGACAAATAGTAGGGATTCGTATAACAGTTTATCCACAAAAATCATTTATAAACCTAATTTTTGAATCAGTCACCTCTTAAAATTCATAACAAATCATACGTTCATTTTTAACGGTTCAAAATTTGTGGACATATACTCAACTTATATATGTATAACATATCCAAAAATTAAAACGATCCAACGGTCGATTAAAAATTATAACTAACACAATATATCTCAAAAACACTGGTTTAATTTTTAATACATTCATTCTGACAAAAATACTGATAAAACACCTCAACATTAACTCCTTCATTTTTAACCATAATAAATATATCCAACATTTATATCCACATAAAATAAATATTTTCTTATCATATGAATCAATAATTAATTATTCACAAATAATATTACAGAATAACATTTATGACAACCAGGCCGTTCCCAGGAAAGAGGGGGCTTTCCAATAAGAATTTCTCCTTACTGGCGCGCAATTAGGTTACCAAACCTCTCCTTGACAGAACTTTTTAGACATTGCCAATAATGCTATCTAATAATATTATTCAAATAATATGAATTATTAATCTGATAATGGGAAATACTGTGTAGTGACAATTATTGAAATAACAATAATATAAAATATCAACGCATCAATTATTGAATCAATAAAATAAAATATTGAACAGTAACTACTATAATAATTATTGAGTAGTGCCTTCTTACGTAAGGATCAATAATTCATTAATACTGTGCATCCACGCGTATTACTGTATTTTAACCACCGGGTATTCCAACAGTGTTAACGGTAACAACTACGCCGTTATTTATAAAAACTCAAAATTGTTGTTTTCTTCATCCGACATTTATTCTGTTATGGGGCCCACAAATGACTGCTCCGTCGTACGAATATTCCCCGACAACAAGAATATTCCATGACTAAACGAATATTCCCCGACAACAATGATTATTTTATAACCACTTGCATATTTTACAAAATTTGCACATTTCACCCATTACCAAAGAATTATATCAAATTAATACCTTATTATTCACAAATATAATTAGAAGAAATTCGATTTTATTTATAATAAGTTGGGGTCTTACAATTGTTGTATATTATCTTAGTCATAATATTCTTTACTGGGCTAGTTGAGCTCACCCTTTTCTTTTTTCTTCCATTTTACTTCTCAGGAAGTGAGAACATAGCAGGAACTAGCCGGGGTATAGAGTGATAGTTCAGGATAGTTGTATTAGTAGTCCTCACTATTTTGTAAAATAGTGTATCAATAATTGTAATGAGGACTCCTTTTGAATTTGTATACTCTCTATTAGACAATAGTTATATTCAAACTTACAGTATATGTGTTGTCGTATTTTGCACGACAATTGTATTACTGAAGTTGTATTTGTTTCTGTACCATGTATTTGGCGACTCAGAATGGGTGATGTATACCTATTTTAGGGGCGTCACATTTAAGACCCCAACTTTTATGAATACAGATGAATTTTCTATAAATATCAATTTTGAATATTATGGAATGAATTTGATATAATGTTATAGTTGTGGGTAATATTTATAAATTTTGCAAAGTACGCAAGTTGTTATATAATATTCGATTGGTCGGGGAATATTCGTTTTAACAGGGAATATTCGTACAACGACACAATCATTGGTGAACCCCACAACGGAATTATTGTCGGATTGAGAAAACGACAAAAATACTTTATAAAAATAACGGCGGAAGTTTTACCGTTAACTGTTAAAACTGTGAGACCCCGAATTTTATAAAATAAAAGTATTCAATTTTTCTATTTTGGTAAATAGTTAAATTGATAAAAATTTAAAGTTAAGGGTCATATTTGAAAATTTTTCAAAGTAGTCAAGTTGTCATAAAATACCCGGTTACTATTCACCGAAATTACTATTCACTCTAGTATTGTTCACTCGAGTATTTGAGACACTTTTTGTGTCGGAGTTACTATTCACGGATTACTATTCACAGAAATTACTATTCACTCTAATATTGTTCACTCGGGTATTTGGGGTATTTTTCGTGTCGGGGTACTATTCACGGGGTACTATTCCCGAAGTACTATTCACGAGGTACTATTCACCCGAAAAAAATATTTTATGAAAATAACGACGGATGTTTTACCGTTAAAACCGTTGAACTACTCGGTAGTAAAAGTACAGTAATACGCGTTGTTGCATAGTAGCACACGGTATTGATTATTGATATTTATGTAAGAAGTCGCTCAGTTTGACTCAGTTATTGTCGATTATTAATATGAATTATTATAGCGATAATGACGTTTTGTTTTAATTATTATAGCGATAATGACGTTTTGTTTTATTCGTATTATTAACGTAATAAAACAGAAATATCTTTTTATATAAAACAGAATACTTTATTAAAGTTATTCTATAAATAGAATATATTATATTTTATTATGCATAGTATTGCATAGTGTTTTGCATAGTGTTACATAGTGTTTTGCATAGTGTTGCATAGTGTTTACATAGTAAAATATTTTTATATAAATAGAATATATTATATTTTATTTAAAAGATTTTTCTTTAAATATGGATCGTCAGATTAAAGTAAATCAATCTGGACCGTTCATGGATTAGTTACTATGCATTCCATTTTCCTATAAATAGAACCTCATTCCTTCATTATTTTCTTACGAATTCATTGAAACTCTAGAGAGAGAAATTATAGAGAGAAGCTATAGAGAGAAAATTATAGAGAGAAAGAAGAAGAGTATTATGCTACTTCACTACTTCTATATCCAGTTCTTTTACGGTAAGGGGTGTTATTCTTTCTTCTTGAAGAGAACTTATGTTATTCCATTCTTTATTATTCTGTTGGAATAACCTGTAAAAGTGGCATACCCTATACATAACTTGTATACGCGGGCTACCCTATACTTGGTGACATTCTTCTATTATTCTGTTGGAACATCCTGTCTGTGTGTTTTACGCCGGACCTGGTTCCATTTACTATTCCGTCTTTATATTTCTGTCGGAATATCCTGTCTGTGCTATATGCCGGACCTGGTTCCATTTTACTATTCCGTCTTTATATTTCTGTCGGAATATCCTGTCTGTGTTATACGCCGGACCTGGTTCCATCATTTATTATTTCGTATTTATTATTCTGTTGGAATAACCTGTCTGTGCGGTCTCTATCGCATGCATGGTGAATGATCTTTTATATTCAGTCCTTATTAAATTTTGGAAATAATCTCTAAGTGGATTACCGCATGGCGGTGAAAATCCATTTGCAGTTTCATATATTCTTTACTATACTGTTGGTTATTGGTTTTACAGTTGTATGTCTTTGACCTATAGTGAAAAGATGATATGTTATTGAATATCTTTGGCTTACGTGCAAAGATGAATTGTTAATTGATAGCTTTGTCCCGTAGTGCAAAGATGGACAAGTGTATGACATGATCATGACCGTTGGTGATGCTAACGAATGTCCTTGGCACGTAGTGCGAGGATGATTCAATGATGTGGATTATTTATTTAGCTGAGTCTCAGCGATTGATTTTATAGTTGAATATCTTTGGCACGTAGTGCAAAGGTAGACAACTGATTTGTCTGATCATTATTATTACACTTGAATATCTTCAGCCATTGGGGTAAAGATATTGAGTAAACGTTCTATTAAGTATTGTGGCAAGAAGGAATCGTTAATTCATGTTATTATAAATATTAAAATCTTTAGTGGTTCAGGTGAATACAGGTGATAAAAGTTGATGAAAACACGATTATCTTTGGCATGTAGTGCATGGATAATTCGTGGTCGTGATACTAAAGAATATCCTTGGCCTGTAGTGCAGGGATGATTTAATGATGTGGATTATTTATTGAGCTGAGTTTCAGCGATTAAGTTGATGAAAAACTTTTTAAATCATAAAAGACAGTAGACTTTATTATCTACTTGACTCTTTTAATGGATTGCTTGTTCCGCTGCAGTTAAACTTGATGTTTGTTATATTATATCAGTTTAACACTGTTGAAGGCTAACGATATTTTATTCTTCATTATCTTAGTCATAATATTTCTTACTGGGCTAGTTGAGCTCACCATTTCTTTCACTGTTCTCTTCAGGAAATGAGAACATAGTTGGGATGAGTCGGGGAACGGAGTGACGGTCCAGAGGATAGCATTAGTAGTCCTCAATATTCTGTTAAATAGTGTGACAATAATTATAACGAGGACTCTTTTTGAGTTTGTATAATCTCTAGTAGACAATAATTTTATTCAAACTCACAGTTATGTTTTGTCGTATTGTACACGACTGCTGTATTAGTAGGTTGTATTTGGATTTATGTACCATGTATCTGGCGACCCAAGATGGGTGACGTATACCTAATTTTTGGGGCGTCACAGTTGGTATCAGAGCTTGGGGATATGATCCCTGGCTGAGGTGTGAGACAAGAACTAGGAGGGGAGAGACGGAGAATTCCTTAGATAGTATGACCTACCTAAGTTTAATTGGTAATTTAATTGGTCGGTCAGAGTATAGGGATAATATGTGGCATGTCAATTAACCCTTATTTTGAAATTATGTTCTAGAATGATATTTGAAATACAGGAGATGAGAAATGAGAAAATCATGATAGCGAGGAAGTTACCAGGAAGGTACAATCCGAAAGGAAAGCAAGGTATTCTCATCTCTTCGAATATCAGGTACGTACGTAAATTTCGAGGGCGAAATTTCATAAGGAGGGGAGATTGTGAGACCCCGAATTTTATGAAATAAAAGTATTCAATTTTTCTATTTTGGTAAATAGTTAAATTGATAAAAGTTTAAAGTTAAGGGTCATATTTGAAAATTTTTCAAAGTAGACAAGTTGTCATAAAATACCCGGTTACTATTCACTCTAGTATTGTTCACTCGAGTATTTGAGACACTTTTTGTGTCGGAGTTACTATTCACGGATTACTATTCACAAAAATTACTATTCACTCTAATATTGTTCACTCGAGTATTTGGGGTATTTTTCGTGTCGGGGTACTATTCACGGGATACTATTCTCGAAGTACTATTCACGGGGTACTATTCACCCGAAAAAAATATTTTATGAAAATAACGACGGATATTTTACCGTTAAAACTGTTGAACTACTCGGTAGTAAAAGTACAGTAATACGCGTTGTTGCATAGTAGCACACGGTATTGATTATTGATATTTATGTAAGAAGTCGCTCAGTTTGACTCAGTTATTATCGATTATTAATATGAATTATTATAGCGATAATGACGTTTTGTTTTAATTATTATAGCGATAATGACGTTTTGTTTTATTCGTATTATTAACGTAATAAAACAGAAACATCTTTTTATATAAAACAGAATACTTTATTAAAGTTATTCTATAAATAGAATATATTATATTTTATTATGCATAGTATTGCATAGTGTTTTGCATAGTGTTGCATAGTGTTTTGCATAGTGTTGCATAGTGTTTACATAGTAAAATATTTTTATATAAATAGAATATATTATATTTTATTTAAAAGATTTTTCTTTAAATATGGATCGTCAGATTAAAGTAAATCAATCTGGACCGTTCATGGATTAGTTACTATGTATTCCATTTTCCTATAAATAGAACCTCATTCCTTCATTATTTGCTTACGAATTCATTGAAACTCTAGAGAGAGAAATTATAGAGAGAAGCTATAGAGAAAAAATTATAGAGAGAAAGAAGAAGAGTATTATGTGTTAGGTTTGTAATATTCATGAACGCAATCAAATTGCAAAAATATGCGGAAGCGTGTAAAATCAGAGTTTTAAAAATTTTACAAACCATAAACCCGGATCACCCTTTATGCACAATTATTAATTAAACGAAAAAGAAAGAACAAGAATCATACCCTTGAAGATCCAAGCTTCCTCAGGTACAAGTTCACCTCCAATCCTTTTCGCGTTCAACTTGAATCCACCGGGTTGGGTTCCTTCCTTTGATCAACGTTAGCCACCCAAGTGTTTGGCCTCTAGAGGTGATCCACCAAGGAAGAAGAAGAATTCAAGAAGATGGGTATTTGGCTCAAACCCTAGTTTTCTATCTCTATAGAAAAAGGGGCGTACTCTCCAACAATTGGAATAATGTATTCTCCAACAATTGGAATCACTTATATCTGATATCTGATATAAGACTCCTCTTATAAAGATATCAAGTAACCCTATTAAAAATAAGGTATTATTTATTTAATTAAACTCTTTTAATTAAATGGGCTCCCTAATCTTATTAGGGATAATTAATTAAACTCCTTTAACTAATTTTCCCTCCTAATCCTATTAGGAATAAATGAGAGTACTTATATTAAATTAATTCTCAAACTCCTTTAGGAATTAAATAATAATAATAATAGTAATAATAATAATAAGACTCCTCTTATTAATTTATATTTAATATTTCTAAAATATTAAATAATAAATATTAAGCTATTTAATTTATTCTATCACCATAGATTAAATTAAATATACTTAACTTATTATTACGATTATGCCATTAACTTCTTAAATAATTATTCTTCCTTTTATGGTGTGACCCTTTAGGTTCTCCATATTAAACCGGTTGTGAATAAATCAATTAGAACAATTCTAATCTTATTTAAATAAATAAATTAAACTAATAATTTATTTAAATAAATAATATTTATTCTACAATAGGGATAAGCCTCCCTAGCGATCAACGACTTTCCAGATAATATAGATTTCAACATTAATCATAAAAGAACCTTTGAGTAAATAGTTACCGTACAATTCAATCCTTCCACCATACAATGTCCCAATTAAATATAAGACATGGAATTTCTGTCAAGTCGTATTTTATTTAATTATATGTATTTCGACTCTTAAATGCACAACTCCAAATAATGCAAATTAGAAACTCCTTTCTAATTTCATTCTGCCTTGGCCAAGGACTACTGGGTTGTCATTTATCGAATCACATAGGACATTTCTCTTCTTTTACTAGAAGTGGTAGATTCTTTATTGATCATACATTATCTCCATGTATAACTTATTATACCCAATCATACCCTTTGATATACCCTAAGGGTCTTAAGGAATAAGTCAAAGTATAACTCATCACACACAAGATACTATGATGATCTCAAGTCCAAGGATCACTTGTACTACTATCACTACAGGAATTCCTATTGACATGCAAGTAAAACTCCATTAGGTATTCCTTAGCGAGTCACGTTCAGTGAACTTATTCTCTAATAAGCACCTACATACTTGCTTTAGTGTCTCCACACAAATGATCATGAGATCAATCATCCTCATCCAATGAGCAAGCAACGTATGTACCAATCTATTCGGATTTACTAATCCCCAATTTAGTAATCCAACGATTGGGAACTATTTTAGTTTTAAGCTTTCTAAGAATTTAGATCTCATTAGAATGATCATCATCATTATTCTAAAAGCATTGCTTAAAACTATGGGTTTATCACATATTATAAAACAGCATCATGTAGATAATTTAAAAGCCTTTAATAAATAAATACTTTTTAATATTAAATGAATAAGATTGTTTACAAAGTATATGCTTTATCATCAAACATGATTGGCTTGTGTGCATACTACTTTCATTATGCTACTTCACTACTTCTATATCCAGTTCTTTTACGGTAAGGGGTGTTATTCTTTCTTCTTGAAGAGAACTTATGTTATTCCATTCTTTATTATTCTGTTGGAATAACCTGTAAAAGTGGCATACCCTATACATAACTTGTATACGCGGGCTACCCTATACTTGGTGACATTCTTCTATTATTCTGTTGGAACATCCTGTCTGTGTGTTTTACGCCGGACCTGGTTCCATTTACTATTCCGTCTTTATATTTCTGTCGGAATATCCTGTCTGTGCTATATGCCGGACCTGGTTCCATTTTACTATTCCGTCTTTATATTTCTGTCGGAATATCCTGTCTGTGTTATACGCCGGACCTGGTTCCATCATTTATTATTTCGCATTTATTATTCTGTTGGAATAACCTGTCTGTGCGGTCTCTATCGCATGCATGGTGAATGATCTTTTATATTCAGTCCTTATTAAATTTTGGAAATAATCTCTAAGTGGATTACCGCATGGCGGTGAAAATCCATTTGCAGTTTCATATATTCTTTACTATACTGTTGGTTATTGGTTTTACAGTTGTATGTCTTTGACCTATAGTGAAAAGATGATATATTATTGAATATCTTTGGCTTACGTGCAAAGATGAATTGTTAATTGATAGCTTTGTCCCGTACTGCAAAGATGGACAAGTGTATGACATGATCATGACCGTTGGTGATATTAACGAATGTCCTTGGCACGTAGTGCGAGGATGATTCAATGATGTGGATTATTTATTTAGCTGAGTCTCAGCGATTGATTTTATAGTTGAATATCTTTGGCACGTAGTGCAAAGGTAGACAACTGATTTGTCTGATCATTATTATTACACTTGAATATCTTCAGCCATTGGGGTAAAGATATTGAGTAAACGTTCTATTAAGTATTGTGGCAAGAAGGAATTGTTAATTCATGTTATTATAAATATTAAAATCTTTAGTGGTTCAGGTGAATACAGGTGATAAAAGTTGATGAAAACACGATTATCTTTGGCCTGTAGTGCATGGATAATTCGTGGTCGTGATACTAAAGAATATCCTTGGCCTGTAGTGCAGGGATGATTTAATGATGTGGATTATTTATTGAGCTGAGTTTCAGCGATTAAGTTGATGAAAAACTTTTTAAATCATAAAAGACAGTAGACTTTATTCTCTACTTGACTCTTTTAATGGATTGCTTGTTCCGCTGCAGTTAAACTTGATGTTTGTTATATTATATCAGTTTAACACTGTTGAAGGCTAACGATAATTTATTCTTCATTATCTTAGTCATAATATTTCTTACTGGGCTAGTTGAGCTCACCCTTTCTTTCACTGTTCTCTTCAGGAAATGAGAACATAGTTGGGATGAGTCGGGGAACGAAGTGACGGTCCAGAGGATATCATTAGTAGTCCTCACTATTCTGTTAGATAGTGTGACAATAATTGTAACGAGGACTCTTTTTGAGTTTGTATAATCTCTAGTAGACAATAATTTTATTCAAACTCACAGTTATATTTTGTCGTATTGTACACGACTGCTGTATTAGTAGGTTGTATTTGGATTTATGTACCATGTATCTGGCGACCCAATATGGGTGACGTATACCTAATTTTTGGGGCGTCACAGAAACACCCGGTGTTAAAAGTACAGTAATACGCGTAGTTGCACAGTAGCACACAGTATTGATTATTGATGCTTATGTGAGAAGTCACTCAGTTTTGTTCAATTATTGTTACAGTAATTGCTGCATAGTATCTCACGTTATTTGATTCAATTATTGTCAATATTTTATAATCAATAATTGAGATGACAAAGTTATTAATATTATTATTTACAATATTAACGATGTCTAGAAGTTCTGTCAAGGAGAGGTTTGGTCACCTAATTGCACGCCAATGGGGGAAAAATCCTTATTGGAAAGCCCCCTCTTTCCTGGGAACGACCTGGTCGATTAATATTGTGAATTATAATAATGATGATGTGTTTTGTTTTATTAGTATTATTAATGTAATAAAACAGAAAAGCTTTTTATATAAAACAGAATACTTTTATAAAAGTTATTCATTTTATTAGACTAATAGTAGAATCTTTTTATATAAAACATAATACTTTTATAAAGTTACCTGCTTTATTAGACAATAATTAGAATATATTATATTTTATTATGCATAGTGTTTGTATAGTGCCTGCATAGTATTTGCATAGTAAAATCTTTTTATATAAAATAGAATACTTTTATAAAGTTATTCGTTTTATTAGATTATAAATAGAATATATTATATTTTATTGTAAACCAATCTGGACCGTCCGTTTAAAGTAAATCAATCTGGACCGTTCATGAATTAGTTACTATGCAGTCCATTCTTCTATAAATAGAAGCTCATTCCTTCATTATTTCTTACGAATTCACTGAAACTCTAGAGAGAGAAACTATAGAGAGAGTTCTTCTTCTATAATCTTGAGCGTATTTCTTTAGAGTTTAAGAAAGCTTTGAGCGTAGTGCAAGTTTTCTTTGAGTATATCTTCGCCCTACCAGTCAAAATACTTTTCTTTTACGGTAAGGGATATTATTTGTTGTACTCGTTAGGGGTATTCCTTCTTTCTTATTGGTGAAATTCTTTTGTGATTCCATTCTTTATTATTCTGTTGGAATAACCTGTATACGCGGGATACCCTACACTTAGTGAAATTCTTCTGTTATTCCATTATTTATTATTCTGTTGGAACATCCTGTCTGTGCGTTTACGCATGACCTGGTTCCGTTATTTATTATTCTGTTGGAACAATCTGTCTGTGCGTTTATGCATGACCTGGGTCCATTATTTATTATTCTATTGGAATATCATGTCGGTGCATTTACGCATGACCTAGTTCCATTATTTATTATTCTGTTGGAATATCCTGTCGGTGCGTTTACGCATGACCTGGTTCCATTATTTATTATTCTGTTAGAATATCCTGTCTGTGCGGTCTATCGCATGCCTGGTGATTTCTATTGTTATTCCATTCTTTATTATACTCAGTTGGTTAAAGTTTTGACTTCTATACTCCATGAAATTAGTGGAATATCCTTGATATTTGCGCTTCATCCAGTATCTTTTAATGGAAATATTCTTCTGAGCATTCTTGAGTGTTACTCTACAAAGAAGTATCATGTTGACAATTTGGACATTATTAGTTCCTAGATAAATAAATTCTTGAACTTGTTTTATTGAATTCTTATATCATTGTCATCATCCTCATGTTTATATTATGTTGAAAGTCATCCGTGGCCTGTAGTGCATAGATGGACTTGGTATGATTATGACTAGGGATTATTCGGTGTAATCATGACCGTAATGTTACAAAAGATGTGGAAAAATGTCCTCATTGACCCGTAGTACATTGATGGATAATTGTTGGCATGATCATGACCATTGATGAATACATGAATATCCTTGGCTGTGGTGCATGGATAATTTATGGTTGTGATACTAATGAATATCCTTGGCCGTAGTGCAGGGATGAATTGGATTATTTATTAAGCTGAGTTTCAGCGATAAAAGTCATGAAAAACCTTTTAAATCATAGAAGATAATAGATTTTATTCTCTACTTGACTCTTCTAATGGATTGCTTGTTCCGCTGCAGTTAAACTTGATGTTTGTTATATTTTATCAGTTTAACACTGTTGAAGGCTAATGATAATTTATTCTGCATTATCTTAGTCATAATATTTCTTACTGGGCTAGTTGAGCTCACCCTTTTGCTTTTATTTTTCTCTTCAGGAAATGAGAACGTAGCAGGGACTAGTCGTGGAACAGAGTGATGGTCCAGATAATAGCATTAGTAGTCCTCACTATTCTATGAAATAGTGTGATAATAAATGTAATGAGGACCCCATTGAGTTTGTATATTGTCTAGATGACAATATTTGTATTAAAACTCACAACATCTGTTTAGTCGTATTTTACACGACTGTTGTATAATTAATTTGTATTTGAATTTTGTACCATGTATTTGGCGACTCAGAATAGATGATGTATACCGATTTTGGGGGCGTCACAGTTGGTATCATAGCTTAGGGATATTATCCCTGGCTAATACATGAGAATAGAACTAGGAGGGGAGAGACGGGGGATTCCTTCGCTAGTATGACCTACCTAAGTTTATTTGGTATTTAATTGGTCGGTCAAAATATAGGGATAATATGTTACATGTCAATTAACCTTAGTTTTATGGCAGTATTTGAAAATAACATCCGAGAATGTTGAGAATAGCAATGGAGCACAGGCGACCGTTGATTCACCACATATCAATAATCAGGATAATGTGCATCTTGAAGGCGACAATCCTCATGCAAACAACAACACTGACCAAATGATGAATGATGGAATGTTCAGAGGCTTTATGCAATTCATGCAACAGAAGGCGAGAGCGGCTCCTATCCAAAATGTAGGTGGAAACACTGGAAACTCTCGGACGGTCACCGCTAAACAGTTCAAGGAGCTGGGACCACCGGAGTTTATTGGAGAGCCAAAACCATTTAAGGCGGAAGCATAAATAAAGCAGATCACCAAGATATTTGATGTCCTGGGATGCTCTGAGGAGCAAAAGGTTCCTTTTGCCGCCTTTATGTTGCGAGGAGAGGCAGATTACTGGTGGGAATCAGGTAAAGCATACTCAACCTGCCGTACTGAAGATATCTTGGGAGAAGTTCCAAGAACTATTCAACGACAAGTACTTTCCCAAAAGTATTTGTCAGATAAAAGAGGTAGAGTTCATCAAGTTGGAGCAGAATAATATGATCGTGTCGCAGTACGAAGCTAAGTTTATCGAGTTGTCTCGGTTTGCGTCCCACTTGGTGGATAATGAAGAGAGAATGACGCAGATATTTTTAAGAGGTTTAAAGCCGGATATACGCCAACATCTTATTTCTCATAAACTGTGTTTGTATTCAGATGTTGTAAATATGGCTCAGTTAGTAGAGCGCGATAACGAGTCAACGCAACCAAAAGAGAGCAGCCGACAAAATGATAATACCAGTGAGAGCAGTCATCGAAGCGGTGACAACAAGCATGGAGGGAATCAACAGGCCAGAAGTTGTTACCACTTCGGTGGTAATCAGGGCCAAAACAATAAGAATGGACATTTCAAGAAGAGGAGATTCAACAATGATGGAAAGACGTCAGCACCAGCACCAGTTGTTAAGGAAGGAGAACGACCACCGATCATATGCTTCAAATGCGGAGGGGAGGGACACATCAGTCTAAACTGTAAGATGCCGTCCAAAACATGTTATAATTGTGGAAGAGAAGGTCACTTAGCCTAATTTTGTCATTCAATGAAGACAAGTTCAGCTAGGATGGAGGCACCAAAGGCCGTCCCAGAAAAGTCAAAGCCGGTAGTGCAAGGGAAAGCGTTTTTTGTGATCTCCCAGAAAGCAAGGAACCCGAATAAGGTCATCACGGGTAAGCTTATCATAAACTCTAGCGAAGTCTATACTTTATTTGACACCGGTTCTACCCATTCTTTTATTTCCCCTACCTGCGTTCAATGATTAAACTTGACTCCGGAGAAATTAGACTTTGACTTATCTGTGAAAACTCCGTTGGGAGAAACTTTCATTACATCCACTATTTATAAGTCTTGTTTGGTTCAAATCGGTACCCTCACATTACCTGTCGATCTTATTTCATTGAAAATACTTGTATTTTATGTGATTCTAGGGATTGATTAGTTAACTACTCATCATGCTAAAATCGATTGTTTTCGTAAGGTTGTTAGCTTTCATATTCCTAATTAACCTATTATGCGAATTCAAGTAATAAAACCATTAAAATCAATCACGGTCATCTCAAGCCATAAAGCTATTAGTTTATTGAAAAACGGATGTGAAGCTTTCTTAGCTCATGTCATAGATCTAAACAAAAATACGTCAGTTTTGAATGATATTTCTATTATTAATAAATTCCCTGACGTATTCCCTGAAGAACTTCATGGCCTACCCCTAGAGCGTGAAATTGAATTTTGTATCGACCTTGAACCCGATACAAAACCCATTTCCAAAGTCCCATATCGAATGACACCTATTGAACTTTAGGAGTTAAAGACCCAATTGTAAGAATGATTAGACATCGGTTTCATTCGTCCTAGTACATCTCCTTGGGGTGCTCCTGTTCTATTCGTGAAGAAGAAAGATTGGAGTATGCGACTTTATATTTATTATCGGGAGTTGAATCATGTCACCATCAAAAATAGGTACCCATTGCCACGTATTGATGACCTGTTTGACCAGTTGCAAGGAGCCAAATTCTTTTCAAAGATTGATCTTCATTCCTGATATCACCAATTGAAGATTAGAACCGATGACATTCCAAAGACGGCTTTCAGAACTCAGTACGGATATTATGAATTCCTAGTCATGTCCTTTGGATTGACTAATGCTCCTGCTGCCTTCATGGATATGATGAACCGAGTATTCAAGAAATATTTAGATCATTTTGTGGTCGTATTTATTGATGACATCCTTATTTATTCCAAAAGCCATGAAGATCATGAGCAACACTTGAGGCTGACACTCCAAAAGCTTCGTGAATAGAAGCTTTATGCCAAGTTGAAGAAATGTGAGTTCTGGCTTGAGGAAGTAGCATTCCTTGGGCACGTAGTATCAAGTCATGGAATATCTGTTAACCCAACAAAGATCGAAGCAATTCAAAGCTGGGACCAACCTAAATCAGTGACCGAAGTACGTAGCTTTCTCGGCTTAGCTGGTTATTATCGAAGATTCGTGGAAGGATTTTCTCAAATAGCTACTCCATTAACTCAGCTGACTTGGAAAGATACAAAGTTCGGTTGGACCGAAGAATGTGAGAAGTGTTTTCAAGAACTCAAGAGGAGACTCATTTCAGCACTTATTCTGGAAATACCATCTGGCTCGGAGGGATTTGTCATCTATAGTGATTCTTTGGGCAAAGGGTTGGGATGTGTTCTCATGCAACATGGGAAAGTCATAGCCTATGCCTCAAGACAACTCAAAGAATATGAGAGGAATTATCCTACTCATGACCTAGAGTTAGCAGATGTTGTCTTCACACTTAAAATTTGGAGGCATTACTTGTATGGGGAGAAGGTGGAGATCTTTACGGATCATAAAAGCCTCAAATATTTCTTCACTCAAAAGGAACTCAACATGCGACAATGATGTTGGCTTGAACTATTGAAAGATTATGATCATACCAACCAATACCATCCTGGAAAAGCGAACGTGGTAGCTGACGCAGATCATATGCAAGTACGAGTGCGATATTGTCAACACAAAGGCCCATTTTGTGTGACTTACAAAGGATTAAGATAGAGTTAAAGACTCCAGGGACCCATGTGATGATGGCGAATGTACGAGTAGAACCGACTTTAATTGATAAAGTTAAAGCTGCTCAAGCTATAGACCTGGAGCTGATGCGTATGAGGAAGAAAGTGCATGAAGGTGCTATGCTGGAAGCAAGAATCGATGAAGAAGGAATACTTTGAGTCAAATCCAGACTTTGTGTTCCTAACGACCCTGATTTAAAGTATAAAATCATGATGGAGGCGCACAACACACCGTTTGCATACCATTCTGGGAGTACCAAAATGTATCATGATATTCGTCATACATTTTGGTGGAGCAATATGAAGAGAGAGATAGCGATGTTTATCTCAAGGTGTCTAACTTGTCAACGAGTTAAAGTGGAGCATCAAGTACCAAAAGGTCCATTGCAACCACTTGAAATTCCAGAATGGAAGTGGGAGCACATTACCAAGGATTTCATTACCGGTCTTCCTAAGGTTTCTCAAGGTATAGATGCGATTTGGGTCATTGTTGATAGATTGACAAAGTCTGTTCATTTCTTACCGATACGAGAAACTTATACACTTAAACGTTGCTCGTATGTACATAAATGAGATTTTAAGACTGCATGGTATGCCAGTATCCATAGTTTCTGATCAAGACCAAAGATTCACTTCACGATTTTGGGTTAGTTTGCAGAAAGCTATGGGCACAGATTTACGATTTAGCTCGGCATATCATCCTCAGACGGACGGGTAGTCAGAGAGGACTATTCAAACTCTTGAAGATTTATTAAGACTCTGTGTCCTTGACTTCAAGGGAAGTTGGGATAAGTTCTTACCATTGGTGGAGTTTTTCTACAACAACAGTTATCAAGCAAGTATTGGCATGGCTCCATTTGAGGCGTTGTATGGAAGAAAGTGTCGTTATCAAGTATGCTGGGATGAGGTGGGTTAAGCAACGTTGTTGAGACCGGATTTGGTACGTATGACTATGGAAAAGATTCAAACGATCCGGCAACGTATAAAAACCTCATAAAATCGACAAAAGAGTTATGCTGAACTTCATCGAAAGGACGTGAAATTCGATATAGGAGATCATGTGTTGTTATGTGTTGCTCCATGGAAAGGAGTTACGAGATTTGGAAAGAGAGGATAGCTAAATCCTCGATTCATCGGCCCATTTTTAATCCTCGATCGAGTAGGAAATGTTATTGGGTAAAATCTAATTACACACAACACGCAAGTATACGTGGTCAACAAGTAATAAAGTGAAAGTAGAGTATCGTTCCCACGAGAAATTATTAATACAAATCACCAAGTACTAACCCTTAACCAACTCAATCTTATTTAAACGAATGAATTTTAAATTATATAAATTAAACTACTATTAAATTCCACTAGTTAAATTAAGATTACGGAGATTTAAGATCACAACTTCACTTATTGCTTCATTAAAGTTAACACACTTCCCATCAATTATTCTCTATCCTGTATTGTTAATCAAGAACACTAAAGCAGATAAAACCACCTCTCGATGCATAATACCCATACTCACTTAAATCCGCAAATGATAGAATTAAGCAAGACACCCTAATAACTAATCCACTATATCTCTATGTGAATTACAATTAAAAAGGATTTAAAGCACAAGTTCTCTATAAGATTACATGCGATGTTAGGTATATCTCTATCCTAGACATAAATTATGTATTTCAACGCCATGCAGAAAATATAATCACATGCTATTATGATTAGATCAAAATCTAAACTTCATATCTTAAGTTCATATAGATTATAACGATAATTGATGGCCAATCAATTAAATAATTAAGTCCAAATCACAATAGACAATACTCATGATAGAACATAATAATTAATAGTGAATCATATTAAAATAAACTACACAATAAGATCCATTGTAATCTCAAACAAAGAATTAGTTCATAATTAATGAATTAAAACTAAGAATCCACACTTGAATACACATTAAAAGACAAAGATAGAAGAAGATGAAAAGATATAATCTCTTGTCTGTAGATTTGATGCTCCCTCCTTGCTCCTACTTTGAATCTTCAATGGTCTCCAAGTTGCTTGAATCTCCAAATCTAACAAGAACTAGGGTTTTGATCTAATTTAATCTAATCTAATCTAATGAAATCCTTCAAAACTAGCCTATATCTCCCTCTTTTATGTCTCTCATCATGTATTTATAGTTCTAATGGACACCCAAGCAAGTTAGGTAACTAAGAATCCTATTCTAGCTCAAATTGGACATCAAATGACCCAAATCAATTGTTTCCCCGCCGCCTAGCGCGCCCCGCGCTATTCGTAAGTCTTTTCGGGTGTGGTCCGCGCTACAGTGTTAGAAAATCTGGTCGCCCAGCGCGCCCCACACTGTGTATAGCGCGGTCCGCGTTACCCTGTTTCCTGCTGCAACGTCCTTTGATAAAACAGGCATAACTTTTGATCCGCTTGGAGTTACGATGTCTGCCACCTATCAAATCGAAGATATCGATGAGATGTATAACTTTCATGCTTTGAGGATTGACAAATTCGAATTGGATCAAGGCGTAAATCGGGTTTGAAGTAGATGATATATAAATGGCAAACATGACAACTCTTAGCTTTGATCTTAGTTGATAAAAAGGTCATAACTCTCGCATCCGAACTCCGATTGGGACGATTCAAGATATTCCAGAAAGCTAAGAAGTAGAGCTACCATAAAATCCAAGTTCCAAGCCAAGAACATGCATCTAACTTGGTGTTAAAATTTCTTCAATCATCCCTCCTTGTATTTACTTGCGTATTTTGGTCCAAAAGATGTCCGAATTGCTTTCCCTTGTTTCTTTATGCCAATGTTATGTCACAGCCTATAAAATAACATAAAATGTATGAAAAGTAATTAAGAAACATAGGTTTAAGCAACTAATTCAAGTAATAGATACCGAATAAGTATGTATAAAACATACTTATCAAATACCCCAAACTTAAACATTTTCTTGTCCTCAAGCAAAAACACAAAATAACAATGCTATGCAATGCAACTAATCTACATGCCTACGAATCCAACAATAATGACAGAAACAAGTCTATTCAATCGGCCTTAGAGAAATCAAATAAACACGATAATACAGTATATCAAAATCAATCAATAACTTCTCAATCAATCATCAAATCTTAGACTGTTATCACTAATATAATGCGTGTGTGCTCCACAACAATGTTAACTGATATAAAATCAAATTTTGACACATAATAAGTCTATTCGAAGGTATCATACAGTGTAAACTCAGGAAATCCAAAAATAAGCTAGATCCAACTAAAATTAAATAATTACCAATATCAAGGGTCAATATGGGATACTTATGCTTCATTTTCATCTACGGGGTTTTTTGCTCTTATTTTCTGTTTTATTTCTTCTTCTTTTTTTCTCTTTTTTTTCCAGATAATGAGTACGTTTTACGCTCCATCTCACGCATGTGTTTATGAGGAGTGCATTTCACGCTTCTTCTCGACCCACCACATGACTCAATTTATTCAACCCAATATATTTTTTTTATTTTTTTAGAAGCTCATATACCCCACTTTCCCCCCCAAATTTAGGTTCTTGCCTAATTTTTCGCCTTCATTGCCTATCCTTGCCATTCTTTTATTTAAAGTAGCATTATCCTCTAGAGCCCCATTATGTATCAATTTAAACTCAATCAATCAACAAGTTGTTCTTACTGTGCTATCCTTATTATACCAGTTTTAAACAGAAAAAGACTCAATTCATAACCAGAAATCACATCAAAGCTCTAATAGTCAGTACTATACTTGTCTACCCAATTGCAATCTCATCATTGACCAAAAAAAACTATAAATATCAAACAACTGGACTCATGCAAGATGTACTAAATGCTATATAAACATAGTAAACTAACTACTAATTTTTCAAATTTTCAAATTTTCTTCTTCTTTTTTTCAAGAAACTGAATGCAAAAACTAAATGTAACTATATGAACTACAATGTAACTAACTATATGCAATACGACACTAAAATGCCCCCAAACTTAAAACAAACATTGTCCTCAATGGCTAAGATAGAAAAAATTAAAAGAGAGGACTTCCTTGAAAATATAACATTTTACTCCTTGTCTGTTAAGTCTGAAGAATAGGCCAGACACATTGAAATAAATCGGGAATCACGCTTGAGTTGGACTTGACTAATATTGTAATTAAACCACTTTTAATGCTTGGGATTTTTGAGCGGCGCAGGAAATTGAAAACCAACGTGGATTGGAAATTGGGGATGGATGGGTTTAATGAAAATGGAAGTTGAAAAGGAGAAGGAGATGTAAGGATGGTGTAATAGGGGTTGTGGAGTATTGGAAGTGTAATGGGTGTGGGAGAAGTGGAGAAGTTGCATGTGTTAATGAGAATTGGCTTTGTTCAAATCTAAGACACGTCGATTAAATCCGTTCAGCGCTTGAAATTCCCGAGTAGCTGGGTCCGCGCTTGGTATAACACTTGAGTAGCACGCCTCACGCTTGGTATATGCATTGTGTAGCGCGGCCAGCGCTAGGCAGTTAGTAGCATGAGGCAGCATAAGCGTGTCCCGCGCTGTTAGATCGGCGACGTAGCGCGATCAGTGCTGTGATTGCAGTTGGTTTCTGAGATGCTAGCTCGCCCCGCGCTGGGTCTAGGCATTGTATAGCGCGGCCCGCGCTGGAAGGATAGTAGCTGAATGAATTTTCTTTTTCTTGCCTTACCTGCGAGCATACCATTATGGATTTATTATTCGTTAAAAACTAAATATTTGAGTTAGACTATAAACTAAAATATAAAGAATAAATAAGGAAGAAAAGGTTTAGAGCTTGGGTTGCCTCCCAAGTAGCGCTAGTTTTAACGTCGTAAGCCCGACTTTTTCTGGTTAACGCTATCTAATTCCTCTTCGATACTTGAGGAACCCTCCATCCATCGAAAATAATGTAACCTTTGGTAGGTTCCCTTTTGTGATGGCTATCGAATTAATGTCACCTAGTCTGCTTTGTTTAAATAAGTGCCCAATTGAGAATGTTGAATAACTAGGTGCTTGTCCGTCCGTTTAGTCTATGATTAGATTGGGGCTTTAAGGCTTGGCAAGAACAATGGGATCTTCGTCTTCTATCTTCTCCTCTTCATCCCACCATGGCTTTACATTTGTACTAGCTCTCATGTCATAAAGAGACTTGCCGACGACATGATTACCAAGCGGGCACGGTTTTGCAAATCTAACTGGACCCTTGATCTTTTGCGGAGAAGGAACTTGGGGCACTAATAACATCGGCTCATCCTCGTTGGTGCTCATAGTTAGTTCTTCACCGACCTTATTTTCATTATCCCCACTTGTCTCCTCTTTTTCAACATCTCATGTCTAATCCAGTTATAGATTTGGCTCGAGCACTTCATCAATCTCGAAATCCTCGTCATAACACCAATTGTTTTGAGGACAGTTGTTCAAGGCTTTGAACATTTGATCCATCTGGTTCTGCATATTTTGAATTGATATCTATTGATTCTGAATTGACCGATCTTGATTAATCCTCCTCTCCTCGTTTGATGCTATGAACTTGGATAATAATTCCCCCAGCCTTGAATTTTCTGTTTCAATCTCAGAAGCCATATATTGAGGACCAATGTTTGAAGTAATGTTAAGTTGTTCCATCTGGTTTTGAAAATTGAAGCTCGATATTTCTTGACTCATCATCCTCTCCTCTTGGTCTGCTATGCCCTTCAATATTACATCCATCAGATTTGGCTTTTCTTCTTGTGGCAATGGAGGTGGACATGAAAATTCCGATGTGTATGATTGATTTGGAGCGTAGTATTGGTCTTCATAATTGTAGCTCCATGACGAATCCGGGTGATACCTCCAAACTTGATGATAATTAGCATATGTATAATCGTTGAGGTATTCACCACCGTGTTGTCCCGGCGCAAAACTAACGGTGCATTGATGACTCGGATGATTACCAGCACAATAATTGCAATTAACTGCTATCCTTCGATTACGTTGGGCTGCAACAATGTCCAACCTCCTCGAAAGTGTCTCAAGGTGCGCTGATAATGCAAAAAATGCATTAAGACCATCAATCCCCGCTTCTCTTGGTTAAGTCATATTCGAATAATGCCATTTATAATTGCATCCAACCATGGTACCTGAAAAGAGAGAAAAATAGAAAGAGAATTAAAAAAAATATTTAAATTAAGACTAATTTGATTGAAATTAATATTGGTAAATAATTATTAAATTAATTTCCCGGCAATGGTGCCAAAAACTTGTTGGGTAAAATCTAATTACGCACAGCACGCAAGTATACGTGGTCAATAAGTAATAAAGTGAAAGTAAAGTATCGTTCCCACGAGAAATTATTAATATAAATCACCAAGTACTAACCCGTAACCAACTCAATCTTATTTAAACGAATGAATTTTAAATTATATAAATTAAACTACTATTAAATTCCACTAGTTAAATTAAGATTACGGAGATTTAAGATCACAACTTCATTTATTGCTTCATTTAAGTTAACACACTTCTCATCAATTATTCTTTATCCTGAATTGTTAATCAAGAACACTAAAGCAGATAAAACCACCTCTCGATGCATAATAGTCATACTCACTTAAATCTACAAATGATAGAATTAAGCAAGACACCCTAATTAACTAATCCACTATATCTCTATGTGAATTACAATTAAAAAGGATTTAAAGCACAAGTTCTCTATAAGATTACATGCTGATGTTAGGTATATCTCTATCCTAGACATAAATTATGTATTTCAACGCCATGCAGAAAATATAATCACATGCTATTATGATTAGATCAAAATCTAAACTTCATATCTTAAGTTCATATAGATTATCACGATAATTGATGGCCAATCAATTAAATAATTAAGTCCAAATCACAATAGACAATACTCACGATAGAACATAATAATTAATAGCGAAGCATATTAAAATAAATTACACAATAAGATCCATTGTAATCTCAAACAAAGAATTATTTCATAATTAATGAATTAAAACTAAGAATCCACACTTGAATACACATTAAAAGATAAAGATAGAAGAAGATGAAAAGATAGAATCTCTGTAGATTTGATGCTCCCTCCTTGCTCCTACTTTGAATCTTCAATGGTCTCCAAGTTGCTTGAATCTCCAAATCTAACAAGAACTAGGGTTTTGATCTAATTTAATATAATCTAATATAATGGAATCCTTCAAAACTAGCCTATATCTCCCTCTTTTATGTCTCTCATCATGTATTTATAGTTCTAATGGACACCTAAGCAAGTTAGGCAACTAAGAATCCTATTCTAGCTCAAATTGGACATCAAATGACCCAAATCAATTGTTTCCCCGCCGCCTAGCGCGCCCCGAGCTGCCCCTAAGTCTTTTTGGGCGCGGTCCGCGCTACAGTGTCAGAAAATCTGGTCGCCCAGCGCGCCCCGCGCTGTGTATAGCGCGGTCCGCGCTACCCTATTTCTTACTGCGACGTCCTTTGGTAAAACATGTATAACTTTTTATCCGCTTGGAGTTACGACGCCTTCCATCTATCAAATCGAAGATATCGACGAGATCTATAACTTTCATTCTTTGAGGATTGACAAATTCGAATTAGATCAAGGCGGAAATCGGGCTTGAAGTAGATGCTATGTAAATGGCAAACATAACAACTCTTAGCTTTGATCTTCGTTGATAAAAAGGCCATAACTCTAGCATCTAAACTCCGATTGGGACGATTCAAGATGTTACGGAAAGCTAAGAAGTAGAGCTACCATAAAATCGAATTTCCAAGCCAAGAACATGCATCCAACTTGGTAATAAAAGTACTTCAATCATCCATCCTTGTATTTGCTTGCGTATTTTGGTCCAGAAGATGTCCGAATTGCGTTCCCTTGTTTCTTCATGCCAATGTTATGTCATAGCCTACAAAATAACATAAAATGTATGAAAAGTAACTAAGAAACATAGGTCTAAGCAACTAATTCAAGTAATAGATACCGGATAAGTATGTATAAAACCTACTTATCAACTGTGGCCTATAGACTCGCTTTACCGCCAAGTATGTCTCGTGTTCATAACGTTTTTCACATATCCATATTACGTAAATATGTGGAAGACCCGAACCACATTATTGAGTTAGAACCGGACGAAATAGCGGAAGATTTGACGTATGAAGAGGTTCCTGTTCAAATCTTAGATAAGAAGGAACATATTCTACGTTCCAAGGTTATACCTCAAGTCAAAGTTTTGTGGAGAAATCACGATGTTGAGGAAATGACTTGGGAGTTAGAATCTGAAATGAAATCAAGGTATCCTTACCTCTTCGACATACCAGGTATATACCCTAATTTCGAGGACGAAATTTCATAAGAAAGGGAGGTTGTAAGACCCCAACTTTTATGAATAAAGTTGAATTTTCTATAAATATCAATTTTGAATATTATGGAATGAATTTGATATAATGTTATAGTTATGGGTAATATTTATAAATTTTGCAAAGTACGCAAGTTGTTATATAATATTCGATTGGTCAGGAAATATTTGTTTTAACAGGGAATATTCGTACAACGGCACAATCATTGGTGGACCCCACAACGGAATTATTGTCGGATTGGGAAAACAACTGTAACAACCCGATATTTTCTATATAAATAAATCAGAAATTTTACGTATAAAATTTTTTCTTATTATTTTAAGGATGAGGATTTGTACAAGATAATGTGTATATGTATTGATGTGGCAAATAAAAATATATTTATTACATAAATATTTACAAATAAATTTATTTTAGAATTATTGATTATTATAAAGTATATTCTTATAATAATTAATTTTAAGATAGAAATGTTTTTATTAATTATTTTCCATAAAAATATAATCATATATTATTTAAATAATATATGAAGTGATTTTTAGAATAATTATAATAATTATTTTATTATATGAATTTTAGTATAGATTATTGAGTTAATTATTTTACCTTAATTATTAAGGTTAAATATGAAGAATAAATCAGATATAGAATTCAAACCCTAATTTTGGATTTTGATCAAGGAATGAGAATAATAATATAATAATATTATATTTTAAATTTTTCAGTGCTATAAATATGTACTGTATGTACGTATTGAGGATGGTTGGTCAATTATGATTTATATTTTCAAAACCCTAATATTAATTGGTTAAATCCTTGTTTTACTGGGGGAAACCCTAATTTGAAAATCAATTAGAGTTTAATACTGTTATATAACAGTGTTATATGTTTTATATTGTGTATTAAATGATTAATTAGGTAAGCCCTAATTAAAAATTCTAGAAACCCTAATCTTTAAAAAACCCTAATTTCAGAAATGAGAAAACCCTAATTTGAAACGCAAATTAGAGTTCGAGATTGGTTGAAATCGTGATAAGGTGATTAGTCAGAGATTGTGTTAATGTGATTAATTAACAAGTATTATGATTATAATTGTTAATTATGGAAACCCTAAATTGTTAAACCCTAATTACTAAACTAGAACCCTAATTTAGTAATTAAAAACCCTGATTGTAATTTGGTAACCCTAATTACCAAAAGTATAAACCCTAATTGATTATTTAATAATGTTAATTATAATTAGATATATTAAACACTAATGTTCCTGTATAATGTAATTAGAAAATTAATCGTAATTAGGAAACCCTAATTTCAAATTTTTAGAAACTAAAATTTATTTATTTTTATTTTTGTGCAAACCCTAAATTGGCAATCCTACATTTTATTTGTGTTAAACCTTAGGGTTAAACCCTAAGTGTGACACCCCCAAAACAGGTATACAACACCCATTCTGAGTCGTCAAAATACATGGTACAGAAACAACTACAACTTTATTAATACAACATAAAAACAGTGAGTTTAAATACAAATATTGCCATCTAGACAATATCCACACTCAAATAAGTCCTCATTTCAATTATTGATACATTATTTTACAAAAATGGTGAGGACTACTAAAACGACTTCTAGAACCATTATTCCACACCCTGACTAGTACTCGCTACATTCTCGCCTCCAGAGAAGAAAAATGGAACAAGGAAAAGGGTGAGCTCAACTAGCCCATTAAAGAATATTATGACTAAGATAATATAAAACAAATTATCGTTAGTCTTCAACAGGGAAAAATCTAATAGAATACAATAGACAACAAGTTTTAAATCAATCTTCGCATCGAAAATAATAATTCATTAGAAGAGTTAAGTAGAGAATGCAAACTACTATCTTCTGTATATGAATTTAAAAGTTCATCGTATATCTTTTATCCTTGTAACATCAATCAATATATATCTGGAATCAAATATTCATTTTTGCACAATAGGCCAAAGATATTCATCAGTTGGTCATGTTCATCTAAACACCTGTTCATCTTTGCACTACGGGCCAAAGATATTCATCAGAAATCATTCATCTTTGCACTACAGGCCAAAGATATTCAATTATATCATCATTTAGGACTGAGGATGATGAAAAATATTTTAAAGAAAACGAATCCAGTGAAACAAAAGAATAAATATTAAGGATTCGTATTTCAGCTATTCCATGTCCAAAAATATCTCATAAATAATCATAGTGGAGTAAAATTCAAGAATGATCAAAACATGGATACAATCAAAGCTAGTATCCAGAATAGATATTTTGGACGAAAAACAAAAATTTAATTTTTTTTGTGAATAGTGTCGTATTCTTGAATAGTGTCGTATACGTGAATAGTAACTCCGACACCAAAAGATAGAAATTTTACAAAAATATCATCATGCTTCGTGAATAGTACTCGTGAATAGTAACTCGTGAATAGAGTAACTCATGAATAGTAACCCCGACATGAAAAAGTTCCAAATTTGATAAAAAAAATTCAACCAATATTTCAGTATAATGATATTGAAGAAATAATATCATTTTTGAATAAAATATCATCCCTTACCTTAGCTAGAATAGTACTTCTGGTTGGAATATTAGATATAGTACTGAAGGAACTTGCACCGTATAGCAACACTCAAATTATAAAAATACTCACAAAATACGCTCAATATTATAGAGAGAGAAATCTGTAGTTTCTGGTGTGATTTTCAATTCTAACCTAAGCACCCTATTTATAGGAAAATGCTTAGAACACCAAAGCAAAAAATTGAATATAATAATAATATATATAACCAAATTTCTTACGCCCACTCTTAGATATGAAATTAGCCATTTACATCACATGCAAGACCCAATTATATGACCAAAAACGTTTTTGTAATTATAAATATTTAAAACTTCTAAAAATCAATTATTTCGGAACTACTGAACTTCAATAATTCATAATAAATAGCTCTTTCATTAGAAAATTCAAATCTCACAATTTTTTTTATAGGAAATTCAATTCTCTACAACTTTGCAGAAGAAAGTTTTTCCAAATTCCAAACAGAAATTGACTGAAATCCACAAACGGGCGATTTTACAAGCTATAATCAAATTTCAGTCAAGAAATGGGTCCACCAACATGTTTAACATGTTTTTAGTATTTATTGTAACAAAAATACTCCTCCTCCTCATTTACTCATATATCCCACATTCATTGTAAAAAATATCATCATTATTATATTATAATAATATAATAAAATATTATTTTATCAGAAAAGATAAAATATCAATTTTTTAACAATTGTCACTTTAAAAATTTTCTCCATCTATATCCACATAAACTCAATATTTTCCTCATCATATAAATCAATAATTAATTATTCACAAATAGTATTACAGAATCACAGTACCGGCAACCATACCGTTCCCAGGAAAGAAGGGGCTTTCCAATAAGAATTTCTCTTTACTAGCGCGCAATTAGGTCACCAAACCTCTCCTTAGACAGAACTTTCTAGACATTGCCAATAATGTTTTCTAATAATAATATTCAAATAATATGAATTATTGCTTCGATAATGGAAAATACTGTGTAGTGACAATTATTGAAACAACAGTAATATAAAATATCAACGTATCAATTATTGAATCAATAAAATAAAATACTGAACAGTAACTACTGTAACAATTATTGAGTAGTGCCTTCTTACGTAAGAATCAATAATTGGTGCAATACCGTGTGTTACTATGCAACAACGCGTATTACTGTGTTTTAACCACCGGGTATTCCAACAGTATTAACGGTAACAACTACGTCGTTATTTATAAACAACTTATACTTGTCGTTTTCTTCATCCAATCGCTTTCCGTTATGGGCCCACAAAAGACTACGCCGTCGTACAAATATTCCCCGACAGCAAGAATATTCCACGACCAAACGAATATTCCCCGACAACAATGAATATTTTATAACCACCTGCTTATTTAAATATATTTGTGCATTTTACCCATAACTAACCACGTTAATCAATTCAACCCTTACTATTTAAAAATAATAATAGAAGAAATTTAAATTTCATTTATTAATAATTTGGGGTCTTACACTAAGGGTCAAACCCTAAGGGTTTGCAAGATTACAAAATGGCCATTAAATTTCTAAGCCAAAAGACCATTATACCCCTTGCATTATTGAGGCAAATATATAGGTTTTGACATTAGTTTTAGTTGGTGAACCACTTCAACCACCCCATGTGCTTAAAAATGACAACAACAAGTCTCTATATCAGCCATTACATGTATCTAGCACTACTATATATAGATTTAAAGAGAGAGAAAATCATTTGCTCACTTATTTTTGTCTAACTCTCATCCTTGAGTTTCTCTCTCTAAAACCCACGAATTTCATAAGCATATCAGTCCCTAAGAACAACCCCACGATCAACAATAACATATCAGAAGCATAGAATCAAGAAAGTGATCATAGAAGGTATAAACCCTACCTAAGAATCTGACCATCGATCTGTTGTTAGATGTTAGATTTTTTTTGTTAAACATATTATATAAGGTGTCTAATGATGATCTGGGTTGCTAGATGTTAGATCCATAACATCTAGAGGCTCGGATTTGAAGATTTGCCAAATCTAGAAAATGTTCAAATTGTGGTCTGACAACCAATGTTGTGGCCACAGATCCTTGTTCATGTATGATTTTTGTTGTTTAAAGGTTTAGAAATGTAGTCTGACATGTAGTCTTTGATTTGGAACAAGAATCAGACTTAGATATGGTCTAGATTACAAGGTACTTATTGTTAGTCAAAAGTCATTGACCGACCATGACTGGACAAAATCTGGGTAACCCAGATCTTGCCCAGAAAAGGTCTGACAAGACCTTTGTTGCCTCTGATTTTGCAAGTTGTTGTTGATTTGTGTTTGGTATTGTATCCAGGTTATAGTATAGTAGTTATACTACATCTTGACGCTTTTATATAGCTTATATCACAAACATGCTGGAATTGGGGGATGGTCAAACCAGGCAGAAAGTCCACGGATGAACTTTCTGGGTAACCTAGAAAGTTCTTGAGCGTGGTTTCTGACATGGTTTAACCAGACAAGATCTTTTTATTTTGTTGTTGTTATGATAATGTTTGATGATGGATCTGTAGTACTACATGTGTTCTACAACCTGGACCTCTTAAATCACTAAAACATCACTTAGATCACAAGTTGTGGAAGCCCAAATATGAGCAGTCGAACTGTTCTTCATTTCTAGGTAACCCAGAAAATGAAGAACAACTCTGACAGTTTGTTCATGGCTCCAGATCTACTTTGTTATGTGTTGTTTGGCCATGTTAGTTGTTGGATCTTATAGACGTGCATTAGTACTACAATACCTGACTATAACATGCCCAGTAACATCAGGATCAGACCAGAAATCTTGGTCAAACTCGATACCTTGCAAACTGGCTATGAAGATCTGGGTATCATGAAGAACACCAAGAACACCTATAGCGACGGTTCTGTCACTATAGGCAATCTTTAGCGACACTTTTATTAAAATTAATTATTTAAATTCTGAAAATTATTTAAAAATAGTAATTAATTTCTGAAAATTAAGAAAATTATTTTAAAAATTATTTTTAAGTTATAAAAAATAAATATTAATAATTTGAAATGTTTTTCATAAATATTAGTATTTATTTAAATATTATTTATAATTAATTTATTTATTAAATGCATTAAATAAATTAATTAAAAATGATTTTATTATATTAAAAATCATTTTAAATGATAATAAGTTATTTAAAAATATTTTAAGTTATAAAATATAACTTTTATTATTTTAAAGCAAATTTCATTAATTATTTAATATTAATGATCATTAAGTTAATTACTAAATGAATTAAATAAATTAATTAAAAATGATTTTTATTATATTAAAAATCATTTTAAATAATAATAAGGTATTTAAAAATATTTTAAGTTATAAAATATAACTTTTAATATTTAAAGATAAATTTCATTAATTAATTATTATTAATGATATTAAAGTTATTTAATAATTATATTAAATAATTTAGTTTCAAAATAATTTTAATATTATAATAATTATTTTAAATGAAAATAAAGTATTTAAAGATATTTTAAGGTATAAAATATAACTTTTAATATTTAAAGGATAGTTTTATTAATAATTTAATATTACTTTATTATTAATGATATTAAATTTATTTAATAATTATATTAAATAAATAGTTTAAAAATGGTTTTATTAATTTAAAAATTATTTAAAAAGGATATAAATGAATTAAAAATATTTTAAGTTATACTTAATGACTTTTAATATTTTGATAAATAAAACATTAATACTTTAATATTAATGATAATTATTTAAAAATGATTTTAAATATTTTAAAAGTCATTTAAGGGTAATATTAATACTTTAAAAATATTCTAAGTTATTATAAATAACTTTAATATTTTGGAAATGATTTCATTAATAGTTTAATATTAATTAAATATTAATGATAGTAGAATTATTTAATATTTAAATTATTTAATAATGATTCCGATGTTTGAAAATTCATAATAAATTATAATAATTGTTTAAAAATTATATTAAGTCATTTAAAAATAATATGACTGATATTTATAGATATTGAGTTACAGAATAGAGTCTTAGACTCGATAATTACCCGATAAAGCTGTCGGTACACCAACATGTTTTAGAAATTGATTTGGACATAGATAAATTGATTAGATATAAGTGATTATTTGTGATTCAATGGTTATTAAACATATGTGCCAATGTTATTAGGGTATGTACTGACTGCAATAAGCAGTGTTATGTGTTATAATATGATATTCTAATAAGTAAAATGATCTTATTACTGATAGGTGGTTATATAAAATATAAAACTAAGTTGCAAATTGTAAGCAGCGCATCAGGCAAGTATGTCACATTAACCCTAGTTATAGTCAATACGTAGTTTTAAAAATTTGAATATGTTATTATTATCGGTTCAGATTACTTCACAACTATTGACTTGTTGTAGAAGAGTAATATAAAGAAAATATTTAAATTCTTTTAGCTTATATATATATAATTGCTATTACTTGCTGGGCACTCAAATGCTCATCCTTGCTTAATTTAAATATTTTCAGCTAAGTGTGAACAACTTGAAGGATCATGTAGAAACAAAGGAAAAGGAAAACAAACATAATAAGATTCGTGGTAGTGTATGTAATAGTTTAATATTATTAAGACAATGAGATATATTATCTATCATGTATAGTAATGAATGTTTAAAGGTCTCGTACCTGGGGAGTCAGACTCTGATAAATATGTAAATTAAGTTGATCTTTATATTATTATTATTAGTAGTATTATTCCGCTCATAGAAATGGTATCGTGAAGCACCGAGTTCGGGTTTTAAGTACCCGGATTTGAGGGCTTTACAACGACAAAAATATATTATGAAAATAACGGCGGAAGTTTTACCGTTAACTATTGAAACACCCGGTGTTAAAAGTACAGTAATAGGCGTAGTTGCACAGTAGCACACAGTATTGATTATTGAAGCTTACGTGAGAAGTCACTCAGTTTTCTTCAATTATTGTTACAGTAATTGCTGCATAGTATCTCACGTTATTTGATTCAATAATTGTCAATATTTTATAATCAATAATTGAGATGAAAAAGTTATTAATATTATTATTTGCAATATTAACGATGTCTAGAAGTTCTGTCAATGAGAGGTTTGGTCACCTAATTGCGCGTCAATGGGGAGAATCCTTATTGGAAAGCCCTCTCTTTCCTGGGAACGACCTGGTCGATTAATATTATGAATTATAATAATGATGATGAGTTTTGTTTTATTAGTATTATTAATGTAATAAAATAGAAAAGCTTTTTATATAAAACAAAATACTTTTATAAAAGTTATTCTTTTTATTAGACTAATAGTAAAATCTTTTTATATAAAACAGAATACTTTTATAAAGTTATCTATTTTATTAGACAATAATTAGAATATATTATATTTTATTATGCATAGTATTTGCATAGTGCCTGCATAGTATTTGCATAGTAAAATCTTTTTATATAAAACAGAATACTTTTATAAAGTTATTCGTTTTATTAGATTATAAATAAAATATATTATATTTTATTGTAAACAATTTGGACCGTCCGTTTAAAGTAAATCAATCTGGACCGTTCATGAATTAGTTACTATGCAAACCATTCTTCTATAAATAGAAGCTCATTCCTTCATTATTTCTTACGAATTCACTGAAACTCTGGAGAGAGAAACTATAGAGAGAGTTCTTCTTCTATAATCTTGAGCGTATTTCTTTAGAGTTTAAGAAAGCTTTGAGCATAGTGCAAGTTTTCTTTGAGTATATCCTTGCCCTACCAGTCAAAATACTTTTTTTTACGGTAAGGGATATTATTTGTTGTACTCGTTAGGGGTATTCCTTCTTTCTAATTGGTGAAATTCTTTTGTGATTCCATTCTTTATTATTCTGTTGGAATAACCTGTATACGCGGAATACCTTACACTTGGTGAAATTCTTCTGTTATTCCATTATTTATTATTCTGTTGGAACATCATGTCTATGCGTTTACGCATGACCTGGTTCCGTTATTTATTATTCTGTTGGAACATCCTGTCTGTACGTTTACGCATGACCTGGTTCCATTATTTATTATTCTGTTGGAATATCATGTCGGTGCATTTATGCATGACCTAGTTCCATTATTTATTATTCTGTTAGAATATCCTGTCGGTGCGTTTACGCATGACCTGGTTCCATTATTTATTATTTTGTTGGAATAACCTGTCTGTACGGTCTATCGCATGCTTGGTGATTTCTTTTGTTATTCCATTCTTTATTATACTCAGTTGGTTAAAGTTTTGACTTCTATACTCCATGAAATTAGTGGAATATCCTTGATAATTGCGCTTCATCCAGTATCTTTTCATGGAAATATTCTTCTGAGCATTCTTGAGTGTTACTCAACAAAGAAGTATCATGTTGACAATTTGGACATTATTAGTTCCTGGATAAATTAATTCTTGAACTTGTTTTATTGAATTCTTATATCATTGTCATCATCCTCATGTTTATATTATGTTGAAAGTCATATGTGGCCTGTAGTGCATAGATGGACTTGTTATGATTATGACCAAGGATTATTCGGTGTAATCATGACCGTAATGTTACAAATGTTATGGAAAAAGTCCTCATTGACCCGTAGTGCATTGATGGATAGTTGTTGGCATGATCATGACCATTGATGAATACACGAATATCCTTGGCTGTGGTGTATGGATAATTTGTGGTTATGATATTAATAAATATCCTTGGATGTAGTGCAGGGATGATGTGGATTATTTATTAAGCTGAGTCTCAGCGATAAAAGTCATGAAAAACCTTTTAAATCATAGAAGATAATAGATTTTATTCTCTACTTGACTCTTCTAATGGATTGCTTGTTCCGATGCAGTTAAACTTGATGTTTGTTATATTTTATCAGTTTAACACTGTTGAAGGCTAATGATAATTTATTCTGCATTATCTTAGTCATAATATTTCTTACTGGGCTAGTTGAGCTCACCCTTTTGCTTTCATTATTCTCTTCAGGAAATGAGAACGTAGCAGGGACTAGTCGGGGAACAGAGTGATGGTCCAGATAATAGCATTAGTAGTCCTCACTATTCTATGAAATAGTGCGATAATAAATGTAATGAGGACCCCATTGAGTTTGTATATTGTCTAGATGACAATATTTGTATTAAAACTCACAGTATATATTTAGTCGTATTTTACACAACTGTTGTATAATTAAGTTGTATTTGAATTTTGTACCATGTATTTGGCGACTCAGAATAGGTGATGTATACCGATTTTGGGAGCGTCACATCACATTTTATCTAATCTAATCTATGTAATTCATCTCCTATTTTGTGCCTCACATCATGTATTTATAGATTACAAGTCAAATCCCTTAACCAAATCCTAATAAGAATAGAAATCAGCCTTCTTTCCTTTGCAATCCATAAACTCGTCCAACACTTTCTGCTGACCAGAGCCTAAGTGCTCTAGCTAGCTCCCCGGCACTGTGCTCCAGATTGTAGAAAATTTCGTCCTCTTCGATTTGACAGGTGTCTCGTCCCATAACTCCTTCCGGATATCAAGTTATGACCGTTTTATCAAACGAAGTTCGAACAGGAATCCAACTCCAACTAACTGTACTTTGACACACTATTTGGAGACCCAACTGAACTCGAATTTTTGACCACCATACCATTATGCAAAGATTGAGACGTCGACTAAAACATCATTAAGACCATTTTCCACTACAAAAAAATGGTGATTTTGCAACAAACAGTTTTCGTTGCTAAATGTGGGAAATTTAATTGCCAAATACTGTTTGCAACGATTTTTCAGTCGTTGGAAATTTCGTTGTGCAATGAGCGTTGCTAATTTTCTAGCAACGAATTTTTTTTTTCCGTTGTAGAAAGTAATATATTTCGCAACGAAATGTTGTTTTCGTGTAAAATCATAAATCATTTAGCAACGAAATATTTTGTAGCAAATTTATTAAGAAATTGTTACTGAAAAATAATTTTCGTTGCAAAATACGTCTAATTGGCAACGAAAAGAATCTTTTTATTTGCCAATGGAGATAAAATTCGTTGCATTTGATACACATTTGCCAACGAAGTTTGTCGTTACTAAACAATATAGAAATTATTGCCTTACTTAATTTTCGTTGCTAATTGTGTACTTTTTGGTAACGATGTTTGTTGTTAAATGTACAAAATAAACCGGTCATATATTAATTTGCAATGAATTTTTCCGTTGCCATTGATTTTTTTATGGATAATTATGATCAATTACCGAGGATACTATTCGAAGGTGATTGTTTTTCGAGAGCAACAAAAGTTGTCAATTAGCAACGACACTATACGTTGTCTTTTGCTTTTTCTATGCAACAAAAGTTTTTATGATTTGCAACAATATAAATGTTGTCTTTTTCTTTTGTTTATAGCAACAATATAAAATAAAACATAAAAAATATTATATACATCATTTAAAATCATTCACATTGCAACATTACAATATAATAGTTAGATAATTCATCCTTAAAATATGATGATCATTATTATACCAAACTACTAAACTAATAACTTTTACGTTCATTATTACAATATAATAGTTCAATTATATGTAAAAGACATCTGATTACTTGAAGCCACTTGAACTTGAACTTGAACATTGTCTTCGGTTGTAGGTTCAGTAGCACGTGTTCCCCGCATATCAAAAAATTCAACTTTCTTATTTCCAAAGTTACACATATATCTGAAGTGCAACCATGGACAGAAAAGTTATTTGAATGCATATAAACCTAAAAGATGTGAAAAATAGATATATTCTAAAAAATAATGCACTACCACATAATATTCTTATGTTTGTAGAAAATAAATAGAATAAAAAAATAAACCTAAACAAAAACTAAAATGACTCTGCATTCGTAAGTCAATTGTAATATGGTATTTAGTGAAGAAATAATAATAATACATCAACCATAAAGGAAGAATGAATAAAAAATTTAGTCATGTTCTGGTCGAGAATGCTTGCCTCTGCGAGATGATTTTCTTTTAGCAATATTCTCAGTTTTCAATTATTGAACAACTTTTGTAGTCTCATCCATTGTCGTGTGCAGCCTACTGATTTCGGATTTCCCCACTGACATCAAGTACATTAGTCCAACACCAAGTCCCAAAGAAAATGATGGGTCATCTGAAAGCCATCATATGAATTAGAGATGAACAACTAAACATATATAAAATCTGAAACTCCCAGAAAAGTAGATCCCAATCCTTAGGACTTAGGAGGACAACTGAATCTAAGTTGATCATCAAGGTAGTTCAACCAAAAAATATAAAAAATAATCTCCTCATCTTAAACAAACAGACAGAGAACTTTGGGAAGAAAAATGTTGTTCGGCTAATCGGGTGGGGATGTACATAATAAAATTTAATCCCTTCACAACATACCCTCAGCCATATGATTATTGGAGCACTGCAGCGAAAAATCACATCGACTCTTCTTTGTTAAATAAATTCTCTTAAATATGTGAAGTAAGTATATATTAACAGCTTGAGGAAGGGGGGAAAAGAACATGATAGTTTTATACATACTTTTAATCACTTGACCAGTACCAAGCTCAAACTCGATTGGGTCACCCCTTTCAAAGATGGAATCAAATACTGTTCCATCTATAAGCTTCCCCTACAATGATGAGTGACAACCAGAATAAAATAAGATGCCTATTTTTTTTATCTCAGATACGCTCCCTTAAAGTTTACACATTGACATAAGTAAGAAACAACTTCATCTCCTTTTTGTGGTTGATGAGCTAGAAGAAAGAAACCTTTTGTTCAATAAGATGTGACAAAAAAACAGATAATAAATGCATGAAACAAGAAAAATCATGCGCACAGATATACATCCTACTAAAACTAGGGTACTTAAAACCCAAAAAGTATTGGAAAATATGATAGCGTCCATTCGTCTAATTAATAATTGGTTTACCAAAAAACCTATTTACCAAAAACAGTTGTTTGAGATTTTACAGCAGACTTTGACCCACGCTGCACAGGAAGGAGATGAAGAAAATGAAAAGAAAGGAAATTAAGGTTATGTGATCTTACCCGATAGTGTAAGACCCCAACTTTCATAAATAAAGATTAATTTTTCTCGATATAAATTTTTGAATATTATGGTGTGGATTTCATATAATGTTATAGTTATGGGTAATATTTATAAATTTTACAAAGTATGCAAGTTGTTATAAAATATTCGATTGGTCGGGGAATATTCATTTTAACAGGAATTATTCGTACGACGGCACAATCATTGGTGGACCCCACAACAGAATTATTGTGGGAGTTAAAAAATGACAGAAATATCTTTTTATGAAAGTAACGGCGAAATTTTTACCGTTAACTGTTAAAATACCCGGTGATAAAAGTACAGTAATATACGTAGTTGCATAGTAGCACACGGTATTGATTATTGATGCTTACGTGAGAAGTCAATTATACTCAATTATTGCTACAGTAATTGCTGCATAGTATCTCACGTTATTTGATTCAATTATTGTCAATATTTTATATATTATTAAATTAATAATTGAGATGACAAGTTATTAATATTATTATCTGCATAATTAACAATGTCTAGAAAGTTATGTCGAGGAGAGGGGTTTGGTCACCTAATTGCGCGCCAATTGGGAGAAATCCTTATCGGAAAGCCCCCTCTTTCCTGGGAACGATCTGGTTGTTAATATTGCGAGTTATAATAATGATGAATAAATATTGTTAAAAATATTGAGGGGATTTTTATGAGGTATTTGTTGTAAATTTTGGCGTATTATTTGGACCCCCACTTACTCATTTTTCAAAATAAATAGTAGAAATTATAAAGTGTGTGTGTGTGTGTGTGTATATATATATATATATATATATATATATATATATATATATATATATATATATATATATAAATGTGCAGGTGTGTGCATGTGAATATGTGTTATGTGTGTGTGGGGGATAAGGAAATGAGAGGGATGATGTGAGGTGGTGGTTGCTGATATGTATATGTATATATATATTTGTCACATGATTTTGGAAGGGGGGAGTGTATGTAAATGGAAGGTAAGTGTTTTATTATTATTATTATTATTATTATTATTATTATTATTATTATTATTATTATTATTAGTTTTATTTTTTATGAAAAATAGAATATATTATATTTTATTTGCATAGTGTTTTACTATGCAGTGCACAATAAAGTTTTGTGAAATCAGTTTTTTGCCGAACGCTCGTGATTCCTTTTCTCCTGTTCACCCGTGATAAAAAAATTCAAATACTATCCTTCCATTCTCCTATAAATAAGATGCTTAGTTTAGAATTAAAAATCACACCAGAATCAGAGAATTCTTCTTTTATAATATTGAGGTTATATCTTTTGAGTTTAAGGAAGCTGTGAGCGTAGAAAACAGTATAAGTTTTCTTCAAGAATATCCCCGTTATACCAGTTGGAATACTCTCCTTTTTAAGGTAAGGGGTATTATTTTTGTTCAATACTCGTAAAAAATAATATTTTCTTTCATACTATGTAGTATGTAAGTAATATTATTTCATTTCAGATTTTGAATTTTACACTCATTTTGTTAAGTTTTGGCTTCTATACTCCATAAAATTAGTAGAATATCCTTGATATTTGCGCTTCATCCAGTATCTTTTCATGGAAATATTATTCTGAGCATTCTTGATAAGTTTTAATTTTTCATGCCGGAGTACTATTCACGGGGTACTATTCCTGAAATACTATTCACAGGGTACTATCCACTCATTTACTATTCACCCGGGGTACTATTTATGACAAAAATTGATTTCTTTTCGGTCCAAATCATTTTTGATACAATATTATTCTTGAATTTTACTCCACAAAGAAGTATCATGTTGACAATTTGGACATTTTTGAATTCTGGATAAATTAAATTATAAATCTTTAAAAATTTATCATTTGCTTTCTGTTAGTTGAATTCTTATATCATTATCATCATTTTCTTTCTTATATTGTGATGAAAGTCCTTATTGGCCCGTAGTGCATTGATAAACAATTTTTTGCATTATCATAACCATTAGTGAAAACACAAATATCATTGGCCCATAGTGCATGGATAATTTATGGACGTGATACTAATGAATATCCTTGGCCCGTAGTGCAGGGATGATTCGATGATGTGGACTATTTATTAAGCTGAGTCTCAGCGATAAAATTGATGATAAACTTTTTAAATCATAGAAGATAATAGATATCATGTTCTAATTTACTCTTCTAATGGATTGTTTGTTCCGCTGTAGTTAAACTTGATGTTTATTATATTTTATCAGTTTAAAACTGTTGAAGGCTAACGATAATTTATTCTGCATTATCTTAGTCATAATATTTCTTACTGGGCTAGTTGAGCTCACTCTTTTGCTTTCATTGTTCTCTTCAGGAAATGAGAACGTAGCCGAGACTAGTCGAGGAATGGAGTGACGGTCTGAGATGGTTTTTTTAGTAGTACTCACTATTTAGTGTGATAATAAATGTAATGAGGATTGAATTTGAGTTTGGATATTGTCTATAAGACAATATTCGTGTAAAAACTCAGCTATATTTTGTCGTATTTTACACAACAGTTGTATTAATTAAGTTTGTATTTGAATTATGTACCATGTATTTGGCGACTCAGAATGGGTGATGTATACCTATTTTTGGGGCCTCACAATTGGTATCAAAGCTTAGGGATATGATCCTTGGCTAAGATGTGAGACTAGAACTAGGGGGAGAGACAGGAAAATCCTTCGCTAGTATGACCTACTTAAGCTTATTTGATTATTTAATTGGTCGGTCAGAATATAGGGGTAATATGTGGCGTGTCAATTAAACCTTGTTTTGTGGCAGTGTTTGAAAATGACATCCGAGAATGTTGAGATAAGCAATGGAGCACGTGAGACCGTTGAGTTACTAACGATCAATACCCAGGATAATGTGCATCAGGAAGGCAATAATCCTCATACAAACAACGACACCGACCAAATGATGAACGATGGGATGTTCAGAGGCTTTATACAATTCATTTAACATCAGGCGAGAATGACTCATGTTCAAATTGCAGGTGGAAACACTGTCAACTCTTGGATGGTCACCGCTAATCAATTCAAGGAGCTGGGACCACCAGAGTTATTGGGAGAGCCAAAACAACTTAAGGCGGAAACGTGGATAAAGCAGATCACCAAGATATTTGATGTCTTTGAATGCTCCGAGGAGCAAAAGGTTCCCGTTTCTACCTTCATGTTGCGAGGAGAGGCACTATACTGGTGGGAATCTGTAAAGTGTACTCAGTCTGCCGCACTAAAGATGTCTTGGGAAAAGTTCTAAGAACTGTTCAATGACAAGTACTTTCCCAAAAATATTTGTCACATGAAAGAGGTAGAGTTCATTAAGCTGGAGCAAAATAATATGACCGTGTCGCAGTACGAAGCTAAGTTTGCCGAGTTGTCCTGGTTTGCGTCCCACTTAGTTGATAATGAGGAGAGAATGACGCGGATGTTTCTAAGAGGTTTGAAACCCGAGATTCTTCAATACCTCATTTCTCACAAACTGTGTTTGTATTCAGATATTGTAAATAGGGCTCAGTTATTGGAGCGTAACAATGAGTCAACCCGACCAGAAGACGGCAGCCGATAAAATGTTAATACCAGTGGTAGCAGTCATCAAAGCGGTGACAATAAACGTGGAGGAAGTCAACATACCAGAAATGGTAACCACTTCGGTGGTAATCGTGGCCAGAGAAATAAAAGTGGAAATTTCAAGAAGAGGAGATTCAATAAGGATGGAAAGACGTCAGCACTAGTACCCGTTGTTAAAGAAGGAGAACGTACGGTCACTAATCGTATACTACAAATGTGGAGGGGAGGGACACATCAGTCTAAACTGTACGCAATAGTTCAAAACATGTTATAATTACGGAAGGGAAGGTTACCTAGCTCGATTTTGTCATGCAGTAAATCCAAGTCCAGTTGGATGGAGGTACCAAAGGTCGTTCCAAAAAAGTCAAAGCCGGTAGTTCAAGGGAGAGTGTTTGTCGTGACCTACCAAAAAGTGAGGAGCCCGAACAAAATTATCACGGGTAAGTTAATCATAAACTCTAGCAAAGTCTACACCTTATTTGATAGCGGTTCTACCCATGATTTTATTTTTCCTACTTGCGCTCAACGTTTAAATTTAACTCCAGAGAAATTAGACTTTGACTTATCTGTTGAAACTCTGTTGGGAGAAACCTTCATTACATCCACTATTTATAAGTCTTGTTTGATTCAAATCAGCACCCTCACATTACATGTCGATCTTATCTCTTTAAAATTACTTACATTTAATGTGATTTTAGGGATTGATTGGTTAACTACTCATCATGCTAAAATTGATTAATTATTTTCGTAAGGTTGTTAGCTTTCATATTCCTAACCAACCTATTATGTAAATTCAAGCAACCAAACCACTAAAGTCAATCACGGTCATATCAAGCCATAAAGCTATTCGTTTAATGAAAAACGGATGTCAAGCTTTCTTAGCCCATGTCATGGATTTAAACAAAAATATGTCAGATTTGAATGATATTTCTATTGTTAATAAATTTCCTGATGTATTCCCCGAAGAACTTCTTGGCCTACCCCCGGAGCGTGAAATCGAGTTTGGTATTGACCTTGAACCCGGTACAAAACCCATTTCTAAAGCCTTATATCGAATGGCTCCTATTGAACTTCAAGAGTTAAAGACCCAACTGCAGGAATTATTAGACATCGGTTTTATTCGTCCTAGTACGTCTCTTTGGGGTGCTCCTATTCTATTCGTAAATAAGAAAGATGGAAGTATGCGACTTTGTATTGACTTTCAGGAGTTGAATCATGTCACCATCAAGAATTGGTACCCGTTGCCTTGCATTGATGACCTGTTTGACCAGTTACAAGGCGCTAATTTTTTTTCAAAGATCGATCTTCATTCCGGATATTGAGTTGAATATTATTAATTTTGATTTACTTAGATTTAACTGCAGTGCTTCTAATGAATGCATGTAGATTGGAATTTGGGGAGGTTGATGGTCTTAAGTTCCATGACAATTTAATGGGGAAGAGAAATAAGGGAGGAAGAGGGGAAGAAAGAAGTGAAATATTAAAATTACCCTTATTAATATACCCTTTAGATCAATTGGGATGACCGGAGCTTCCGATCATTTTTATCTGGATATATAAAAGTTTGAAGGATGATAATTGTACTATAAAATGATGTTCGAAGTATAACTATGAGAATAGAAAGAGAAGAGAGAGACGGAATGAGGAGGAAGAAGGAGAGGAAGATCAAACTTTGATCATCTATTAACAAGGAAGAAGAAGAAGAGAACTTCAAGAAGTAAGTCATGAACCCTAACCATCTGTCATCTCTTTTAATTTTTAATAGTTTTGATTGGATGTTGTTGTTGTGGTTTAATGGAGGATCATGGTGGATTCGATAGTATAAAGATGGTTATAGGTGTCAACTATCGGTAAATATGCATGAAAAGTGGAAGGAAAATTTAAAACATAAGCCTATGCATAAATGATGGAAAACTGTGTAGAGGACTGTTAAATGGACAATGTTTATCCGTAAGGAAGAATTGAAATCCGAGAAGAAGAAGTATAGATACGGGGGGTGTGGAGATGTTTCAAGTGGAACAGAGTTAAAACATGCCATAACAAAGTTATGGCAAAATTTTTAGTAAAAGACATTAAAAGTCAAAAAAACCTTGATTTGTATGACTTTCGTGCCAATTTTGTGCCTAATTAACGATTTCGAAAAATATTGATTTTTTGGGGGTTTTGTAGTTCGTGGTAGAGTTGGCAATTTAGGTTGAAAATCATATAGTTAACCAAAATTATTTGGATCTATTGGGTTGGTTAACTAGTTTTTAGGTGATGGGTTAGTTTGGTTTTGGACCCATATTATTATTATAAATATGGGTTGGATCTAGTTTAACTATTTTTGACCCATATTAGTCTATAATAGTTTTTTGGGACCTTAACACTAATATACAATAATTATAAAGTATTTACAAAAATAATACATACACAAAATAATTACAAAAATAACGCAATTCACATTAATAAGAAAACTTAAAATCAAGGAGAAATAATTGTCATAATTAATAATTCAAATTCAAATATCTGGGATCTAACAACAAAAATAAATTCAAATTCAAAATAATAATTCAAATTCAAATCTTGATCTCCCTCACAGTAGCCCTCTCATCCGCTACTCTGCAGCTTCCTTTGCGACGGTTATGTTCATCAAGTCATTTCATGCAGCTTTTCTTTCCCTCGTCAAATTCTTCTAAAGAATGGAACCTACAAAGAGTGACACGACAATTGAGAGTCTTGAGGCTTGGACAAACACTATACAATGGAAGACAAGGATTCAGTGCTAGATAGAACAAACATTTCACCGACACATGAAAATAATTAAAACCAAAATATGCAGATAAAAATATACAATTAATGAAGTACATGATATTCATCATATGGTTGTGGTAAATAATCTCCAAAGAAAACTGATATGTCCAGTACCATGTATCCGCAAGATTCTCCGGAATGATTCCAGAAATTCCAATTCCAATTTTATGTCCAAAGGAAAATAAGAACACTGCATAGGAAAGAGAGAGATAAGAGAGTGATGTGTATTGTAATGTTGATAACCAAACCTTAGTACCAAGGTAACCAAACTTTTATACCAATGTAACCAAACCTTTATACCAAGGTAACAAAACTTTTATCACATTCAAAATAAATTGGTAACTTAATAAAACTGAATTGGTTACCTTGGTATGAAGGTTTGGCTACCCACTGCATGACGGTTTGACTACCAACTGCATCACATTCAAAATAAATTGGTAACCTAATAACACGAAATTGGTTACCTTGGTATGAATGTTTGGCTACCAATTGCACTATGAAAAAACTACAGGTGTAGATGTGGATTGGTTACCTTGGTATGAAGGTTTAGTTACCTTGGTGTGAAAGTTTGGTTACCAACTGCACTATGAAAAAATTGAAGGTGTGGATTGGTTACCTTGGTATGATGGTTTGGTTACCTTGGTATAAAGGTTTGGTTACCAAATGCACTATGAAAAAACTGAAGGCCCAAGTGATTTCTACCCACTACATCGTCAACATCATCTATCTCTGCCATATTTTGAACTTGAAGGCCTAAATGCTTTCTAGATTCACGCCCTCACCTACCATACTAGCAAAATTAATACTCAAGTGCTTTCTAGATTCACGTTCTCACCTAACATATCTCCTTAAGTTGGTATTTGATGAGTGAGTTTTATACTCATAATTGAGTGCGATTGAACTTAATCTTTTGGATGTTTTTAAGTGTTTATGTCTATTCAAGCATGTTTTAGGTTGTTTTGTAGGAATTGGGACAAAAGATACGTGGATCGATGTTCGGGGTGGCTAGATTTGCATTTTCGGCTTGCCATTTACACAACAGTCACTTCAGAGCCAATTTGAGTATTTCTTCGAACATTATTTTGAAATAATTAAAGAATGAAAGTTGTAGATCTATGTCTCCTCTTTCCAGAATATCTTGAATCATCGAAATCGGAGTTCGAACGAAGAAGTTATGGCCATTTTCTCAAAGGACGTCGGAGTATAAAATTTCCAGAAAATGTTCCAGCGCCGGGGCGCCCATTTGTAGTTCATTTCTAGCGTCGGGGAGCTAGGGGGCAGAATCCCAGCGCCGTACCCAGCGCCGGGGCGCTGGGGAAGAGTTTGGTCAGGCTTGGACGCGTTTTGGGGCTAATTTTGACACCTTTTTGACTCCAAATTGGATTGGGTTTGTTCCTAAGCTAAAAATTGGACTTGTAACCTATAAATACATGATGGAAGGCATAAAATAAAGGGAGATTACATAGATTAAATTAGAGATACACTCCATTAGATTAGATATTAACCCTAGTTCTTATTAGTTTTGGAGATTAAAGCAAATTAAAGAACACTGAAGATCAATAACAAGAGCAAGAGGGGAGCTTCAGATTTGCTGACAACAGATTCTATTCTCTTCTCTTATCATACTTTTATCTTTTAATGTCTATTCAGTTGTGGATTCTTGGTTTCAATTCATTAATTATGAACTAACTATTTTATTAAGATTTTAATTGAACTTTTTATGTCTATAAATTAGTTATTTGATTTATTCCAATTATTTATGTCAAAGTGAATTGTTTATCTTGTCTTGAGCTTATTGATTAATTATCTGATCAGTAATTATCTTGTTACTCTAGAAGGAATTGAAAGAAGAATTATAGGGTTAGAACTGGGCATGGTAACATGTGACTTAGTTATTTGCATGGTGAATAATTAGGTTTATGAATTGAATGGAAATATATGTTCACCGCATGTAACACATAAGGAATTGGAATTGAAGGAGTTTAATTCAATTGTTTTGCATAAGAATATAGCAAGATTAATCTGGGTTAAATAGAAGGCAATTGATCACTTGGAAAAGGACTTTTGGCATTTGAGAATTCATGTTAACAATTCAGTAGGCATAATAATTGGGATAATTAGATAATTGATTTATAGTTCATAATTGGGGATATTGAAGTCTTAATCTTTATTTATTTGAATTCATTTATAAAGCAATTCAGTTTAATTAGTTAATTTAGTTTTCTTAATTAGAAAAATCACACTTTGCAGTTGTTTAGATAACATTGATTTGGTTAAGAGTTAGTACTTGGTAATTTTTATTAAATAATTCCTCGTGGGAACGATACTCTGCTTTCACTTTATTACTTGTTGATCGTGTATACTTGCACGTTTGCTTTGATTGTGAAATCAACAACCAAGTTTTTGGCGCCGCTGCCGGGGAATTAATTTAATAATTATTTACCAATATTAATTTCAATCAAATTAGTCTTAGTTTAAACATTTTTATTTTTATTTTTATTTCTCTTCCTATATTTCTCTCTTTTCAGGTACCATGGATGACTTTGCGTATCAATGGCCATACACGAACATGACTCAACCAAGGAAAACAGGGATTGATGGACTTAATACATTTTCTGTAGAGCCAATACAAATTGAGGTAAATTCGAAGACGTTGAAGGTTATCGCAGCCCAACGGAGGTGGAGGATGGGAAACATGACTCAACCAATGGAAACAAGGATTGATGGATTCGCGACACTTTCAGAATTGGCAGCACATGTGTCCGTAATAGCTAAGAAAATGGAAACATGGAGTCCACCATCCACGCAGCAAGTAGCTATGGTTTGTGAGTTATGTGTTGGGAGCCATGCTACAGATCAATTTGCCATAAACGCTAAATCAGCTCAGTTCGTAGGGAGCTATAGTCGGTCTACACAACCGTATTCGAACCAAAAAGCATATAATCCGAGTTGGAGAAATCATCCAGGATTTTCTTGGAGTAACAATCAAGCTCAAGCGCCGAGACATCAAAACACATTTCGAATTTCAAAATCAGACTCCACAACAACCAGAAAGGAAATCAAGTTTGGAAGAAGCCTTGGAAAAATTCATTAGAGCTACTGAAAAAAGGAACGATGAACAAGACAAAATATTGAATCAAGTAGAGCTGAATATGAAAAGCCAAGGTGCGTCGATAAAGAATTTGGAAAATCAATTGGGGCAGATAGCACTTGCATTGAATAACCGCCCACTTGGAACACTCCCAGTGATACAGAGATAAATCCGGGCAGAGATGAGCATTATAAGGCTGTGACTCTACGTAGTGGAAAGGATTTGCAAGAGACAGTCAAGGAAAAGGAGATCGACGAATATTTAACTGTAAGATTCAATGAAGATGAGCTGATTTCATTAGTATCCCATGTGCCTCCTCCACCAAAGTTCAAGAATCCGAGCAGTTTTACAAAACCATGCCTAATTGGCAGTCATGTCGTAGGCAAAGCTCTTTGTGACATAAGAGCTAGTACAACTGTGGAGTCATGGTGGGTTGAAAAGGAGAAGATAGAGAAAGAGCCCATTGTGTTTGACAAGCTTCTATGCCATAATTTGATCACAAACACAATGGGGAAAACACCTAGTGGTTTGCCATACTTAATGGGGATCCTATCTAAAAAGATCATGCTCGGTGACTTAAACTCAATGGTCATTAAAATTGGGAACCTCCCAAATGAGACATTGTTACTGATGGATGGAGGGTTCCTTAATTTTCGTAGGGGAATTGGATAGAGAATTGAAGAAGTCAGGCTGAGACTATAAAACAAGCGCTTATTGGGAGGCAACTCAAGTTTAATTTTTATTTTTAGTTTTTATTAGGTTTTATATTAGTAGTTTTGAATTTGCATTTATTTAGAATTTAATAAAATTGTTTCTATCATGGTTTATAGGTTATTCAAGTCAAATTCATGGGTGGTGCCCAATTTGTTCCATGTGCTTAGCTTATTCTCCAAACTTAAGGGACAAGGAGGAAGATTGTTATATTTTCAGGGAAGTCCTTCTGCTTTAATTTTTTCTATTTTAGTCATTGAGGACAATGTCTAGTTTAAGTTTGGAGGCATTTTAGTGTCGTATTGCATATAGTTAGTTATCTTCATGGTAGTTCGTTTTTTTATGTGTTAGCGTTGTATTTTTTTTTTAGGTTGCATATAATACATGGTAGTTATTTGCATATTCATATATGTGTTGCATTAGTATGTGTTCATGTAGTATAATTGCATTTTTTTTGCATGAATCTATGTGATCGGTTGGTGTGGTCTTAGCTCGGCCTATGATAAGATTGGTATTAATTGTTAACTTGAACATTGTTGATAATTGATGTGAGTTCTAATTTTAAACATGAAGAAAATCTGAGCTTGTCTGAAACTTATGTAATCGGTTAGCACTTAAAGTTTAACTGTTTTAATCCACTTGGTTCAAGGGTTTCATAATTTGTTTATGAGGGAAATTCTAGGTTAAAATTTAAGGAAATTAGTGAACTAGCGGTAAAGGTTGGAATGACGTAAAAGTTTGAGTTTGGGGGAATCTATGGGATATATATTACAAAATAAAAATGAAAAAAAAAGAGAAAATAAAAAAAAGAAATGATGAAAAGAAAAAATCCATAAAAAAAAGAGAATAAACATCGTGGCATGCTTGTCTAGTTTGTGGCCTTTGTTACTTGAGTAAGTAAGCCCGAGGGGATTGTATTTACACCTAGCGCCCTAAGGTCTTAATGGCTTGGGAGTCATTGGTCGAAACTCGTTAAGGTAGCACTAAAAGGCCTAAGGGAATAAGACATTGCACAGTTATGAGAAAAATAAAAAAATGAATAAAACACGAGAAAGAGCAAAAATGCCATCGTGGTTGAATAAAAGTATAAATAAATCCTGTATTTACCCTTAGACTTAGTAATTGCTTAGTTTTAACTGGAGTTGTCATATTCACAAAAGTAATTGAATTGGAACTGAAATTTTCCTTCTAAGAAGTTTGTTATGTGATTATCTTGAACTGTGGTTGGTTAGAATGGTTAACAAGCACACACACACACAACATGGGTGATGACATGTTTGGATTGACTAACTGGTTAGAGTTATGGACTTTGATTTGATCGGATAAATTGTTTGAATATCAATGGTATCTTTGAGGCCTGTTGTAAGACCCCGAAAATTTTTTTAAATAAAAAGGAATTTCCTTTATTTATGATTTTGAAATAGTAAGGGTTGATTTGATTAATGTGGATAGTTATGGGTAAAATGCGCAAATATTTCAAAATAAGCAAGTGGTTATAAAATATTCATTGTTGTCGGGGAATATTCGTTTGGTCGTGGAATATTCTTGCTGTCGGGGAATATTCGTGCGACGGCACAGTCTTTTATGGGCCCCATAACGGAAAGCGATTGGATGAAGAAAACGACAAGTATAAGTTGTTTATAAATAACGGCGTAGTTGTGACCGTTAATACTGTTGGAATACTCGGTGGTTAAAACACAGTAATACGCGTTGTTGCACAGTAGCACACGGTATTGCACCAATTATTGATTCTTACGTAAGAAGGCACTACTCAATAATTATTACAGTAATTACTGTTCAGTATTTTATGTTATTGGTTCAATAATTGCTGCATTGATATTTTATATTACTGTTGTTTCAATAATTGTCACTACACAATAGTTTTCATTATCGAAGCAATAATTCATATTATCTGAATAATATTATTTGATAACATTATTGGCAATGTCTAGAAAGTTCTGTCTAAGGAGAGGTTTGGTCACCTAATTGCGCGCCAGTAAGGAAAAATTCTTATTGGAAAGCCCCCTCTATCCTGGGAACGGACTGGTTGCTAGTACTGTGATTCTGTAATATTATTTGTGAATAATTAATTATTGATTCATATGATGAGGAAAATATTGATTTTATGTGGATATAGATGGAGAAAATTTTTAATGTGACAATTGTTGAAAATTAATATTTTATCTTTTTCTGATAAAATAATTCATTTAAATATATTATTATATTTTAATAATATAATAATGATGATATTTTTACGATGAATGTGGGGTATATGAGTATATGTGGAGGACGAGTATTTTTGTTACCAAAAATATTTAAAGCATGTTTTATGTGTCGGTGGACCCTATTTATTGACTGAAATTTGATTATAGCCTGTAAAATCGCTCGTTTGTGGATTTCGGTCAATTTTTGTTTGGAATTTGGAAAAACTTTCTTCTGCAAAGTTGTAGAAAATTGAATTTCCTATTAAAAGTCGCGAGATTCGAATTTTCTGGCAAAAGGGCTATTTATTGTGAATTATTGAAGTTCTGAAGCTCCGAAATAATTAATTTTTGGAAGTTTTAATTGTTTTTAATAACAAAAACTTTTTTTACATTTTTGGGCACAATTTGCACATGTTATTGAGCTGAAATCAGATCTGAAAAAAATGGACGTAAGAATTTTTAATATATATTATTATTATATTAAATTTTCTACTTTGGTGTTCTAAGCAATTTCCTATAAATAGGTGCTTAGGTTAGAATTAAAAATCACACCAGAAACTGAAGTTTTTTCTCTCTATATTATCGAGCGTATTCTTGTGAGTATTTTGAGTATACTTTGAGTATTGCTATACGGTGCAAGTTCAAGTCATAGCCTCTATCCGGTGTTTTAACTAGTAGTGCTGTCTTTCGAGGTAAGGGATAGTAAGGGATGTTATTTTCTTCTCAAATGATATTATTTCTTCAATATCATTATGCTGAAATGTTGGTTGGAAATTTTTATCAAATTTGGAACCTTTTTCATGTCGGGGTTACTATTAATGAGTTACTATTCACGAGTTACTATTCATGAGTTACTATTCACGAGTTACTATTCATGAGTTACTATTCACGAGTTACTATTCATGAGTTACTATTCACGAGTTACTATTCACAAGTACTATTCATGAAGCATGATGATGTTTTTTGTGAAATTTCTATCTTTTGGTGTCGGAGTTACTATTCACGTATACGACACTATTCACGTATACGGCACTATTCACCGAAAAATGAAATTTCTTCTTTTTGTCCAAAATATCTATTATGGATACTAGTTTTGATTGTATCCATATTTTGATCATTCTTGAATTTTACTTCAGTATGATTATTTATGAAGTATTTTTGAACTCGGATTGTTTAGAGTACGAATCCTTAATACTTGTTATTTTGTTTCACTGGATTCGTTTCCTTTAAAATATTTTTCATCATCCTCAGTCCTAAATGATGGTGTTACTGAATATCTTTGGCCTGTAGTGCAAAGATGGTTGATTTTATTATGAATATCTTTGGCTCGTAGTGCAAATATGTACAGGTGTTGAGATGAACATGAACAATTGATGAATATCTTTGGCCCGTATTGCAAAGATGAACAGGTGTTTAGATGAACATGACCGACTGATGAATATCTTTGGCCTGTAGTGCAAAGATGAATATTTGAATTAATTTGAGATATATATTGATTGATGTTACAGGGATAAAATATTGATGATGGACTTTTAAATTCATAGATGTTAGTAGATTTTATTCTCTACTTAACTCTTCTAATGAATTGTTGTTTCTGCTGCAGTTGTTGATCTAAAACTTGTTGTCTATTGTATTCTATCAAATTTTTCCCTGTTGAAGACTAAGGATAATTTGTTATATATTATCTTAGTCATAATATTCTTTACTGGGCTAGTTAAGCTCACCCTTTTTCTTGTTGTTCTATTTTTCTTCTCAGGAGACGAGAATGTAGCGAGTACGAGTCGGGGGATGTAATGATGGTTCTAGAGAGAGTTGTTTAGTAGTCCTCACCATTTTTGTAAAATAATGTTTCAATAATTATGATGGGGATTTATTTGTATGTGGATATTGTCTAGACGGCAATAGTTTATGTGTTGTAATAATAAAGTTATAGTTATTTCTGTACCATGTATTTGGCGACTCAGAATGGGTTGGATGGAATGGACCTATTTTGGGGGCGTCACAGTTGGTATCAGAGCTTAGGGATATGATCTCTGGCGGATATCGGGGAATAGAACTAGGAGGGGAGAGACGAGTAATTCCTTCGCTAGTGTGTCCTACCTAAGCTTATTTGTTAGTTGGTCAGTATATAGGGATATTATGTGATATGTGATTTGCTTAATTAACCCTTGTTTTATGGCAGTATTTAAGAATGGCAACCGAGAATGTTAACAGTGGAATAAATGAGACCGTGGAGATGCCTGTACTTACTAACGAGGAGAACGTGCAACAGGCTGGCAATGTTCCTCCTGTGAACAACACCACTGATCAGACGATGAACGACGCAATGTTTAGAAGCTTTTTGCAGTTCATTCAAAACCAGACGAGGGAGACTCGTGTTCAAAATACAGGAGGAAATGATAGCAATTCACGGGTGGTCACAGCCAAGAAGTTCAAAGAGTTGGGACCACCAGAATTCTGGGGAAAGCCGGATCCGATCATGGCGGAAACGTGGGTCAAACAAATTACCAAGATATTCGATGTCTTGGGATGCACGGAGGAACAGAAGGTTCCATTCTCCACCTTTATGTTCCGTGGCGAGGCAGACTACTGGTGGGAATCTGTGAAGCGTACACATCCAGTCGCACTCAGCATGTCATGGGAGACGTTTCAGAAACTTTTCAACGAAAAATACTTTCCTGAAAGTATTCGCCATATGAAGGAAGTGGAGTTTATTAGACTAGAGCAGAATAACATGACGGTGTCCCAGTACGAGGCGAAGTTCGCGGAGTTATCCAGGTTTGCACCTCATTTGGTGGAGAATGAGGAACGTATAACGCGGATGTTTTTGAGAGGTTTGAAACTCGGCATACGTCAGTATCTCATTTCTCATAAATTTTCTATCTATTCAGATGTTGTCAACAGGGCTCAGTTGTTAGAGCGAGATAACGAGTACGTTCAACCGAGGGACCATAACCAGGATCATACCAAAGATAGCAGTCATCAGAATAACGATAACCAGCGGAGAAAGAAGAATATGGACAAAGGCGGTAACCACTTTGGTGGTAATCGTGGCCATGAAAATAGAAGAAGCGAGTCAGGAGGAGATTTTAAAAAGAGGAGATTTAACAACGACCATGTGAAGACGACAGTGCCAGCAGCAACTGGTTCCAAGGGAGGAGAAAGACCACCGGTCGTATGTTATAAATGCGGGAAAGAGGGACATATCAGCCCAAACTGCCCACAACAGTTCAAGGTATGCTATAATTGTGGAAAGGAAGGACATATCGCTCAAGAGTGTACGGTAGCGAAACCAATTCCAGCGGGGATAGTGATTCAAAAGGCTGTCCCAGAAAAGTCAAAGTCAACAGTTCCTGGAAGAGCGTTTGTCGTGACCAGTCAAAATGCGAGGAACCCGAACGAAGTTAGCACGAGTTAGTTAATTATAATTCTTGCAAAGTTTATACCTTACTAGGTACCGGTTCTATCCATTCTTTTATCTCTCTTGCTTGCGCTCAACGTTTGAACTTGACTACGGAGAAATTAGACTTTGACCTATCTATGGAGACTCCGTTAGGAGAAACTTTCATTACATCCGTTGTTTAGAAATCTTGCTTGATTCAAGTTGGCACTATCACATTACCTGTTAACCTTATTTCTATAGAGATAATTATTTTTGATGTGATTTTAAGGTTAACTACTCATCATGCCAAAATTAATTGCTTTTGTAAGGTTGTTAGTTTTCATATTCCTAAGCAACCTAATATTCGAACTCAAGCAATCAAACCATTGAAGTCAAACATTTTTATATCAAGTCATGAAGTCATTCGTTTATTGAAAAATGGATGTCATGTTTTCTTAGTCATGTTATGGACTTGAACAAAAGTACATCAGATTTGAATGATATTTCTGTTGCTAGTAAATTTCCTGATGTATTTTCTGAAGAATTTCTTGGCTTACTCCTAGAGCGTGATATTAAATTTTGTATCGACTTTGAACCCGGTACAAAACCCATTTCTAAAATCTCATGGCTCCTATTGAACTTCAAGGAGTTAAAAACCCAACTGTAGAAGTTGATACCCGAGCCTTTATCTGGTGACTTCCTTTGTGGAATACACAGAAGCCAGACTCTCCGTAGGGGATGCCATATTCGTACGATAGTAAACTAATAGGTGTTATTGTAACGTGCTATTCAAGGTTGGTATATGAGTCACAGTTGAGAACAACCTAAGTCAGTAATCGAAATACGTAGCTTTCTAGGCTTAGTTGATTATTATCGGAGATTCGTTGAAGGATATTCTCGAATTGTTATTCCATTAACGCAGCTGACTCATAGGGATACAAAATTCGAATGGAGCAAGGAATGTGGGAAGAGCTTCGAAGAACTCAAGAGGAGACTCATTTCAGCACATGTTCTGACCATGCCGTCTTGGAAAAACGAACGTGGTAGCTGACATGTTGAGTAGAAGATCGTATACGAGTACGAATGCGATATTGTCAAAAACCTATTTCGTATAATTTACAAATAATAGAGATGGAGATGAAAACTCTAGGTACCCACGTGATGATATACGAGTATAATCGACTTTAAATCGATAAAGTTAAAGCTGTTCAAGCTACACAATGGAGCTGATGAATTTGAAAAAAAAAGGTGCAAGAAGTTGTTATTCCAAAAGCGAGAATTGGCGATGTGAGCAAAGCTCAAACCTTCGATTTATTAATCCATTTGAAATTCTCGATCGAATAGGAACTGTGGCCTATAGACTCGTTTTACAGCCAAGTATGTCGCGTGTTTATAACATTTTTTTATGTACCGATGTGGACGACCTGAACCACGTCATTGAGTTAAAATCAGACGAAATAGCCGAAGACTTAACGTACGAGGAGGTACCTGTCAAGATGTTGGATGGGAAGGAGCAGGTCCTACGCACGAAGGTCATACCACAAGTTAAAGTTTTGTAGAGGAATCATGCTATAGAGGAAATGACCTTGGAGTTGGAAATGGAAATGAAAGCGAGGTATCTTTACCTTTTCGAAACACCAGTTACGTACGTCAATTTCGAGGACGAAATTTCATAAGGAGGGGAGGTTGTAAGACCCCGAAAAATTTTTTTAAATAAAAAGGAATTTCCTTTATTTATGATTTTGAAATAGTAAGGGTTGATTTGATTAATGTGGATAGTTATGGGTAAAATGCGCAAATATTTCAAAATAAGCAAGTGGTTATAAAATATTCATTGTTGTCGGGGAATATTCGTTTGGTCGTGGAATATTCTTGCTGTCGGGGAATATTCGTGCGACGGCGCAGTCTTTTATGGGCCCCATAACGGAAAGCGATTGGATGAAGAAAACGACAAGTATAAGTTGTTTATAAATAACGGCGTAGTTGTGACCGTTAATACTGTTGGAATACTCGGTGGTTAAAACACAGTAATACGCGTTGTTGCACAGTAGCACACGGTATTGCACAAATTATTGATTCTTACGTAAGAAGGCACTACTCAATAATTATTACAGTAATTACTGTTCAGTATTTTATGTTATTGGTTCAATAATTGCTCCATTGATATTTTATATTACTGTTATTTCAATAATTGTCACTACACAATATTTTTCATTATCGAAGCAATAATTCATATTATCTGAATAATATTATTTGATAACATTATTGGCAATGTCTAGAAAGTTCTGTCTAAGGAGAGGTTTGGTCACCTAATTGCGCGCCAGTAAGGAGAAATTCTTATTGGAAAGCCCCCTCTATCCTGGGAACGGCCTGGTTGCTAGTACTGTGATTCTGTAATATTATTTGTGAATAATTAATTATTGATTCATATGATGAGGAAAATATTGATTTTATGTGGATATAGATGGAGAAAATTTTTAATGTGACAATTGTTGAAAATTAATATTTTATCTTTTTCTGATAAAATAATACATTTAAATATATTATTATATTTTAATAATATAATAATGATGATATTTTTACGATGAATGTGGGGTATATGAGTATATGTAAAGGAGTATTTTTGTTACCAAAAATATTTAAAGCATGTTTTATGTGTCGGTGGACCCTATTTATTGACTGAAATTTGATTATAGCCTGTAAAATCGCTCGTTTGTGGATTTCGGTCAATTTCTGTTTGGAATTTGGAAAAACTTTCTTCTGCAAAGTTGTAGAGAATTGAATTTCCTATTAAAAGTCGCGAGATTCGAATTTTCTAGCAAAAGGGCTATTTATTGTGAATTATTGAAGTTCTGAAGCTCCGAAATAATTAATTTTTGGAAGTTTTAATTGTTTTTAATAACAAAAATGTTTTTTACATTTTTGGGCACAATTTGCACATGTTATTGAGCTGAAATCAGATCTGAAAAAAATGGGCGTAAGAATTTTTAATATATATTATTATTATATTAAATTTTCTACTTTGGTGTTCTAAGCAATTTCCTATAAATAGGTGCTTAGGTTAGAATTGAAAATCACACCAGAAACTGAAGTTTTCTCTCTCTATATTATCGAGCGTATTCTTGTGAGTATTTTGAGTATACTTTGAGTATTGCTATACGGTGCAAGTTCAAGTCATAGCCTATATCCGGTGTTTTAACTAGAAGTGTTGTCTTTCGAGGTAAGGGATAGTAAGGGATGTTATTTTCTTCTCAAATGATATTATTTCTTCAATATCATTATGCTGAAATGTTGGTTGGAAATTTTTATCAAACTTAGAACCTTTTTCATGTCGGGGTTACTATTAATGAGTTACTATTCACGAGTTACTATTCATGAGTTACTATTCATGAGTTACTATTCACGAGTTACTATTCATGAGTTACTATTCACGAGTACTATTCATGAAGCATGATGATGTTTTTTGTGAAATTTCTATCTTTTGGTGTCGGAGTTACTATTCACGTATACGACACTATTTACGTATACGGCACTATTCACCGAAAAATGAAATTTCTTCTTTTTGTCCAAAATATCTATTATGGATACTAGTTTTGATTGTATCCATATTTTGATCATTCTTGAATTTTACTTCAGTATGATTATTTATGAAGTACTTTTGAACTCGGATTGTTTAGAGTACGAATCCTTAATACTTGTTATTTTGTTTCACTGGATTCGTTTCCTTTAAAATATTTTTCATCATCCTCAGTCCTAAATGATGGTGTTACTGAATATCTTTGGCCTGTAGTGCAAAGATGGTTGATTTTATTATGAATATCTTTGGCTCGTAGTGCAAAGATGTACAGGTGTTGAGATGAACATGAACAATTGATGAATATCTTTGGCCCGTAGTGCAAAGATGAACAGGTGTTTAGATGAACATGACCGACTGATGAATATCTTTGGCCTGTAGTGCAAAGATGAATATTTGATTTGATTTGAGATATATATTGATTGATGTTACAGGGATAAAATATTGATGATGGACTTTTAAATTCATAGATGTTAGTAGATTTTATTCTCTACTTAACTCTTCTAATGAATTGTTGTTTCCGCTGCAGTTGTTGATCTAAAACTTGTTGTCTATTGTATTCTATCAGATTTTTCCCTGTTGAAGACTAAGGATAATTTGTTGTATATTATCTTAGTCATAATATTCTTTACTGGGCTAGTTAAGCTCACCCTTTTTCTTGTTGTTCTATTTTTCTTCTCAGGAGACGAGAATGTAGCGAGTACGAGTCGGGGGATGTAATGATGGTTCTAGAGAGAGTTGTTTAGTAGTCTTCACCATTTTTGTAAAATAATGTTTCAATAATTATGATGGGGATTTATTTGTATGTGGATATTGTCTAGACGGCAATAGTTTATGTGTTGTAATAATAAAGTTATAGTTATTTCTGTACCATGTATTTGGCGACTCAGAATGGGTTGGATGGAATGGACCTATTTTGGGGGCGTCACACCTGTTGCTATATATCATATTGATTTATTACTGGATTCGTAGATATATTAGGAAGTAGATCATGCATATGCATTCATGTAGTTAATTTTTGTTGTTTATTTTTAGTTCTTTTGTGTTTTTGCTTGAGGAAAAGCAAAGGTTAAAGTTTGGGGTATTTGATGAGTGAGTTTTATACTCATAATTGAGTGTGTTTGAACTTAATCTTTTGGATGTTTTTAAGTGTTTATGTATATTCATGCATGTTTTATGTTGTTTTGTAGGAATTGGGACAAAAGTTACTTGGATCGACGTTCAGGGTGGCTAGATTCGCGTTTTCGTCTTGCCATTTACACAGCAGTCACTTCAGATCCAATTTGAGTATTTCTCCGGACATTATTTCGAAAACCTTAAAAAATGAAAGTTGTAGATCTACGTCTTATCTTTCAGGAACATATTGAATCATCGAAATCGGAGTTCAGACGAAGAAGTTATGGTCATATTCCCAAAGGACGTCGAAGCAGAAATTTCTAGAAAATGTTCCAGCGCCGGGGCGGCCATTTGTAGTTCATTTCCAGCGCCGGGGCGCTAGGGGGCAGAATCCCAGTGCCATGCCCAGCGCCGGGGCGCTGGGGAAGAGTTTGGTCAGGTTTGGACGCGTTTTGGGGCTAATTTTGACACCTTTTTGACTCTAAATTGGATTGAGTTTGTTCCTAAGCTAAAAATTGGACTTGTAACCTATAAATACATGATGTAAGGCATAAAATAAAGGGAGATTACATAGATTAGATTAGAGATACACTCCATTAGATTAGACATTAACCCTAGTTCTTATTAGTTTTGGAGATTGAAGCAAATTGAAGAACACTGAAGATCAAGAGAAAGAGCAAGAGGGGAGCATCAGATTTGCTGACAACAGATTCTATTCTCTTCTCTTATCATACTTTTATCTTTTAATGTCTATTCAATTGTGGATTCTTGGTTTCAATTCATTAATTATGAACTAACTCTTTTATTAAGATTTTAATTGAACCTTTTATGTCTATAAATTAGTTATTTGATTTATTCCAATTATTTATGTCAAAGTGAATTGTTTATCTTGTCTTGAGCTTATTGATTAATTATCTGATCAGTAATTACCTTGTTACTCTAGAAGGAATTGAAAGAGGAATTCTAGGGTTAGAACTGGACATGGTAACATGTGACTTAGTTATTTGCATGGTGAATAATTAGGTTTGTGAATGAATGGAAATATCTGTTAACCGCATGTAACACATAAGGAATTGGAATTGAAGGAGTTTAATTCAATTGTTTTGCATAGGAATATAGCAAGACTAATCTGGATTAAATAGAAGGCAATTGATCACTTGGAAAAGGACTTTTGACATTTTAGAATTCCTGTTAACAATTTAGTAAGCATAATAATTGGGATAATTGGATAATTGATTTATAGTTCATAATTGGAGATATTGAAGTCTTAATCTTTATTTATTTGAATTCATTTATAAAGCAATTTAGTTTAATTAGTTAATTTAGTTTTCTTAATTATAAAAATCACACTTTGCATTTGTTTAGATAAAATTGATTTGGTTAAGAGTTAGTACTTGGTAATTTTTATTAAATAATTCCTCGTGGGAACGATACTCTACTTTCACTTTATTACTTGTTGACCGTGTATACTTGCACGTTTGCTTTGATTGTGAAATCAACCAACAGTATCCAATCCTAACACAACAGTGTGCATAAGGGGGATGGCAGCGTTGCTTTTGGGAGAATTTGTTCTATACAATAAAACTAGTGATGCCGGAAAGGATACATTTAGCATTATTGATGCCATTAGCCAGAAAATTGAACTTGCATCATACTTCCTTAAAACCGATGACATGCAGAAAAGCTTTCTTTTGTCATCTGCAAAGTTAGCCGAACCCCGTATGTGACGCCCCCAAAATAGGTATACAACACCAATTCTGAGTCGCCAAATACATGGTACAGAAAGCAAACTACAACTTCAATAATACAACTGTCGTGCAAAATACGACAACACATACTGTGAGTTTAAATACAAATAGTGTCTTCTAGACAATATCCACACTCAAATAAGTCTTCATTACAATTATTCAAACATTATTTTACAGAAATAGTGAGGACTGCTAAAACATCTTTCTAGAACCATCACTCCGCACCCCGACTAGTTTCTGCTATGTTCTCAGCTCCTGAGAAAAATGGAACAAAAAGGAAAAGGTTAGCTCAACTAGCCCAGTAAAGAATATTATGACTAAGATAATATAAAACAAATTATCGTTAGTCTTCAACAGGGAAAATCTGATAAAATATAATAGACAACAAGTTTTAGATCAACAACTGCAGCGGAAACAGCAATCCATTAGAAGAGTCAAGTAGAGAATGAGTTCTACTATCTTCTAAGATTTAAAAGTCCATCATCAATATATTATCCCTGTAACAACAATCAATATACATCTTTAATCAAATATTCATCTTTGCACTACAGGCCAAAGATATTCATTTGTATCACCAGTTGGTCATGTTCATCTCAATACATGTTCATCTTTGCACTACGCGCCAAAGATATTCATTAGGTAATCATTCATCTTTTCACTACAGGCCAAAGGTATTCATTTGTATCATCATTTAGGACTGAGGATGATGAAATATATTTCAAAGAAAACATATCCAGTGAGATAACAGATCAAATATTAAGGATTTGTATTACAGTTTATCCAAGTTCAATAATATTCTGAAATAACCAATTTTGAAGCAGAATTCAAAAATAATGATCAAAACATGGATACAATCAAAGATAGTAACTATAATAGACAACTTGGACAAAAGAAGAAAATTTTATTTTTCGATGAATAGTGCCGTATTCGTGAATAGTGCCGTATACGTGGATAGTAACCCCGGCACAAAAAATTCCAAATTTGATAAAAAGTTCATACCAATAATTCGGCATAATGATATTGAAGAAAATATCATTTAAGAATAAGATAATATCTTTTACCTCAAAATATCAATACTTCTGATCGGAATATCGGTATAAGGCTAAAGGAAACTTGCACTGATGAATAGAAACTCACAAAGTATCTAAATACTCACAAAATAAACTCAATAATCTAGAGAGAAAGAGAGAAAGCTTATGTTTCTGGTGTGATTTTCAATTCTAACTTAGCCCTTTATTTATAGGAAAATGTTAGCAGATTGACCTGCAACCTGATGGCTTTACCTGTTACTATTCCCACCCACCACATTTGAAATAAAATTCAGCGCATTTCTTCACCAAACACAAGTGGGGCCCATTCAATTCTAGAATTTTCCACCAAAATGCTAAATTCAGATACTTCAACAATTTCTGAACCACTCACCTCTTAAAATTCATAACAAATCATACGTTCATTTTTAACGGTTCAAAATTTGTGGACATATACTCAACTTATATATGTATAACATATCTAAAAATTACAACGATCCAACGGTCGGATTAAAAATTATAACTCATGCAATATATCTCAAAAAATACTGGTTTAATTTTTAATACCTTCATTCCGACAAAAATACTGATAAAATACCTCAACATTAACTCTTTCATTTTTAACCATAATAAATATATCCAACATTTATATCCACATAAAATAAATATTTCCTTTATCATATGAATCAATAATTAATTATTCACAAATAATATTACAGAATCACATTTATGACAACCAGGCCGTTCCCAAGAAAGAGGGGGCTTTCCAATAAGAATTTCTCCTTACTGGCGCGCAATTAGGTGACTAAACCTCTCCCTGACAGAACTTTCTAGACATTGCCAATAATGCTATCTAATAATATTATTCAAATAATATGAATTATTGATCTGATAATGGGAAATACTGTGCAGTGATAATCATTGAAATAACAATAATATAAAATATCAACAAAGTAATTATTGAAACAATAAAATAAAATATTGAACAGTAACTACTGTAACAATTATTGAGTAGTGTCTTCTTACGTAAGGATCAATAATTCATCAATACTGTGCATCCATGCATATTACTGTATTTTAACAACCGGATATTCCAACAATGTTAACGGTAACAACTACGTCGTTATTTATAAAAACTCAAACTTGTCGTTTTCTTCATCCGACAATTATTCTGTTATGGGGCCCACAAATGACTGCGCCGTCGTACGAATATTCCCCGACAACAAGAATATTCCACGACCAAATGAATATTCCCCGACAACAATGATTATTTTATAACCACTTGCATATTTTGCAAAATTTTCACATTTCACCCATAACCAGAGAATTATATCAAATTAATACCTTATTATTCACAATAATAATTAGAGAAAATTCGATTTTATTTATAATAAGTTGGGGTCTTACACCGTAAACCACTAACAAGATCCAATGCAGCTAGTATGGCAGAGATAAAAGATGTTGACGATGAAAAATCAACTGATTAGACATTAAAATGCAAAATATGAAGAAGATGTTAATAATGTTTGACGATGATGAATTAACAGAAAGAGATGAGGGAGATAATCGTAGGCCACGATTAAATGATACCCAAATGTATTAATTTTATAAATAAATATGAAAAAATGTATTACTTTTGTAATTATTTTATCTATGCACCATTATTGTAATTATTTCTAAAAATATACTAAAATATGTAATTAATCCTAGTTTTTTGCACTTTATAGAACTAATACATCAACATGTATGCATTATTACACTACATTCTTATATAACACATACATTATACATATTACATTATGTACATATTACATACATTTATAATTTATACACCCCCACAAAAAATATGTACTAATTATGTGTACAGCCAAAATAAAAATTATTGATTATTGTAATAAAATTCTCAATAATTTCATTAATTTTAATTAACATAATAATTATTAATGTAATTTTTTTTGAAAATGCCTATAATAACAAAATTAATATTTTTAATACTTAAACATCAATTAAAAATTTTATTTTCAAACTTGAGTCTAAAAAAATTAAAATAAGACTTTCTTAGTGTTGGGTCATGATATTTCTCCTATACTGGGCCGGGTGCATTGGGCTCACTTATTAATTAAGTCATTGGGCTCATTGGGTCCAATCATTATATTGACTTCATTAAATCCTATAGAAACCGGGCTGGGTCAATGGGTCAACCTATTGGGTCATTTAATATCTATTACTTTGACTTGTAATGATGATATAGTATGATAGTTGACCAAGATACCTGCCATGCATTAATGTGGATGGGATTATAGCCGGCCGGCGATGTAAACAGCAGCAAAAAGCAATGTACAGGTTTCATGCAGCCGGTAGAACCCATCAGATCATGGGGATATGTCAGATGATAGTAGGTGGCACAATATTCCAGGCAAAGATATTATTTCCCACCGAGTAAGTCTTCATGGAGGAGGTATGTATTACACACACACGACCATAGTTTAACACAATTCATACTCACATTACACTAGACTTTATCCTCTTGAGTTAACCTTGTAAACAGACATACTTACTCTCACGCCTGAGCTATCCCCCGGCGGTCCGGCCGTCAAGCTTGTGGTGTTGTTGTGTTTACTGTGCAGGATCAGGACGTCTTTCGTGATTGGGACGTGAAGAAAGATCTTGGCGTTAACATTGGCGCTAGAAGGAGGGTTGAGTTCTAGTGTCCTGAGTATTTTTCAATCACTCATTGTGTTTTATTCTATCCATTTTTCATGGGGAAGAGTAGAACATCTACGCCCGAAGGACAGCCGATGGCTGTCAGCGATTCAGTACCGCGAATATCTGCCAAAGATCGTTTGGGACCAACTATAAGTGTCCACGCTAGCACAGCATCCAAACGCTCACCCGAAGATTCCCGACCGAAGGCGGTAGGCAAAGCAAAGCGCAAACTAATATTCCCCGCGGAGAAAGAACCTGGCCATGGTCGGAAACGAGTAGAAGGCACCTCGCCTAGAACTCGAAACCGAGATGACCAGGACGCAAAAGCCTCTCGGTTGGCAAAGATGGCAGATGAAGCGGATAAAGCCATGGAAACACTTATGAAGCAACGACAAGACATAGCCGAGCAAATGGCTCGTGTAGCAGAATTAAGAGATGAGGAGCTCAGTTATGTCCAATCCGAAGAGCAAGGACATCGGAGTGGAAAAGAGCCTGCTCACTCAGTGCGAGAGTCTCTAGGTCGAACTAGGGAAAGAAGAAAATCTCGGAGCCCTACTCCTCAGAGATTGAAGAGGGTATATCTCCCTGTCGAGTCCGGAGAGCAGAGATGAAGTTCACGAAGAGGTCGGTCCAGGGATCACAATCCGGAGCATGCAAAGAGAGCACTTGTCATTGCACATTCCCATCACAGTGCCCGAATTCAGAGACGAAGTATATCCAGAGGACATACTCCCGAGAGTCTACTGAGGGTATCCCGCCCTGTAGATACTCGTCATAGGAGAAGCCCCTCTAGGATGGAAGGGTCTGTTGAAAAGACCCGATCTGTTTATAGAAAGAAAGAATTGCCAGAGAAAGAGGCATCGTCACAACCAGAAGGCGTGGAATATCTGGTTAAAGAATTAAAGGAGCTTCGGAAGCAACTTGCCGAAGTACAGAAAACTAAAGACACTCCGGGAAAGAAGGCATCCCCTTTTTCCGCGGAAATTCTTAGTGAAAAGGCTGATCCCACCAAGAAGTTGCCCCACATCGAAAGTTATGATGGATCGGGGGACCCCTACGACCATAGTCAGGCATTCGACCGACTTATGGATTATTATGACTTTAGCGATGCAGCTAAATGTCATACGTTTGTCACAACGCTCAGAAAAGATGCCCGACAGTGGATGGGGACCCTACCCTCGGATTCTATCTCGTCCTGGGAAGATATGTGCAGCAAATTTCATGCTCGTTTTGGGAGCAACAGAAGAAGAGGAAAGCCAACTGGTTCACTGGCTCAAGTCCGACAGTCCTCTAACGAGTCTTTGGGCCAGTACGTGAAACGATTTCGTGAAGCAGTCGGCCAAGTGGCTGATCTGAATGATCTACAGGCTGTAGGACTGTTTCAGAATGGTTTAGATCTGGTCAAATCGGAGAAGTTGGTGAAAAAACTTATGTTTAACCATCCGAAGAGTCTCGCCGAAGCCTTTGACAAAGCCGAAGGTTATATCGTGGTAGAAGAAGCCATGAACAGTCTCAAACGTCCTTCGGATCGTTTCAAAGAGACAGATGGGGATAAGGCCGATGCGGATCAGAAGAGACATGAAGGGAATAAAGACCGCCACGAAGGCGGATCGAAGAGATACAACAATTGGAGGCAGGGTGGAGGACGTTCGTCCGCTCCACCTCAAAGGGTAAACAGAGTTTACACAGCACTTAATACAGATAGGGCTGTTATCTTGGACCAAATCAAAAACCAACCTATCTTTGAACCGCCTCGAGATAACATCAAGCCCGGAAAAGGTAACCCTCGCAAGTATTGTGATTATCATCAGGCCTCGGGTCACGATACGAACGATTGTGCCAGTTTAAAAGAGTTTATCGAAAGAAAGATACAGGGTGGATCTTTAGTTCAGTACATAGCTGCCAGAGATAATCAACAGCGAGGTCAGACACCCGTCCAGGTAGCTCAACCAGTTCGGCTGACGTTACCGGCTACGGGACAACCAGCCAGGCATGTGATCGATGTCATCACTGGGGGTACTTCTGGAAAGCTAGTTGGGAGGAAGCGCCGAAGCCATTTGGATTCGGTCATGTCGGTGGCGGGTACCTTCCCGAAGACCGACAGACCTTATCCGAATACAGTAATCTCTTTTACTGATGAGGATTACCCTTCGGAAGCCATCGAACCACACGAAGGATCATTGGTATTAACTGCGCAGGTGGGTTCGGTGGATATGAAAAGAATGATGGTGGATAACGGGTCTTCTGTGGACATCCTATATGCTCATGCTTACCAAAGAATGAATCTGGAGGGACAGAAGATGGAGATAGGCCAGGAGGCTCCTCTGTATGGTTTCAGCAATGATCCGGTTAAGGTGGCCGGAACTATTGAGTTACCGGTAATATTTGGAACCGCCCCCCAACAGGTAAAAATTATCTGCAAATTTTATGTTGTGCACGTTGATTCTGCTTATAATGCTATTTTGGGGAGGCCTACCTTAATTGCTTTGCAAGCTATAACATCAATACCCCATTTCAAAATCAAATTTCCCACTGCTCATGGGGTCGGTGAGGTGAAAGGAGATCTAGACCTGGCCAGAAGATGTTATAGAAATGCCGTTATCACTTCGGGAGTGGGGGTATCAAAGCAGCAGCAGACCATGGCGATTGAGGTCGAACCCTTCACCGAAAGCAGTTCAGAACCGTTGGTCACACCAGCTGAAGAAACAGAAGAAATAGAGCTCATTCCTGGCAAAAAGGACAGAACGGTGAAAATAGGTTCGGGCTTGCCGGAACCTCTCCGGACGAACCTCATAGAACTCCTGAGGTGTTTTGTTGATATTTTCGCGTGGGAACCTCAGGACATGCCGGGAGTAAGCAGGGATATTGCGGAGCATAGATTGGAGGTGGACCCGTCAAGGAAGCCAGTGCGGCAGAAGAGGAGGATTTTTGCACCGGAGCGTCAACGGATCATTGATGAGGAGATTGCAAAATTGTTGGCAGCCGATTTCATCTTTGAAATAGACTACCCACAATGGATGGCTAATGTGGTTTTGGTCCAGAAGCATAATGGCAAATGGCGAGTCTGCATTGATTATAGCGATCTGAACAAGGCCTGTCCGAAGGATTTCTACCCGCTGCCCCACATTGACCAGCTCATTGATGCCACTTCGGGGTATGCTCTATTAAGTTTTATGGACGCATTTTCTGGGTATCATCAGATCTCCATGTGTAAAGAGGATATACCGAAGACGGCGTTCATTACGCATCGTTCGGTATATGCCTATAAGAAAATGACTTTCGGCCTCATTAATGCCGGGGCAACATATCAGAGAATGATGAACCATATCTTCAGATATCAATTGGGCAGGAATATTGAGGTTTATGTAGATGACATGATTGTCAAGAGCATGTTGGTACATAAGCATTTGGACGATTTAGAAGAATGCTTCCAGACCATTCGTCAACACAACTTAAGGCTGAATCCGACTAAGTGCACTTTCGGTCTGGGTGCTGGCAAATTTCTGGGTTATCTCGTCAGTCGTAGAGGAATTGAAGCCAATCCGGAGAAGATTCAAGCGATCCTGGACATGAAGACTCCTCAGTCGTTTAAAGATGTTCAACGTCTGACTGGAAGGATTGCAGCTTTGCGGAGGTTTATGTCCAAGTCAGCAGAAAGATGTTTACCGTTCTTCAACACATTGAAGGGGCCGAAGAATTCAAAAACATTCCAATGGACTTCAGAATGTGAAGACGCCTTTCAAGGCATCAAATCCTATTTATCTTCGGCACCTTTGTTGGTGAAGCCCGTTCCTGCCGAGCCTCTATATTTGTACCTCGCAGCTAGTCCGATGGCAATAGGAGTTGTTTTGGTGCGTGAGGTTGGAGGCAAACAACACCCAGTTTATTATGTGAGTCATGTTCTTCGGGATGCTGAAACCAGATACCCAAACATTGAGAAGTTTGCTTTCGCGTTAATAACGGCTAGTCGAAAGCTTAGGCAATACTTCCAGGGTAGACTGGTAATAGTATACACGGATCAACCTTTAAAGAAGATTATGAGCCGACCAGAGGTATTAGGAAGATTGGCTGCATGGACGATGGAATTATCTCAATTCTTCATTGAGTATCATCCCCGAACCGCCATCAAGGGGCAAGCTTTAGCTGATTTTATGATCGAGTGCTCATTTTCTGAAGCTGATGAAGTCGTGGTCGAAGCTGAAGCATCCGACAGGGCAGTTGTTGTCCTCCAACAGAAAGAGAGCTCGTGGACGCTGTTTGCAGATGGATCTTCTACTTCAGACGTCAGTGGAGCAGGGATTATTTTGACAAGCCCAGAGGGGTTCAAAGTGCAGCAGGCTATCCGGTTTCAGTTCAAAGCTACAAATAATGAGGCAGAATACGAAGCAGTTTTGGCTGGTTTGCGATTAGCGAAGAGTCTTGAAGTACAAAGAATAGTCATTTTCAGTGATTCTCAGTTAGTCGTTAAACAGTTTACTGGGGAATACGAAGCTCGAGGTCCAAGAATGATCAAATATTTGAAAGAATTAAAGGATCGGCTTCAATATTTCTCATCCTATGAATTTCAGGGGGTCGAACGTAGCAACAATTCCATTGCTGATGCACTCGCCAAACTAGCCACTACGGATGTTAATGTTTTTGAAGGGTCAGTATACCTGGAAATTCTACAACATCCTAGTGTTCATCATGAAGTTGTAACGTGCATTGACCGAACCAACTGCTGGTTGACTCCCTACATAGAATATTTGGCTGATGGCGTCTTACCTTCGGATCGGATGCTCGCCAAGAAAGTTAAATACAAAAGTGCTAATTTTGTTCTGATTGATGGGGATCTTTTCCGAAGAGCCTTCTCTTCTCCATTATTGAAATGTCTGACTCCATCAGAAGCTGAATACGCTCTCCGAGAAGTGCATGAAGGAATTTGTGGCGACCATATGGCTGCTAAGTCATTAGCTTATAAAGTGCTTCGTCAGGGGTACTACTGGCCTACAATCTTCAAGGAGGCTACTGAATATGTGAAGAAGTGCGAGAAATGCCAGCTCAACAGTCCAATACCACATCAGCCACCTGAAGAGCTATACTCGATCTTATCTCCTATACCCTTCGCTGTCTGGGGGGTTGATATATTGGGTCCACTACCGAAAGCAAAGGGCCAGGTCAGTTTTGTCATAGTTGCCATAGACTATATGACCAAATGGGTAGAAGCAAAGCCACTTAGGTCAATAACGGAACAGGAATGTTTGAAATTCATGAAGGAATCAGTTGTATTCCGTTTCGGAATTCCTAAGGTGGTAATATCAGACAATGGCCGTCAGTTTGTTGGATCAAAGTTTGAAGCTTTTCTAGCAGAATTGGGGGTCCAGCACAGAAAGACTTCGGTGGCCCATCCTCAATCAAACGGACAAGTCGAGGTGACCAACAGAACGCTATTGAATGGGATCAAGCGGAGACTGGACGAAGCTAAAGGCAGATGGCCAGAAGAGTTATTAAGTGTATTATGGGCCTATCGAACTACACCGAGAACTACAACGGGAGATTCACCTTTCAGATTGGCCTATGGTACTGATGCCTTAGTCCCAATTGAAATTGGATCTCCAAGTCTTCGAGTCAGTCAATTCAATGAGATCTACAACGAGGAAGGACTAAAAGCCAATCTTGATCTGTTGGAAGAAGTCAGGGAAATAGCCTTAATCAGATTGGCGGCATATCAGCGAAGAGTGGCCAAGCATTATAACAAGGGGGTAAAGCTTCGCAGATTTGAAGTAGGAGATTTTGTTCTCAGAGAAGTCGAAGCGTCTACACCTCAGAATCTGGGAAAGCTGATGCCGAATTGGGAAGGACCCTATGAAGTCACAGAGGTTCTGAAGCCAGGGACTTATCGTTTGAAAGCATTAGATGGCTCAATAATCAAAAACACTTGGCACGCTGGCAGGCTCAGAAAATATTTTCAGTAGATTTATTGTCAGTACATCAAAAGTCTGTAAATATCTACATCATCATCAATAAAAGTCCATCTTTTACCTCAAATCAATGTCGTCTTTGTTGCTGCACAAATCATGGGTGTTAGGAGGTTCGGGAGGACTTGCTGACCATTCGATGGTAGCCTCTTCGGCAGGTGGTCACTATTTGGCATTGTCAGGCCTTTCGGGGTAGGCAATTGTCGCCACTATTTGGCATTGTCAAGCCCTTCGGGGTAGGCAATTGTCGCCACTATTTGGCATTGTCAGGCCCTTCGGGGTAGGCAATTGTCGCCACTATTTGGCATTGTCAGGCCCTTCGGGGTAGGCAATTGTCGCCACTATTTGGCATTGTCAGGCCTTTCGGGGTAGGCAATTATCGCCACTATTTGGCATTGTCAGGCCTTTCGGGGTAGGCAATTGTCGCCACTATTTGGCATTGTCAGGCCTTTCGGGGTAGGCAACTGTCGCCACTTAGACCTTGTCAGGCCCTTCGTGGTAGGCAAGTGTCATCTTTTGGTTATGTTAGGCCTTTCGGGGTAAACAAACTTTCAGTAAAGCAAACCCGTCTCACACTTCGGTAACTGAATAAGTATCCCTTTACTTTATCACCTAAATTTTCTCTAAGTGTTGAGTTCAGAATGCATTGTTATATATAACCTCATTTTATCTGTTATATGACTTGCTCAATTGTTAATTGACAGTTTGGTTTCAACCCTCGGAAGGGTTTCTTTTACATACATTTGTCCGTATTAATCCTTATTGAAATATTGACAGAATAAAAGTATACTGAAGTCATAAGGAAGAAGATCATTTTTCATTAATATTCGACTTATTTACAAAAATAGGAGAATTACAAAAGATGTTATCTCAGGCAGCCCCCTCGTCATCCGAAGAGTCGAGCAAGTGTGGATCTAAGTTGGCTTTGAACAACTTATCCTTACCACGACTTCGGCAGAGTGCGTAGCTTTCCGAAAAGATCCTCATTATCTCTCCACTTATTTCATCCGAATTCCGATACTCTTCACAGATTTCTTTGCGAAGAGCATCAGTCAAAGGAGGCCCTAAGTCCCGGAGAGCCTTGAGTTCTCGGATTTCTTGCTCGAGCTGCTGCCGTATGTTCATCTGACGGGTTCCTTCATTTTCCAGATCATGGATCGTCTTGGTCAGAACTTTGGCGTCAGATTTCAAATTACTGATCTCATTCATTCTTATTTCACTCCTCAGAACCAAGTCAACGTTCATCTTGGTGATCTCGGCATGTTGAACCTTAGTCGACTTCAGTTCTTCATTGGAGATCTTCAAATCTTCCTTGGCTCGGGCCAAATCTTTATGAAGACCTTCATTTGTATGAAGGATACCTTCACGTTGAGTCCTTTCCCGAGTCAGGGTTGATTTCAAAATAGCATTCTCCTTCCTCAGCCTTTCCTCTTCAGATTCGGCCTCAAGAGATCGTGGATACAGACGCCCGAACACAGCATTTGCCTACACATATTCAGTGTTATTCAATCAGTACCAGATACACAAGTACAAGCGTAAGTACGAAAAGAAAGGAAAGAGTCATTTACCTTCGCCAAATAGCTCATGCCTTCTTTGAGCAAGTCCCCATTCGAACTGTTACCGAATCGGTGGTCATCGGTCTCGCGGACGAAGGCCTCGAACAGTTGAAAGGGAAAGTTGGCATTAAATTGGGGCCACATAGTTGGCGAACCCATGGCGTCATTCTGAAAGCCGGTAGTCGTTCGTCTTGAAGGGGAAGGCACAGGCTGACTGCGAACCGGAGATGGATTCGCAGGTATCGCCTCTGGGGGAGGAGATCGAGCAGTTGGAGGCTCGGGATTCAAGGAAGGGGCAGAAGAAGGGGCCTCGAGTGTTTCTGTTGTAGTTGGGGGCTCGGGAGCCGAGGAGGGGGTAGGATGGACCTCAGGTGTTTGTGTTGTGGTTGGAGGAATAGTTGATGTTGAAGGAGGAGGAACACGAAGTTCTTCGGCCGTAAGAGGAGTTATTTTTGACCTTATCTTCTTTGCACGAAGAACCTTTGCCCTGTCTTGGGGAGGTATATCCAATAAGCTCCTCTTTTTCGGATTTGGGTTGGAAGGTGCAATAATAATGGGCTCGATTGAAGGAGTTGGTTGAGGAGTTTCTTCAGGAGGGATCGTTTGTGGATTTGCTTCGGGAAGAATATCCTCGTCACTTTCAGGATCAACCTCGCGTTGAGAAATCCTGATCTTTTTGACAGCTTTCTTCTTTCGGCGGGGTCTGAGAGCTTCTTCAGGATTGGCAGGTTCATCAACTTCGGGCTCATCGTTTTGAAGAAGGACGGTTGGTGGGTCAGAGGCAGAAGGGTTTGTTTGAGAAGAGTCTTCAACAGGAAGCTCCTCATGGGTCCCCGAGGACTTTCCCGCCAGAAAATCTTCCAAACCTTTCACTTCCGAAGAAGTTGGCTTGATCAGAGACACTGCAAAAAATTATGTATTAAAGTCCACATCACATAAATATCTCAAGAAATTATGCCACAAGATCAGTCGAACTTACATTTGTGATCGTACAGCCATGCTTGTTTGGTCAGAAGAGTGAAACTCCATTCTTTCGGAGGAATCTTCATCAAGAAATCTCCCATTTCCCTTATGCGTGCTTCGGGAATATCTCCGAAGTCGGCAGAGATTCGATCTGAAGTAGTCCAGTCTGGAAGAGAAGAGATTTCTGGTCCATTGATGAAGAACCACTCTTTGTGCCATCCTTTGTTGCTTGAGGGAGTGCTCATCAGAGGCCTCCTCTCAAATTTGGCATTCGGACGAGGAGACTGTTTGCTTATCATCTTAAACCCTGGTTCTCGGGATTTGCCGGCTGAGAAGAGGGTAAAAAACATGTCCACGGAGGGGGTAATCCCTAACTCGTGGCAGAAAGCGATGAACGCCAATATATGGATATAGGAGTTGGGCACCAGTTGTGCGAATCCCACCCCTATGAACCCTAATAGGGTAACGATGAAGGCGTGGAGGGGTAAGCGAATCCCCTTCTCTAGAAGGGTAGCAGGCATGGCGACCCAACCGTCCGGTCGCTGGTACATACGCTCTTCGGAAGTGGGAGCCCGTACATCGTATGTTTCCGGAATCCGGTAGTGAGTTCGGAGGAAACAAACCTCCGATTCTGTGATGATGGACTTAGTGTTGGCATGAGGAAATTGTTCCTCGTCCTTGAAGAAATCGACAGGATGTATGGGGTTTGCGCTCGAACCTTCCGGGTTAGGTTTCGAGTGTGAAGAACTTGAAGGAATCTGATTTGGGTTCACCATTGTTGAGATCTGAGAAGCTAGAGAGAAAGTTTCTGAAAGGCGAGAGAAAGTTCAAAGGTTCGAATTTCAAATCAGCAGGTAAAACCGTCAAAATTGGTAAAGTTAGCTTTTTATACTGACCGTTACACAGGAATCAAGGCCGGCGCATTAATTATCGGTAATAATGAGAATTCGAAGGAGGCGTGTTGGGATGACCCTTGGATATCTTGTCAATTTGGGCCTATTTGTTGAGTTTCTGATTATTGACCCGTCCTCTTTAAAATTCAAATCCTTTATCAGAATGGGCTTATTATTCTGGGCCTCCTGCCATCCCTTATCCTATGTCACACATCAAAGTGGGTATGTTACAATTACTTCTTATTTTTGGACCTTTATTAAATTTTGATATCATGAACCATTTGTAGTTTTCTATTAAACATCCTGTTTAACTAAAAAACTAGGGGGTAATGTTGGGTCATGATATTTCTCCTATACTGGGCCGGGTGCATTGGGCTCACTTATTAATTAAGTCATTGGGCTCATTGGGTCCAATCATTATATTGACTTCATTAAATCCTATAGAAACCGGGCTGGGTCAATGGGTCAACCTATTGGGTCATTTAATATCTATTACTTTGACTTGTAATGATGATATAGTATGATAGTTGACCAAGATACCTGCCATGCATTAATGTGGATGGGATTATAGCCGGCCGGCGATGTAAACAGCAGCAAAAAGCAATGTACAGGTTTCATGCAGCCGGTAGAACCCATCAGATCATGGGGATATGTCAGATGATAGTAGGTGGCACAATATTCCAGGCAAAGATATTATTTCCCACCGAGTAAGTCTTCATGGAGGAGGTATGTATTACACACACACGACCATAGTTTAACACAATTCATACTCACATTACACTAGACTTTATCCTCTTGAGTTAACCTTGTAAACAGACATACTTACTCTCACGCCTGAGCTATCCCCCGGCGGTCCGGCCGTCAAGCTTGTGGTGTTGTTGTGTTTACTGTGCAGGATCAGGACGTCTTTCGTGATTGGGACGTGAAGAAAGATCTTGGCGTTAACACTTAGTATAATACAAATTAACATTTTAGTAAAATTATAATTTGAAAAATAGGCCGACCTAGATTCGACCCATAATCATTTAAATTCAAACCACATAACACATTAAATATAAGTAATTTGGTTTTGATTCCAAAACCAATCTAAACCTATTTTTTAACAGGTTTAGTTTGTGGTATAAGTGAGCCGTATAGGATCAATAACGAGTTTTATCTTACTTCAGCTGGTAAATCTACGAATCATGGAATTCTCTCTCCCTTCAGTCATTTCTCAAATGTCGTGTTTTTTGTTTTTTACTCCTTCCATTCCTTAATATAAGTCATTTTAGAGAAATATTTTTGTTCCTTAATATAAGTCGTTTGAGAATTTCAAGTAAGTATTAATTGCTTAGTTTCTAATATTACCCCAAATATTAAATGTAACTTTGATTCTCTCACTATTTTATGTCCAACAAATAACAATCTCTTATTCCAATACAAAGACAATATAGACAATTGATATTATAATTAATGCTATACAAGCATTACCTTAATACTTGTGCACAACCTTAAAACGACTTATATTAAGGAATTGATTGAGTAATATTTATCTGTTTAAGAATTTTAATTAAGTATTAATTACTTAATTTTCAATAGTATCTTAAGTAGTATTAAATATAATTTTAATTTTCTTATTATTTTTTACTCAATAAATAATAATCTCTTTTTCATATATAAATAATATAAATAATTAATATTATATAATTATTTTTTTAATACACGTGAACAACTCTAAAAATGTAAATATGGATGAGTATTAACAAAAAAAAAACAAGAAGAATCACACCTATTTCTTTTCATCTTCGTTAAAATCACACTTTGTTGCCGAATCACCTTTCTTCTTTTAACACTTTGTTGCCGAATCACCCGTCAAAGTAATCTTTCTTCTAAGTTAAGAAATGCAAAATGACTTGGTCAATACGTTAGTCAAGTGGGCCCTAATCTTCACCGCCCTCACCGCCAGTTTCAATTTCCCCCTCCCGCCACCCTCACCACCATCGGCCACCGTCTCTCCGCCCTCAAATGTCGGAAACATCGGCCCCGGAGTACGGCGACTCTGCCTCTCCCTAATCGCGCTAAGCTCCATCTCCGGCTTGAACTTCACCGGCCCAAACATAAACATCCGCCGCCTCGCCTTCGCCGACATTGAAGTCAAAGACGTAATATTCACCTTCTGAACAGAATACGCGCTCCTCGACTGGTAATTCTCCGGCCTCTTCCCTCTCGAAAATCGATCCCTCCCGTCAATTATATTACAAATCTGATCAGGCGTTCTGAGATATTTGACTACGTCGATTTCCGATTCGCCGGCATCATTTTCAGATGGATTGAACGGAATCAATTTTCCGCAGAAGATGATGTTTTCGGTGGTCGGAGAAATTGTAACCACGTCGGGGAAGAACTCAAAAATTTCTGGTCCAGCAGAGGAGGTCCTGTGGGGGCTGCCGTTGAACGAATTGGTACCGATCTGGAGCTCGCGAAAGGAGAGAGTTTCGTCGTCTGATTCTTCTTCAGCTGGTAAATCTATAAAAGTAGTGTGATTTTCCATTAATGTAGAAATTGTTTCAGAGTATTGATTGTGAAAGGAACTAATAATGATGGTGATATTTATACAAACAGATCATATACATACATACAGTCAAGGGAGGAGAGAGAAAGTTGCTGTGGTGCCACGGAATCGAGAGAGAGAAAAAAAGAGAGAGATTTTATACCATTTCGTGACGGCGTGTTTGCGTTTACCGGCCGTTTGTGTCACTTATGAAAGAAGAAAGAGTTCTACACAATTTATTTGTACCACAATATTGGACACTAGTTGGGTTAGACTGAACACATAATTTATTAAGATGAGCGGAAAATTTAAAATTAATTGTATTTTGTTAGATAAATTTTTAAAAGAATTTATTTTTTTGTTTTTATTGTGACTCCTAAAAAATATATAGCATTTATTTTAACAAAAATTTTACATTGTTTTTAGATGTAATTTGAATATATATACAAAACAGGATTGTACAGACTGTACAACTCTGTTCTTGTATATGTATCAAAATTATACCTAAAACACTATAGTTTATAAAAATTTCGGTTGGAATAAATACTATACATTTTTTGAGAGTCACAAGCAAAAAAATATATAAATAATAAATAAATTAAAAATGTCCAATATTCCAGTCCAAAAATATTGTCTGTCAAGACTTATTGAAGAAGAAATAAAATATTGACAAATAATAATAATAAATAAATATAGTTTATTAGACATTAGTGTTAAAAAAAACTCTTCATCGGTTATGTTAACGCCAAGTTTCGCCAGCACGTCTAATCACCGAATTCACACGCTGAAACCTCGTTGGTACTCATAGTTAGTTCTTCACCGACCTTATTTTCATTATCCCCACTTGTCTCCTCTTTTTTAACATCTCGTGTCTCATCCAGTTGTAGATTTGGCTCGGGCACTTCATCAATCTCGGAATCCTCATCATAACACTGATTGTTTTGAGGACAGTTGTTCAAGGCTTTGAGTATTTGATCCACATGGTTCTGTAGATTTTACATTGATATCTCTTGATCAATCCTCCTCTCCTCATTTGATGCTATGAACTTGGACAACAATTCCTCCAACTTTGACTTTTCTTCTTTTAATGGAGGTTGATATGAGAATTCCGGTGTGTATGTTAGATTTGGAGTAGAGTATTGGTCTTGATAGTTGTAACTCCATGAAGAATCCGGGTGATACCCCCAAACTTGATGATAATTATCATATACATACTGATTGAGGTAGTTACCACCATACTGTACCGGCCCAAGATTGATGGTGCATTGATTACTCGGGTGAATGCCAGCACAATAGCAACAGGTAACTGTCATCCTTCGACTCTGTTGGGCTGCGATAACATCCAACTTCCTCGAAAGTTCTTCAATTTGTGCTGACATTTCGGAGAGTGTCGCGAGTCTGTCAATCTCCGCTTCATTTGGTTGAGTCATGTTCGTGTATGGCCATTGATACGCAAAGTCATCCATGGTACCTGAAAAGAGAGAAATGTAGGAAGAGAATTAAAAATAAAAATAAAAATGAAAATGTTTAAATTAAGACTAATTTGATTGAAGCTAATATTGGTAAAACTGTATTAAACTAATTCTCCGGTAACGGCGCCAAAAACTTGTTGGGTAAAATCTAGTTACGCACAACACCCAAGTATACGTGGTCAACAAGTAATAAAGTGATAAGTTGAGTATCGTTCCCACAGAGAATTATTTAATAAAAATTACCAAGTACTAACACGTAACCAACTCAATCTTATTTAAACGAATGAATTACAAACTATATAAATTAACTACTATTCCACTAATTAAATTAAGACTATGGAGATTTAAGATCACAACTTCACTTATTGCTTCATTTAAGTTAACACACTTCTCATCAATTATTCTCTAATCTGAATTGTTAATCAAGAACACTAGAGTAGTATTAACCACCTCTCGATGCACTAATATCGTATTAACGTCAATCCACAATTAAGATAGAAATTCGTTAAACACCTTAATCAACTAACCCACTATATCTCTATGTGAATTACAATTGAAGAAGGTTGAAGAATAAGTTCTCTATCCGATTACATGCGATGTCAAGCATATCTCTACCTTAACACTCATCAAGTTTAAGCTATTAACAAAATCCTGAACACATGCTATCATGATTAGATCTAAATCTATACTTCATCTCTCGAGTTCATATAGATTATCTCGGTAATTGATGGCCAATCAATTAAACAATTAAGTCCAAATCACAATAGACAATCCTCTCAATAGAACATAATAATTGATAGCGAAGCATATTAAAATAAACTACACAATAAGATCCATTGTAATCTCAAACAAAGAATTAGTTCATGATTATTGAATTAAAACTAAGAATCCACAATTGAATACATATTAAAAGATAAAGATAGAAGAAGTAAAGAAGATAGAATCTATTGTCTGTAGATTTGACGCTCCTTCCTTGCTCCTACTTTGAATCTTCAATGGTCTCCAAGTTGTTTCAATCTCCAAATCTCATTAGAACTAGTGTTTTTCTCTAATTTACTCTAATCTAATTTAATAGAATGCTCTCTAATCTCCTAATAATCCCCTCTAATCTGTGTTATTCCCCTCCTTTTATAAGCTTTTGTACATGTCTTTTAGTCCTCTTAGAAGTCCTTGAATCAAACAACTTGAAACAATCCTTTTCAGACTCAAATTCGGACAAAATCCGCTCATTTTCGCGTATACCCAGCCCCGACTGGGTATTTGCCTTGTAAATATCCAGCCCCAGCTTGCTAGTGATCTGCTAAAGCTCCCAGACACCCAGCCCCGGCTGGGTCCTAAGGCTAAAAACGCCCAGCCCCGGCTGGGTACCAATCTGACAACAAATTTTTCTGTTGGAACCTCCTCTGCTAAAACTGCCATAACTTCTAAACCGAGAAGAGTTACGAGTCCCGCGACCTATCAAATCGAAGCTATCGACGAGATCTACAACTTTCATTCTTTGAGCTTTGAGAAATAACGAACGCATGATGGTCGAAATTGTACTAGAAGTGACTGCTATGAAAATCACCACCCAAAACGATGAAGTTCAACGTCCGTCGGTAGAAATGTCATAACTCTTTCATCCGAACTCCGATTTGAATGATTCAAGATGTTCTAGAAAGCTAAGAAAACGCTCTACAATATAGTACAAGTTCCAAGCCAAGAACATGAATTGAACATGAAAGCATAAACGATATCCGAATTGCTTTTTCCTTGCATTTTCCGTGATTTTCCTTACCAATAATCGCTCACACCGCTCCCAAACGTATAACCTACAAAACGAACACAAAATGCATGAAAAGTAACTAAGACACATGAGTAAAAATAACTAATTCAAGTAAAAGATACCGGATAAGTAGGTATAAAACCTACTTATCAAATACCCCCAAACTTAAACATTTGCTTGTCCTCAAGCAACACAACATAATGCAATGCAATGCAATGGAATGCAACTAATTTATATGCCTACGAATCCAGCAGTATTGATAAAATAAAATCTATTCACTCGGCCTTAGAGCAATCAAGCAAACACGATAATACTTCATATCAAAACCAATCAATAATTTCCTAGTTAACCATCAAGTCTTAAACTGTTATCACTGACATAGTGCGTGTGTGCTCAACAAACATGCTAATTGATATGAAATTAAATTTAACACATAATAGGTCTCTTTAAAGGCATCATACAGTGAAAACTCACAAAATTCACGAACAAGCTAGATCCAACTAAAGTCAAACATCCACCAAGTTCAAGAGTCCAATCCGGGATACTTATGCTTTACTTTTCATTACGGGGGCTTTTTGCTCTTTTCCCGTTTTATTATTTTTTTTCTTTTTTTTTTTACTTTTTAACCATGACTGTGCAATGTCTCATTCCATTAGGCTAACAGTGCTACCCCTTAGCGAGCTTTTGACCAACGACTCCCAGACCATATAAGACCTTAGGGCGCTAGGTTTTAAGATACCCCTTCGGGCGTACTTGCTCAAGTAACAAAGGCCCCGAAACAAAACTAGCCATGGTATATTTTTTTTTCATTTTTTTTATTTTTTTTATTTTTTATTTTTTTTTGAAGCTTATATATCCCAAATTTTTTTTTCCCAAACTTAAGTTTTTGTCTAAATTCAGTCATCTCCGCCTATTCATGTCTTTCATTCATCCAAACTAGTATTATCCTTAAGAAGTCCATTATGTATCAATTTAAACTTAATTAGCCAACAAATTGTTTTTACTGTGCTATCCTTATTATACCAGTTTCCAACAGAAAAAGACTCAATTCATAACAAGAAATCACATCAAAAGCTCTAATACTTAGTATTATACTTGTCTACTCAATTCCATTCTCATCATTGGCCAAAATAAACTGAACTATCTAACAACTGGACTCATGCAAGATGAATATAGTAACTAACTATTATTTTTGAATTTTTGAATATTTGATTTTTTTTAATAATGCACCTAAACTATATTAACAACATATGCAAAATAACATAACATAAACTAAACATGCGATAATGAACCTAAACAAAACTCCCCCAAACTTAGCAATTGCAATGTCCTCATTGTAAGAATATAACGATAAATAGAAGAGAACTTCCCTGTAATCAGCTAAGCGTGAGTTGATGGTGGCGATGGCGGCGACGATCATTTTGTTATCCATTGGACCTCCAATACCTGCAATGAAAAGAGACAACATGGATTAGATTATAAGAGAACTTAATAAGCAACTTAATTCCTATCTACTAAATAAACTAGTAAAGCATATAAATATAAAAAATTCCTGGGTTGCCTCCCAGTCAGCGCTTGATTTATAGTCTTTCAGCCTGACTTTTTCTGGTCAATGCTATCCAATTCCTCTTCGAAAGTTGAGGAACCCTCCATCCATCGGAAATAATATAGCTTTTGGTAGGTTCCCATTTGTGATAGCCATCGAGTTAAAGTCATCTAGCATACTTTGTTTAAATATATGCCCATTTGAGAATGTTGAATAACTAGGTGCTTTTCCGTCCGTTGAGCCTATGATTCGATCGGGGCTTTGAGGCTTGGCAAGAACAACGGGCTCTTCTTCTATCTTTTCCTCCTCAGCCCACCATGGCTTCACATTTGTAGTAGCTCTCATGTCGTAAAGAGCCTTGCCGACGACATGACTACCAAGCGGGCACGGTTTTGCAAATCTAACTGGATCCTTGATCTTTGGCGGAGAGGGAACTTGAGGCACTAATAACATCGGCTCATCCTCGTTGGTACTCATAGTTAGTTCTTCACCGACCTTATTTTCATTATCCCCACTTGTCTCCTCTTTTTAAACATCTCGTGTCTCATCCAGTTGTAGATTTGGCTCGGGCACTTCATCAATCTCGGAATCCTCATCATAACAACGATTATTTTGAGGACAGTTGTTCAAGGCTTTGAGTATTTGATCCACATGGTTCTGCAGATTTTGCATTGATATCTCTTGATCAATCCTCCTCTCCTCATTTGATGCTATGAACTTGGACAACAATTCCTCCAAATTTGACTTTTCTTCTTTTAATGGAGGTTGATATGAGAATTCCGGTGTGTATGTTAGATTTGGAGTAGAGTATTGGTCTTGATAGTTGTAACTCCATGAAGAATCCGGGTGATACCCCCAAACTTGATGATAATTATCATATACATACTGATTGAGGTAGTTACCACCATACTGTACCGGCTCAAGATTGATGGTGCATTGATTATTCGGGTGATTGCCAGCACAATAGCAACAGGTAACTGCCATCCTTCGACTCTGTTGGGCTGCGATAACATCCAACTTCCTCGAAAGTTCTTCAATTTGTGCTGACATTGCGGAGAGTGTCGCGAGTCTGTCAATCTCCGCTTCCTTTGGTTGAGTCATGTTCGTGTATGGCCATTGATACGCAAAGTCATCCATGGTACCTGAAAAGAGAGAAATATAGGAAGAGAATTAAAAATAAAAATAAAAATGTTTAAATTAAGACTAATTTGATTGAAGCTAATATTGGTAAAACTGTATTAAACTAATTCCCCGGCAACGACGCCAAAAACTTGTTGGGTAAAATCTAGTTACGCACAACACGCAAGTATACGTGGTCAACAAGTAATAAAGTGATAAGTTGAGTATCGTTCCCACAGAGAATTATTTAATAAAAATCACCAAGTACTAACACGTAACCAACTCAATCTTATTTAAACGAATGAATTACAAACTATATAAATTAACTACTATTCCACTAATTAAATTAAGACTATGGAGATTTAAGATCACAACTTCACTTATTGCTTCATTTAAGTTAACACACTTCTCATCAATTATTCTCTAATCTGAATTGTTAATCAAGAACACTAGAGTAGTATTAACCACCTCTCGATGCACTAATACCGTATTAACGTCAATCCACAATTAAGATAGAAATTCGTTAAACACCTTAATCAACTAACCCACTATATCTCTATGTGAATTACAATTGAAGAAGGTTGAAGAATAAGTTCTCTATCCGATTACATGCGATGTCAAGCATATCTCTACCTTAACACTCATCAAGTTTAAGCTATTAACAAAATCCTGAACACATGCTATCATGATTAGATCTAAATCTATACTTCATCTCTCGAGTTCATATAGATTATCTCGATAATTGATGGCCAATCAATTAAACAATTAAGTCCAAATCACAATAGACAATCCTCTCAATAGAACATAATAAGTGATAGCGAAGCATATTAAAATAAACTACACAATAAGATCCATTGTAATCTCAAACAAAGAATTAGTTCATGATTATTGAATTAAAACTAAGAATCCACAATTGAATACATATTAAAAGATAAAGATAGAAGAAGTAAAGAAGATAGAATCTATTGTCTGTAGATTTGACGCTCCCTCCTTGCTCCTACTTTGAATCTTCAATGGTCTCCAAGTTATTTCAATCTCCAAATCTCATTAGAACTAGTATTTTTCTCTAATTTACTCTAATTTAATTTAATAGAATGCTCTTTAATCTCCTAATAATCCCCTCTAATCTGTGTTATTCCCCTCCTTTTATAAGATTTTGTACATGTCTTTTAGTCCTCTTAGAAGTCCTTGAATCAAACAACTTGAAACAATCCTTTTCGGACTCAAATTCGGACAAAATCCGCTCATTTTCGCGTATACCCAGCCCCGGCTGGGTATTTGCCTTGTAAATATCCAGACCCAGCTTGCTAGTGATCTGCTAAAGCTCCCAGACACCCAGCCCCGGCTGGGTCCTAAGGCTAAAAACGCCCAGCCCTGGCTGGGTACCAATCTGCCAACAAAATTTTCTGTTGGAACCTCCTCTGCTAAAACTGCCATAACTTCTAAACCGAGAGGAGTTACGAGTCCCGCGACCTATCATATCGAATCTATCGACGAGATCTACAACTTTTATTCTTTGAGCTTTGAGAAATAACGAACGCATAATGGTCGAAATTGGACTAGAAGTGACTGCTATGAAAATCACCACCCAAAACGATGAAGTTCAACGTCCGTCGGTAGAAATGTCATAACTCTTTCATCCGAACTCCGATTTGAATGATTTAAGATGTTCCGGAAAGCTAAGAAAACGATCTACAATATAGTACAAGTTCCAAGCCAAGAACATGAATTGAACATGAAAGCATAAACGATGTCCGAATTGCTTTTTCCTTGCATTTTCCGTGATTTTCCTTACCAATAATCGCTCACACCGCTCCCAAACGTATAACCTACAAAACGAACACAAAATGCATGAAAAGTAACTAAGACACATGAGTAAAAATAACTAATTCAAGTAAAAGATACCGGATAAGTTGGTATAAAACCTACTTATCAGTGTGCTAGTTGTTTACTAAATTTTTAGTATAAATAGGTTACCCGGTTGAGCAACTAAAACACACACCATTACTACACTAAAAATATAGAATTCTTTTACTACAATATTGTGAGTATTTCTTTTGAGTGTAATGTTACTCCAAGTGTAGATAAGGAAAGCAAGCATTGTTTATGTTGATCAATTTCACAGAAAGCATAATCAAATCACATGCTAAGGTAAGGGATATCATTAGAGTGGTAAGGGGGTATCATTTTTATAGTAAAAGGAATATCATTTTCTTTCATAATCCATATTATGGTAAGATATTATTATTCGTGTATTTATTTTATCATTAAATGGTGAAAAGTCTTAAAAGGATTAGAATATCCTTAATAGTTTGTGCTTCATCTAATATTATGTTAGCAATTTGGAATCTGGATAATTATGTTAAAAATCACTAAGATCTATGTTATCTTTGTAAGACCCAAAATTATTAATAAATGAAATTTAATTTCCTCTATTTATTATTTTGAAATAGTAAGGGTTGATTTGATTAATGTGGTTAGTTATGGGTAAAATGAGCAAATATTTTAAATAAGCAGGTGGTTATAAAATATTCATTGTTGTCGGGGAATATTCGTACGATGGCGCAGTCTTTTGTGGTCCCCATAATGGAAAACAATTGGATGAAGAAAAAGACAAGTATAAGTTGTTTATAAATAACGGCATAGTTGTTAACGTTAATACTGTTGGAATACCAGGTGGTTAAAACACAGTAATACGCGTTGTTGCACAGTAGCACACGGTATTGCACCAATTATTGATTCTTACGTAAGAAGACATTACTCAATAATTGTTACAGTAATTACTGTTCAGTATTTTATTTTATTAATTCAATAATTGTTGCGTTGATTTTTTTATATTACTGTTATTTCAATAATTGTCACTACACAGTATTTTCCATTATCGAAGCAATAATTCATATTATCTGAATAATATTATTAGAAAACATTATTGACAATATCTAGAAAATTCTGTCTAAGGAGAGGTTTGGTCACCTAATTGTGCGCCAGTAAGGAGAAATTCTTATTGGAAAGCCCCCTCTTTCCTGGGAACAGGCCTGGTTGCCAGTACTGTGATTCTGTAATATTATTTGTGAATAATTAATTATTGATTTATATGATGAGGAACATATTGATTTTATGTGGATATAGATGGAGAAAATTTTTAATATGACAATTCGCCACCTTTATGTTCCGTGGCGAGGCAGATTACTGGTGGGAGTATGTGAAACGTAACTAGCCTACCGCACTACGCATGTCTTGGGAAACGTTTCAAAAACTTTTCAACGAAAAATACTTTCCTGAAAGTATTCGTCATATGAAAGAGGTAGAGTTTATTAGACTAGAACACAACAACATGACGGTGTCCCAATACGAGACGAAGTTCGCAGAGTTATCCAAGTTTGCACCTCATTTGGTAGAGAATGAGGAACGAATGACGATGATGTTTTTGAGAGGTTTAAAACCCGAGATTCGACAATATCTTATCTCTCATAAATTTTCTTTATATTCAGATGTTGTCAACAGGGCTCAATTATTAGAGCGAGATAGCGAGTACGTTTAACCAAGAGACCGCAACCAGGATCATACCGGTGACAGCAGTCATCAGAACAACGATAACCAGCGGAGAAAGAAAAATATGGACAAGAGCGATAACCACTCTGGTGGTACTCGTGGCCATGAAAATAGAAGAAGCGAGTCGGGGGGAGATTTTAAAAAGAGGAGATTCAATAATGACACTGCGAAGACATCAGCACCAACAGCAACTGGTTTTAAGGGAGGAGAACGACCACCGATCATATGCTATAAATGTGGAAAAAAGGGACACATCAGCCCAAACTGTCCACAACAGTTCAAGGTATGCTATAATTGTGGAAAGGAAAGACACATCGCTTGAGATTGTACGGTAGCGAAACCAAGCCCAGTGGGGATGGTGACTCAAAAGGCTGTCCCAAAAAAGTCAAAGTCAACGGTTCCTGGAAGAGAGTTTTTCGTGACTTCTCAAAAAGCGAGTAACCCGAACGAAGTTAACACGGGTTAGTTAATTATAAATTTTTGCGAATTTATACATTATTAGATACCGGTTCTACCCATTCATTTATCTCTCCTGCTTATAGTCAACGTTTAAACTTGACTCTGGAGAAAATTAGACTTTGACTTATTTGTTAAAACTCCGTTAGGAGAAACTTTCGTTACATCCGCTGTTTATAAATCTTGTTTGATCCAAGTTGGCACCATCACATTACCTGTTGACCTTATTTATTTAAAGATACTTGATTTTGGGAATTGATTGATTAACTACTCATCATGCCAAAATTGATTGCTTTCGTAAGGTTGTTAGTTTTCATATTCCTAAGCAACCTGTTATTCGAATTCAAGCAACCAAACCATTGAAGTCAAACACTTTCATATCAAGCCATAAAGTCATTGGTTTATTGAAAAACGGATGTCAAGTTTTCTTATCCCATGTTATGGACTTGAACAAAAATACGTCAGATTTGAATGATATTTCTGTTGTTAGTAAATTTCCTGACGTATTTCCTGAAAAATTCCTTGGCTTACTCCCAAAGTGTGATATTGAATTTTGTATCAACTTTGAACCCGGTACAAAACCCATTTCTAAAAATCTCATGGCTCCTATTGAACTTCAGGAGTTAAAAATTCAACTATAGAATTTGGTACCCGAGCCTTTATCTGGTGACTTCCTTTGTGGAATGCACCAAAGCCAGACTCTCCGTAGGGGACGCCATATTCGTGCGGTAGTAAACTGATAGGTTTCATTGTGACGTGCTATCCAAGATTGGGATATGAGTCATAGTTGAGAGCAACCTAAGTCAGTAATCGAAATACATAGCTTTCTATGCTTAGCTGGTTATTATCGAAGATTTTATGGAAAGATTTTCTCGAATCGCTACTCCATTAACGCAACTGACTCATATAGATACAAAATTCAAATGGAGCAAGAAATGTGGGAAGAACTTCGAAGAACTCAATAGGAGACTCATTTCGGCACATGTTTTGACCATACCATCTTGGAAAAGCGAACGTGGTAGCTGACGTGTTGAGTAAAAGATCGTATACGAGTACGAATGCGATATTATCAAATACCCATTTCATATAACTTACAAATTATAGATATAGAGTTAAAGACTCTAGGGACTCACGTGATGATATACAAGTAGAACCGACTTTAATCGATAAAGTTTAAAACGTTCAAGCTACACACCAGAGCTGATGAATATGAAGAAGGAGGTACAAGAAGTTGTTATTCCAAAAGCGAGAATTGGCGAGGTGAGGAAAGCTTAAACCTTCGATTTATTAGTCCATTTGAAATCCTAGATCGAATAGGAACTGTGGCCTATAGACTCATTTTACCGCCAAGTAAGTCGCGTGTTTATAACATTTTTCACATACCGATGTTACGTAAATATGTGGACGACCCAAACCACATTATTGAGTTAGAACCAGACGAGATAGCCGAAGACTTAACGTATGAGGACCTACCTGTCAAGATCTTGGATAGAAAGGAGCATGTCCTACGCATGAAGGTCATATCACAAGTTAAAGTTTTGTGGAGGAACCATGCTGTAGAGGAAATGACATGGGAGTTGAAAACGGAAATGAAAGCGAGGTATCCTCACCTTTTCGAAACACCAGGTACGTACGTTAATTTCGAGGACGAAATTTCGTAAGGAGGGGAGGTTGTAAGACCCCAAATTATTAATAAATAAAATTTAATTTCCTCTATTTATTATTTTGAAATAGTAAGGGTTGATTTGATTAATGTGGTTAGTTATGGGTAAAATGCGCAAATATTTTAAATAAGCAGGTGGTTATAAAATATTCATTGTTGTCGGGGAATATTCGTACGATGGCGCAGTCTTTTGTGGTCCCCATAACAGAAAGCGATTGGATGAAGAAAAAGACAAGTATAAGTTGTTTATAAATAATGGCATAGTTGTTACCGTTAATACTGTTGGAATACCCGGTGGTTAAAACACAGTAATACGCGTTGTTGCACAGTAGCACATGGTATTGCACCAATTATTGATTCTTACGTAAGAAGGCTTTACTCAATAATTGTTACAGTAATTACTGTTCAGTATTTTATTTTATTAATTCAATAATTGTTGCGTTGATTTTTTTATATTACTGTTGTTTCAATAATTGTCACTACACAGTATTTTCCATTATCGAAGCAATAATTCATATTATCTGAATAATATTATTAGAAAACATTATTGGCAATGTCTAGAAAGTTCTGTCTAAGGAGAGGTTTGGTCACCTAATTGCGCGCCAGTAAGGAGAAATTCTTATTGGAAAGCCCCCTCTTTCTTGGGAACGACCTAATTGCCAGTACTGTGATTCTGTAATATTATTAATGAATAATTAATTATTGATTTATATGATGAGGAAAATATTAATTTTATGTGGATATAGATGGAGAAAATTTTTAATGTGACAATTGTTAAAAATTAATATTTTACTTTTTTTGATAAAATAATTCATTTAAATATATTATTTTAATAATATATTAATGATGATATTTTTACAATGAATGTGGGATATATGAGTATATGAGGAGGAAGAATATTTTTGTTGCATTAAATGATTAACACATGTTTTGTGTGTCGATGGACCCCATTTCTTGACTTAAATTTGATTATAGCCTGTAAAATCGCCCGTTTGTGGATTTCGGTCAATTTCTATTTGGAATTTGGAAAAACTTTCTTCTGCAAAGTTGTAGATAATGGAATTTTCTATGGAAAGTTGCGAGATTCGAATTTTCTGACAATAGGGCTATTTATTATGAATTATTGAAGTTCCGAAGTTCTGAAATAATTAATTTTTGGAGGTTTTAATTGTTTTATTCATGAAAAACGTTTTTTGCAAGCCCACATATGTGGTAAATGAGCTGAATTCGGATTCTTGGGAAGTGGACTTGAGTATTTGTTAAATAAAATTATTTTAATAAATTTTCTGCTTTGGTGTTCTAAGCATTTTCCTATAAATAGGGTGCTTAGGTTAGAATTAAAAATTACATCAGAAATTACAGATTTCTCTCTCTTTCTCTCTCTATAATATTGAGCGTATTTGTGAGTATTTTAGTACTTTGAGTATTGCTATACGGTGCAAGTTCTTTCAGCACTATATCCAGTATTCCAGTCAGAAGTACTATTCTTTCTGAGGTAAGGGAAATTATTTTCTTCATAAATGATATTATTTCTTCAATATCATTATGCCGAAATATTGGTTTGAATTTTTATCAAATTTGGAACTTTTTCATGTCGGGGTTACTATTCATGAGTTACTATTCATGAATTACTATTCACGAGTACTATTCATAAAGCGTGATGATATTTTTTGTGAAATTTCTATCTTTTGGTGTCGGAGTTACTATTCACGTATACGGCTCTATTCACGTATACAGTACTATTCACGAAAATTCAGCACTATTCACCGAAAAATGAAATTTCTTCTTTTTGTCCAAAATATCTATTCTGGATACTATCTTTGGTTGGATCTATGTTTTGATCATTCTTGAATTTTACTCCAATCTGGTTATTTATGAAGTATTTTTGAACTTGGATTATTTAAAGTATGAATCCTTAATACTTGTTCTTTTGTTTCACTGGATTCGTTTTCTTTAAAATATTTTTCATCATCCTCGGTCCTAAATGATGATATTATTGAATATCTTTGGCCTGTAGTGCAAAGATGAATGATTTCTTGATAAATATCTTTGGCCCGTAGTGCAAAGATGAATAGGTGTTGAGATGAACATGACCGACTGATTAATATCTTTGGTCCGTAGTGCAAAGATGAACAGGTGTTTAGATGAACATGACCAACTGATGAATATCTTTGGCCTATAGTGCAAAGATGAATATTTGATTTCAGATATATATTGATTGATGTTACAGGGATAAAATATCAACGATGAACTTTTAAATTCATACATAGAAGATAGTAGTTTGCATTCTCTACTTAACTCTTCTAATGAATTATTACTTCCGCTGCGAATATTGATTTAAAATTTGTTGTCTATTGTATTCTATTAGATTTTTCCCCGTTGAAGACTAACAATAATTTGTTCTATGTTATGTTAGTCATAATGTTCTTTACTGGGCTAGTTGAACTCACCATTTTCCTTGTTGTTCTATTTTTTTTCTAAGGAGGCGAGAATGTAGCGAGTACTAGTTGGGGTGTGGAATGATGGTTCTAGAAGTTGTTCTAGTAGTCCTCACTATTCTGTAAAATAGTGTATTAATAATTGTAATGAGGGCTTATTTGAGTTTGCATATTGTCTAGCTGACAATATTTGTATTTAAACTCACTGTTTTTATGTTGTATTAATAAAGTTGTAGTTGTTTCTGTACCATATATTTGGCGACTCAGAATGGGTATTGTAAACCTATTTTGGGGGCGTCACAATCTTATTATTCTGATTATTTATGTTTATTCATTATATATATCATTGTCATCATTCTAATGTTTATATTGTGTTGAAAGTCATATTTGGCCCGTAGTGCATAGATGGACTTGGTATGATTATGACCAAAGATTATTCGGTATAATCATGACCGTAATGTTACAAATGATATGGTAAAAGTCATCTTTGGCCCGTAGTGCATAGATGGACTTGGTATGATTATGACCATGGATTATTTGGTATACGTAATGTTATAAATGATGTGGTAAAAATCCTCTTTGGCTTACGTGCAAAGATGGGCAGTTGGTTGGCATGATTATGACAAGAGATTATTCGGTATAATCATGACCATTGGTGAAAACACAAATATCCTTGGCCCATAGTGCATGGATAATTCGTGGTTGTGATACTATTGAGCTGAGTCTCATCGTTATTGATTTTATAGTTGTATGTCTTAGGCTCGTATTACAAAGATGGATTGTTGATCTATCTAATTATAAATATGAATTGTGAATTTATTTATAATATGTGGTGGTTCAGGTGAAGACAGGTGATGAGAGTTCTCTTTGTCTTGGGTATAACAATGAACTGTTGATGTGTATTACAGGAATGAAATATTAAAGATGGATTTTTAATCTAGAGGAGATAGTAGACATTATGTTCTACTTAACTCTTCTAATGGATTATTGATTCTGCTGCAATTATGGTTGAAAACTTTTATCTACTACTATATGTTCTAAATATCTGAATTATAATTGATGAATGCTATTGATAATGTAATTATCTTAAGTCATGCTATTCTTTATTAGGCTATTTGTGCTCACCCCTTTTACTTCTCCATCCACTTCAGGTAATAAAAGTGTAGTTGTGACTAGCAGAGAGAACATGGGTATAAAGTGGTGTTACGAATTAGTCACAATCCTAATCAAATTATGAAACGGTGTGACATAATAATTGTACTAAGAACTTAAAATGTGTGTGACCTATTTTATATCATTTAATATTTAATTTTGGTGAACAATAATAGGGCGAGGCGAACTCAAATTTGGAAGCGTCAAAAATGCAGTCCATTAGAATGAGGAGGACAGAAATCTTCTCGTGTTCCTTTGGGGACTTGAAATATTTGCTGCTATACTTTAGATGGCATTATAATAATTTGAGTATATTGTCGTATTATATACGTAACAATATTTGTATTGAAACTCACAGCATATGTACTGTCGTATTCGGCACGACAGCTGTATAAATGAAGTTGTCAGTAGTGTATTTTCTGGCGACCCAAGATGGGTGATGTATATCTATTTTGGGGGCGTCACAGTTCCCCTTTGCTCAGGTCGAACACTTCAAGTTACTTGGAGATAACGAGCGGTTCAAGGGATATTCTTCCGAAGAGTATCTCGTGGCCTACATCAAAGCCCAATGTCAGGTAAACCCGAAAGCTTAAAACATTTCCCTCTTTTGATCCTTTGTTCCTCATAACTAATGTATTCCTTCATTTTATTGTAGGCTAATTCTATCCTCGCCCGAGCTATTCCGCCTCTGGCCCATGCCACTAAAAAAGAGGTTCAATTGAAGACGGATGTGGAATTTCTCGGAGTCGAGGTTCGGGGTCTGAGGTCAGATTTGAAGAAGAAGAAGGATGTGACGCCCCCAAAATAGATATACATGACTCATCTTGAGTCACCAAATACATGGTACAAAATTCAATTACAACTTAATTATACAAAAGTCGTGTAAAATACGACAAAACATAATCTAAGAGTTTTAATAAGAATATTGTTATCTAGACAATATCCACACTTAATGGAGTCCTCATTACATTTATTGTCACACTATTTTATAGAATAGTGAGGACTACTAAAATAACCATCTGGACGGTCAATCCGTTCCCCGACTCGTCCCAGCTATATTCTCATTTCCTGAAGAGAACAGTGAAAGAAAGGGTGAGTTCAACTAGCCCAGTAAGAAATATTATGACTAAGATAATGCAGAATAAATTATCCTTAGCCTTCAACAGTATAACAACTGATAAAATATAATAGACAACAAGTTTTAGATCAACAACTGCAGCGGGATAAGCAATCCATTAGAAGAGCCAAGTAGGGCATAAAATCTACTATCTTATATGATTTAAAAAGTTTTTCATCAACTTTATCGCTGAGACTCAGCTTAATAAATAAAATCGAATCATCCCTGCATCACGGCCAAGGATATTCATGTAATCATCAATGGTCATGATTATACCGAATAATCCCTGGTCATATTCATACCAACAACTGTCCATCAATAAACTATAGGCTAATGAGGACTTTCACCACATCATTCGTCACATTACGATCATGATTATGCCGAATAATCCCTAGTCATAATCATACCAAGTCCATCTATGTATGTAAGCCAGAGATGACTTTCATCACAATATAAGCATGAGGATGACGACAATGACATAATAATTCAATAAAACAAGTTCAGGATAAATTTTTAAGATTTATAATTTAATTTATCCAGAAATCAATAACGTCCAAATTGTCAACATGATACAGCTTTGTGGAGTAAAATTCAAGAATGCTCAAAAGAATATTTCCATGAAAAGATACTGGATGATGCGCAAATATCTAGGATATTCTACTAATTTCATAGAGTATAGAAGCCAAAACTTTAACCAAGTGAGCATAATAGAATATATGAAATTGTTAGAGTTTATGACCTAGAGGCCAATTATTTGATATAATTGCTTAACGTTTTGATATTATATTTGATTGAATAAATGAATGATTTTATTACAATTTTATTTACTGCGTTATATAAATGTTAACATAATAAAAATCCTTAGAATATTGATACAAATTATATAGTTTCAAGTATGTGACTTGAACATAAAATTATATATTTACAATTAGTATCATTGTTCTTAAATGTTCCTAGTCGAGTATCATTGTTGATGGGACAACAATGATGCATTAAGACCAGTATGTGGATTGACTGATGACCAAATCGCATTGGTCATAAATATATGAGATATTAAGTCAATGCATAGGTATATGTTAGAGAACGATGTACTGGACAGACCCACCATGAGAATTCTATGTGGAGCATTATGCGAAGTGTCATTAGCAATTCTCATAGTGACAATGATGTAATGGTTCTCCGACCTGAAATCACTATATTTTTACACGGGAATTTATATACTTTGATATCATCAAATGTCACCTTTAATAGGGTGGACTATAAAGGTGATTATTGGGTATATCATGAATCGTGTGAGGAATATGAGTGATCTAGATGGAATTTAACCATCCTATATATTAGGGGTGATATCCATAGCCCTCTTGATTGAGTAGGACTATGAAATACATGGCCATGCTCAAATAGTGATTTGTTTCATATAGTCTACTCATTGATCAAGAAACACTCAGATTAAATTATGAAGAGTATGACACATTCCATGACTCGAGTTTAATCTAAGATATTAAGGTTAAAAGGATTAAATTACATTGAAACATTGGTCACAAAAAGGTTGCATCGAATCATCGATCTTATTATTACTTGGGTAACAATGATGCATTACTAGATGTCGCTCACTGTTTATAATTTTATAATATGATTTTAAAATTATTGCCAACGTAATAATAACCTATAGGGTCACACACATAGAACGTAATTAAAAAAGAGAATTAATTTAAATTATAAAGATTCAAGTATATCAATTTGATTGATAGTATTTAAATTATGAATTTAAATTAATAGGATAATTTATATATATGTATATTAATTAAGTAAGACTTAATTAAGATATATATATAAATTCAGATTTTATTTTAATGAGATTAGAATTTTGATTAATTCTGATTTACTGCTATATATATATATATGATATATCAGCGTATTAGGGAAGTTAATCATAACCTAAAATCCTAGCCGCTCTTAGAGAGAGACTAGAGAAAACAGTTTTGAAAATCCTCATCCTTGGTGGCTAGTACCGCAGTTCCTTTTTACTGCAGATCATACGAAGGTTCGCGGGGCGTTCGTATGGATACCATAGAGACGTTGTTCCGTTGTAGATTCGACCGCATCGTTTCTAGCTTTCATAATCAGTATAATATCTAAACCACTAAATTAATTTCTAGTTTCGCATGGATCCTGTTTTGGGTTTCGGAAATTGCTTTGATTATTTTATATTTCCGCTGCATTTTTGTGCCAAAAACCCTACAGAAACAGTAAATGGATTTTTTCCCGCCATACGGTAATCCACGTAGACAGACCATTTCCACAATTTAATAAGGAATAAATACGAAGGATCATTCACCATGCATGCGGTAGTCCACATAGACAGGTTATTCCAACAGAATAATAAAGAATGGAATAACAGAAGAATTCACCATACATACGGTAGCCAGCTTAGACAGGTTATTCCAACAGAATAATAAAGAATGGAATAACAAAAGAATTCACCAGGCATGCGGTAGTCCACACAAACAGGTTATTTCAACAGAATAATAAAGAATGGAATAACAGAAGAATTCACTAGGCATGCGATAGACCGCACAGACAGGTTATTCCAACATAATAATAAAGAATGAAATAACAAAAGAATTTATCAGGCATTGGATAGACCGCACAGACAGGTTATTCCAATAGAATAATAAAGAATGGAATAACAGAAGAATTCACCAGACATGCGATAAACCGCACAGACAGGTTATTCCAACAGAATAATAAATAATGGAATAATAGAAAAATTCATCAGGCAGGCGATAGACCGCACAGACAGGTTATTCCAACAGAATAATAAAGAATGGAATAATAACCCTTACGAGTATTGAAAGAAAATATCTCTCTTCATGAATACGAAAGAAATAATACTCCTTACCTTAGAAGAAACTAGATATTGGAATAGTGAGGTAGTAGAATTCTCTTCTTCTTTCTCTATATAATTTCTCTCTATAATAATTGCTCTTGTGAGACTTAGTGAATTGGTGAGAATGAAAGAAGAATGAGCTTCTACTTATAAGAAAATATAGTTTCAATAATTGCACATTTTGGGGCTCAAAATATTACAATATAATACCTTCCTCTTTTTCTTTATTTTTAATTTAGTCCTACAAGTATTATCAAACTTGCACCACCTCCCCTAATAGTAAATAATGTGAATTAATAGTTCATTCATGTGACTTAATAGTATAATCATGTGAAAAAACTAATTACAGTATAGTACCTTCATCTATACCTCCATTTTTAATTTAGTCATGCAAGTATTATCAATCTTGCACCAACTCCCCTAATAGTAAATCATGTGAATCAATAGTACACACATGTGAACACATAGTTATAAGCATGTGAATTAATAACAATTAATTGCTCATTTATCTGGTGAATTACCCGATTGGTCAATATAACCTCAACACATTAATTATTATAGAAATAAATGTCGATTTCCACTAACACTAATAATTCCCACACAATGGAACTATCAATTTCATCTTTAATCAACACAAACTTATTCATCATTAATATTATAACTCAGAATATTTAACAACCAGGTCGTTCCCAGGAAAGAGGGGGCTTTCCGTTAAGGATTTCCCTTCTTGGCGCGTAATTAGGTGACCAAACCTCTCCTTGACAGAACTTCTAGACATTGTTAATATTGTAAATAATAATATGAATAACTTTATCGTCTCAATTATTGATTTAATAATATAAAATATTATGCAGATGATACTGCGATAATAATTGAATCAATAATATGAGAGATATTATGCAGCAATTACTGTAGCAATAATTGAGTATAATTGAGTGACTTCTCACGTAAGCATCAATAATCAATACCGTGTGCTACTATGCAACCACGCGTATTACTGTACTTTTATCATCGGGTAGTTCAACAGTTTAACGGTAAAACTTTCGTCGTTATTTTTATAAAAAGATAATTCTGTCGTTTTCTAACTACGACAATACTTTTGTTATGGGATCCACCAATGATTGTACTTTTGTACGAATATTCCCTGTTCAAACGAATATTCCCCGACCAATCGAATATTATATAACCACTTTCTTACTTTGCAAAATTTGTAAATAATACCCACAGCTATAACATTATATCAAATCCACACCATAATATTCAAAAATATATTTCGAGGAAAAAAATAATCTTTATTCATAAAAGTTGGGGTCTTACAAAGGATCTCCATGCCGAGACCCGAAATAAGGTGACCAAGGCCGAACGTCAGACAAGCGAGCTCAAGAAACTTCATGATAACCTGCAACAGGAGTACGTTGGTCTTGACAATCGTGCCAAAGAGCTTATCTAGGAAAAGGAGCTTCTGTTAGAGGGGAAAAAGGATCGAGAGATAGCCATTCATACCCTTGAAGACAAGCTCAGTGGATTGCACTATAAGACCCCAAGTTTTATGAATAAAGATTAATTTTTCTCAAAATATATTTTTTGAATATTATGGTGTGGATTTGATATAATGTTATAGTTGTGTGTAAATATAAACTTGTTTGCGTTGGATAGAAAACTTCTACCCTATAAACTTTACCCCATAAAATTATTATATTAACTAATGTATAAAAGTTTATTCTACATATTCATGATAACATTGTAAATGTATAATTATAGGACAAAGGTGTAAAAATGCCCATTATGTTTATCCTGAAATTCTACTTGTATTTTAAATATTTTTTCTCTCAAAAGTACATTTGACATTATAAATTTTAGGTCAACTATGTCTCGTTCAAAAAATCCAGTTAGACAAACGGGTGTTAAATCCTTTCTGATATGGCTGACACGTGGTAATATTTGTTGACGTGTACAATATCTTTGTTTCTTTCTCTAATATATCAAATGATTAAAACACTTCAGACTATTTCTTTCTCTTCCCGACGGCATTTTCTCTTTCTTTCTCTCTCCCCGACGGCCATATCCTTTGTGAACTTGATGACATCATCCATAACTAAAACTCCAAAGAAATCCAAGCAATCCCCACAATCCTTAGCTAACCCCACTACTGAACCACCACTACTGTTGCAGCAAAACCTTACCCCCAAATTATTTAATCCCGCCTTAATTCCCCACTTGAACCACCATTATTGCCAATCTTCAATCAAACAAAGCCCAATCTGAAAACCACAAAAAATTAGGGTTCTTTACACAAATATACAATAACTAGAACGTAATTACACCATTAGTGCATAAAAAAATAATTACAAAAATAATACACTTTCTAATGTTTATTTACAATATTAGTGCAATTAGGATTCCTTAATTTAGGGAATTAGTATAGGATTCAATTCATAATAATAAGAAAACCTAAAATCAAGGAGAAATAACTGCCATAATTAATAATTCAAATTCAAATATCTAAGATATAACAACAAAAATAATTTCCAATTCAAAAATAATTTCATACTAATTCCCAACAAGAACAGAGTTACCAAACAAATCGAAAACAAAACAAAGATGAAATCACGAACAACCAAAACAAATCGAAAAAGAAAAAATCAGAGTTACCAAACCAGCAAGAACATATCCAAAACAAATTCGGAGTAGCCGAACAAAGAGGAAATCACAAACAACCAAAACAAAACAAATTGAAGAAGAATAAATCAAAGAAGAAGAAGTCGGAGTTACCAAACCAGCAAGAATAGATCCAAATTGAATTCGGAGTAGCCGAACAATGAGGAAATTACGAACACATTTTTTTTATGAATATTTTGTTACCCACAAAAACTAAAATGATTACCTTTGTATGAAAATTTGGCTATCAACGACACTATATTCAAAATAATTTTATTTTTAAAAGGTTATTTATATGTAACTAAAAGCTACATAAATGAAAACTTAGACATGACATTTTGGATATCTTCTGCACGTAACACTTGGAAACTGTTCTTAATTTTTTTTTATAATTAATTGGTAACCCAATAAAACTGAATTGGTTACCTTTTTATGAAGGTTTGGCTACCAACTTATAAATAACATTTTAAAAATAAAATTACTATGAATATGGTGCAGTTGGTAGTCAATCATTCATACGAAGGTAACAATTTTAATTTTTATGGGTAACCAAATATTTATAAAAAATAATTTCATGAATGATGGCACTGGTGCTTGTAGCTTTCAGAACCCTCAGGCTAGTAAAAATATTATGCTGATGAGAGGTGCTGATGGGGGATACCAAATGAATAGAAAGGGTGGAGAATCAAATAGTAGTAATATTAATAAGCCTCAGAGAAATATAAATTTTGTTGCCCATGGTAGACCTATGTTGCCCAGAACAACAACCAGAACAATGGAGAAATAAAAACTGATAACAGTGCCAAGGTCGACAATGCAGATCAATATGGTCGTCTCAAATTTAGGATTAGATTGTGACACCCCCAAAATTAGGTATACATCACCCATCTTGGGTCGTCAGATACATGGTACAAAATTCAAATACAACTTACTAATACAACTGTCGTGTACAATACGACAAAACGTAACTGTGAGTTTAAATACAATTATTGTCTACTAGAGATTATACAAACTCAAAAAGAGTCCTCATTACAATTATTAACACACTATTTCACATAATAGTGAGGACTACTAATGCTATCCTCTGGACCGTCACTCCGTTCCCCGACTAGTCCCTGCTATGTTCTAATTTCCTGAAGAGAACAGTGAAAGAAAGGGTGAGCTCAACTAGACCAGTAAGAAATATTATAACTAAGATAATGCAGAATAAATTATCGTTAGCCTTTAACAGTATTAAACTGATAAAATATAACAACATCAAGTTTAACAGCAGCGGATCAAGCAATCCATTAAAAGAGTCAAATAGAGAATATAATCTACTATCTTTTATGATTTAAAAAGTTTTTCATGACTTTTATCGCAGGGACTCAGCTTAATAAATAAACCACATCATCCCTGCACTACAGCCAAGGATATTTATTAGGGTCACGACCACAAATTCCATGCAGTACGGGCCAAGGACATTTGTGTATTCATCAATAGTCATGATCATGCCAACAACTGTCCATCAATGTACTACGGGCCAATGAGGACTTTTACCGCATCATTTGTAACATTACGGTCATGATTACACCGAACAATCCCTGGTCATAATCATACCAAGTCCATCCATGCACTACAGGCCACAGATGACTTTCAAAAAAATAAACATGAGGATGATGACAATGATATAAGAATTCAATAAAACAAGTTCAAGAATTAATTTGTCCAAGAACTACTAATGTCCAAATTGTCCTCCACATAATACTGCTTTGTAGAGTAAAATTCAAGAATGATCAGGAGAATATTTCTATGAAAAGATACTGGATGAAGCGCAAATATCAAGGATATTCTACTAATTTCATGGAGTATAATAAAGAATGGAATAACAATAGAAATCACCATGCATGCGGTACTTCGCATAGACAGGTTATTCCAACAGAATAATAATAACGGATCAGGTCAGACAAAATTTACACCGATAGGATGTTCAAACAGAATAATAAAGACGGAACCAGGTCCGGTGTAAAACACACGGACAGGATGTTCCAATGGAATAATAATAAAGACGGAACCAGGTCCGGTGTAAAACACACAGACAGGATGTTCCAACGGAATAATAATAAAGACGGAACCAGGTCCGATGTAAAACACACAGACAAGATGTTCCAACAGAATAATAGAAGAATGTCACCAAGTATAGGGTAGACCGCGTATACAGGTTATTCCAACAGAATAATAAGAAATAGAATAACAACAGTTCTCTTCATGAATAAGAAAGAATAACACCCCTTACCGTAACAGAAACTGGATATAGGAAAAGAAAAGTCAAGTAGCAAAAAGCTTTTCTTCTATCTCTCTATAGTTTCTCTCTCTAGAGTTTAGTGAATTCGTAAGAAAATAATGAAGGAATGAGCTTCTATTTATTGGAAAATGGAATGCATAGTAACTAATCCATGAACGGTCCAGATTGATTTACTTTAATCTGACGGTCCATATTTAAAGAAAAATCTTTTAAATAAAATATAATATATTCTATTTATATAAAAAGATTGTTACTATGCAAACACTATGCAACACTACGCAAAATACTATACAACACTATGCAAAATACTATGCAACACTATGCATAATAAAATATAATATATTCTATTTATAGAATAACTTTAATAAAGTAATCTGTTTTATATAAAAAGATGTTTCTGTTTTATTACGTTAATAATACGAATAAAATAAAACGTCATCATCGCTATAATAATTCATATTATTAATCGACAATAATTGAATCAAACTGAGCGACTTCTCACATAAATATCAATAATCAATACTGTTTGCTACTATGCAACAATGCGTATTACTGTACTTTTACTACCCAGTAGTTCAACAGTATCAACGGTAAAACTTCCGCCGTTATTTTCAATAAAATATTTTTGTCATTTTCTCAATCCGATAATAATTCCGTTGTGGGGTCCACCAATAATTGTACCGTCGTACGAATATTTTCCGACACAAAGAATATTCCCTGACCAATCGAATATAATATAACAACTTGCATACTTTGCAAAATTTATAAATACTACCCACAATTATAATATTATCTCAATTTCACACCATAATATTAAAAAATTATTTCGAGAAATATTAATTCTTTATTCATAAAATTTGGGGTTTCAAAATCTCCCCTCCTTATGGAATTTCGCCCTCGAAATTTACGTACGTACCTGGTATACCGAATAGGTGAGGATACCTTGACTTCACTTCAAATTCTAACTCTTGAGATATAATCTTTGAGTGTTGAATACGATTCTTCTTATCCAAGATTGTAACATGTATCTCTTCAAACGTTAAATCATCCGCTATCTCGTCCGGTTCTAAATTAATAATGTGGTTCGGGTCGTCCACATATTTACGTAACATCGATACGAAAAAAAATGTTATGAACACACAATATATTTGGCGGAAAAATGAGTCTAAAAACCACAGTTCCTACTCAATCGAGGATTTCAAATGTGCCAATTAAATAGAGGGTTGAGATTTCCTCTCTTCAGCAACTCTTGCTTCTAAAATAACACCACCTTGAACCTTCTTCTTCACATTCATCAGATTCGGGTATGTAGCTTGAGCGTCTTTAACTTTATCGATTAAAGTCAATTTTACTCTTATATTCGCTATCTTCACGTGGGTCCCTAGAGTTTTTAACTCTATCTTCATCATTTGCAAGTTATACGAAATGAGTTTTTGTGTTAACAACATCGTACTTGTAAACGCATACGATCTTCTACTCAACACGTCAGCTACCACGTTCGCTCTTCCACGATGATATTGAATAGTACGATCGTAATCTTCAACAGCTCGAGTCAACGTCTTTGGTGCATGTTACTTTCGTTTTAGTTGAAAAAATTATTTTGAGGGTTTAAGAAATGGGTTTTGTACTGATGTCTATACAAAATTCGATTTCACGCTCTGGGGTAGGCTAAGAAGTCTTCAGGAATACGTCAAGAGATTTATTAATGATAAAAATATCATTCAAAACTGTTACTCACATCCAAGACTTGGATAGTACGTCACATTGATACCAACTGTGACTTCTATCCCTTAACCTAGATAGCACCTCACAATGATACCTATCAACTTGTTATCGTCATTCACGACGTCGCCTACAGAAAGTCTGGCTTCGGTGCATTCCACACAAGGAAGTCATCAACAAAAGGATCGGGGCTCTTTACTTATGGCTTGATATGATAATGATTGAATTTAGTGGTTTGGTTGCTTGAATTCGCATAATAGGTTGGTTAGGAATTTGAAAGCTAACAACCTTACGAAAACATGATGAGCAGTTAACCAATCGTTTCCTAAAATCGCATCAAAGGCAAGTATTTTCAAAAAGACAAGATCAACACGTAACGTGAAAGTGTCGATTTGAATCAAATAAGATTTATAAACAATGGATGTAACGAAGGTTTCTCCCAATGGAGTTTCAATAGATAAATCAAAGTTTAACTTCTCCGGAGTTAAGTACAAACATTGAACACAACTAGGTGAAATAAAAGAGTGAGTAGAACCGGTATCTAACACGGTATAGACTTCGTAAGAGCTTATGATTAACTTATCCGTGATAATTTTATTCAGGTTCCTCGTCACGAGAAAAAAAAAATGCTCTCTCTTAAACTACCGGCTTTGGCTTGTCTGGGACATCCTTTGGCATCATTATCCCAGCTGGAATTGACTTCATCATACGACAAAATCGAGCTAGGTGACCTTCTCTTCCATAATTAAAACATGCTTTGGACTGCTGCGTACAGTTTGGACGGATGTGTCCCTCCTGTCCGCATTTGAAACATACGACCGGTGGTCGTTCTTCTTCCTTTAAAACGGGTGCTGGTACCGACGTCTTTACGTCATTGTTGAACCTTATCTTCTTAAAATATCCATTCTTATTATTTTGGCCATGATTATTACCGAAGTGGTTACCATTTCTGACATGTTGATTCCCTCCATGCTTATTATCACCGCTTTGATGACTGTTATCACCGGTATTATCATTTTGTCGGCTGCTCTCTTTTGGGTTGGTTGACTCGTTATCGCGCTCCACCAACTGAGCCCTATTTACAACATCTGAATATAAACATAGTTTATGAGAAATAAGATGTTGACGTATCTCTGGCTTCAAACCTCTTAAAAATAATCACGACATTCTCTCTTCATTATCCACCAAGTGGGACGCAAACTGGGATAACTCCGCAAATTTTGCCTCGTATTGCGACACGGTCATATTGTTTTGCTCCAATTTGATAAACTCCACCTCCTTCATGTGACGAATACTTTTGGGAAAGTATTTGTCGTTGAACAGCTCTTGGAACTTCTCCCAAGACATCTTCAGTACGACAGGTTGAGTACGTTTTACCGATTCCCACCAATAATCTGCCTCTTCACGCAACATAAAGGTGGCAAAGGGAACCTTTTGCTCCTCGGAGCATCCCAAGACATCAAATATCTTGGTGATCTACTTTAACCACGTCTCCGCCTTAAGTGGTTCTGGCTTTCCCAAAAACTCTGGTGGTCCCAGCTCCTTAAATTGCTTAGCGGTGACCAACCATGGGTTGCCATTGTTTCCTCCTACATTATGAACAGGAGCCGCCTTCTCCCGTTGTTACATGAATTGCTCCTTAAACTACTTAGTGGTGACCGTCTGAGAGTTATCAGTATTTCTACCTGCATTTTGGACAGGAGCTATCTCAGCCTGTTGTTGCATGAATTACATAAAGCCTCTGACCATCCCATCATTCACCATTTCATCGGTGTTATTATTTTCATGAGGAGTATTGTCCTCTAGTTGCACATTATCCTGATTATTGATCTGTGGAGACTCAACGGTCTCCTGTGCTCCATTGATAATCTCAAAATTCTCGGATGCCATTTTCAAACACTGCCACAAAACAAGGGTTAATTAACATATCACATATTATCCCTATACTTTGACCGACCAATTAAATACAAAATAAATTTAACTAGGTCATATTAGCGAAGGAATTCCCCGTCTCACCCCTCCTAGTTCTAGTCTCACATCTTAGCCAGGGATCATATCCCTAAGCTTTGATACTTGTTGTGATGCCCCCAAAATTAGGTATACATCACCAATCTTGGGTCGTCAAATACATGGTACAAAATTCAAATACAACTTACTAATACAACTGTCGTGTACAATACGAAAAAACATAACTGTGAGTTTGAATACAGTTATTGTCTACTAGAGATTATACAAACTCAAAAAGAGCCCTCATTACAATTATTAACACACTATTTCACATAATAGTGAGGACTACTAATGCTATCCTCTGGACCGTCACTCCGTTCCCTGACTAGTCCCTGCTATGTTCTTAGTTCTTGAAGAGAATAGTGAAAGAAAGGGTGAGCTCAACTAGCCCAGTAAGAAATATTATAACTAAGCTAATGCAGAATAAATTATCGTTAGCCTTCAACAGTATTAAACTGATAAAATATAACAACATCAAGTTTAACAGCAGCGGATCAAGCAATCCATTAAAAGAGTCAAGTGGAGAATAGAATCTACTATCTTTTATGATTTAAAAAGTTTTTCATGACTTTTATCGCAGGGACTCAGCTTAATAAATAAACCACATCATCCCTGCACTACGACCAAGGATATTTATTAGGGTCACGACCACAAATTCCATGCACTACGGGCCAAGGACATTTGTGTATTCATCAATGGTCATGATCATGCCAACAACTGTCCATCAATGCACTACGGGCCAATGAGGACTTTTACTGCATCATTTGTAACATTACGGTCATGATTATACCGAACAATCCCTGGTCATAATCATACCAAGTTCATCCATGCACTACAGGCCACAGATGACTTTCAAAAAATATAAACATGAGGATGATGACAATGATATAAGAATTCAATAAAACGAGTTCAAGAATTAATTTTTCCAAGAACTACTAATGTCCAAATTGTCCACATGATACTGCTTTGTAAAGTAAAATTCAAGAATGATCAGAAGAATATTTCCATGAAAAGATACTGGATGAAGCGCAAATATCAAGGATATTCTACTAATTTCATGGAGTATAATAAAGAATGGAATAACAATAGAAATCACCATGCATGCTGTACTTCGCATAGACAGGTTATTCCAACAGAATAATAATAACGGAACCAGGTCAGGCAAAATTTACACCGACAGGATGTTCTAACAGAATAATAAAGACGAAACCAGGTCCGGTGTAAAACACACAGACATGATATTCCAACAGAATAATAATAAATATAGAATCAGGTCCGGTGTAAAACACACAGACAGGATGTTCCAACGGAATAATAATAAAAACGGAACCAGGTCCGGTGTAAAACACACAGACAGGATGTTCCAACAGAATAATAGAAGAATGTCACCAAGTATAGGGTAGACCGCGTATACAGGTTATTCCAACAGAATAATAAGAAATAGAATAACAACAGTTCTCTTCATGAATAAGAAAGAATAAAACCCCTTACCGTAACAGAAACTGGATATAGGAAAAGAAAAGTTAAGTAGCAAAAAGCTTTTCTTCTATCTCTCTATAGTTTCTCTCTCTAGAGTTCAGTGAATTCGTAAGAAAATAATGAAGGAATGAGCTTCTATTTATAGGAAAATGGAATGCATAGTAACTAATCCATGAACGGTCCAGATTGATTTACTTTAATCTGACTGTCCATATTTAAAGAAAAATCTTTTAAATAAAATATAATATATTCTATTTATATAAAAAGATTTTTACTATGCAAATACTATGCAACACTATGCATAATAAAATATAATATATTCTATTTATAGAATAACTTTAATAAAGTATTCTGTTTTATTACGTTAATAATACGAATAAAACAAAACGTCATCATCTCTATAATAATTCATATTATTAATCGACAATAATTGAATTAAACTGAGCGACTTCTCACATAAATATCAATAATCAATACCGTGTGCTACTATGCAACAACATGTATTACTGTACTTTTACTACCCAGTAGTTCAACAGTATCAACGGTAAAACTTCCGTCGTTATTTTCAATAAAATATTTTTGTCGTTTTCTCAATCCGACAATAATTCCGTTGTGGGGTCCACCAATAATTGTACCGTTGTACGAATATTTTTCGACACAAAGAATATTCCCTGACCAATCGAATATAACATAACAACTTGCATACTTTGTAAAATTTATAAATACTACCTACAACTATAATATTATCTCAATTTCACACCATAATATTAAAAAATTATTTCGAGAAAAATTAATTCTTTATTCATAAAATCTGGGATTTCACATAGATACTTAGCATTAAAGAAGAAAAGGATGATTAGATGTACGGATTCCTTAATTAGGCATAGAAATCGAGGTGTTTGGTGTGCGGAATCTGGTGGAGGAGGAGGAGCGTGGATGAGGGTGGAGGAGGAGGAGCGTGGATGTTCTTCTGTTCTTGTAATTAGTATGCAGTTGTTCTAGATGAGGAGAGAGAGAAGAAGCCATGGGGATAACGAATCCCTAAATTAAGGAATCTTATTTGTATTCTAATTCCCTAAATTAAGGAATCCTAATTGCACTAATATTGTAAATAAGTATGAAATTGTATAAATATTTTATAAGTACACTATTGTTGTAATTATTTTCAAAAATATAATAGAATATGTAATTCTTCCAAAAAATTATCAATCAAATTTTTACTCGTTTTGTTGAATTTTAGAGAGAGAAAATAGAAAAGAACTCTAGATCTTGCCTAGATCAAAAAGGACATATATGTGGTGGTGAAAAAAACGTGCAATGAAAGCGGAGGTAGATGAATGATCGAGATGATGGCGTGTATAGAAAAGAATTGAATAAATTTAATCTTATATCAGTTAAATTTATCTAAATTTGTGAACCCACTATCTTTAACTTCAATTGAACTAAAGTGGAAAAAATTGAAAGATCGATCACCAAAGTAGAAAAAAAGTCAATAGTTCAGGGTAGTAATTTATATTTCAGTCTAATTTTTAATTACATGTAGGTATTAATTAGCCTAGTCAGCGGGGTCACGTCATCAATTTATGATGTGACAAGTTCAATTGAACGAAAGTGAAAAATTGATAATGTAATAACTTGATTGAAAAAATTGAAAGATTGATCACTGAAATGAAAAAAAGTTAATAGTTTAGGATAATTATTTATATTTAAGCCTCATTTAGTTAATAGCCATATGTCTAGCAAGTAGAACCGTAAATTGTTTTTCCTCTTAAAAGATAAAATAAAGAATTAACAAAGAGTAGGTGTCTGTGTGTTGACTTGACAAAATATGGTTATGAGTTGATTTTGGTTTATAAAATATGATTATGGGTTAGTTTTGGTTTACAAACTATATTACATATTTTTAATATGGATTGCGTGGATTGAAAACAAATAGTTATGGGTCCAATCTAATCGACCCTTTTTAGGAGTGAGGGAAGGACATGGGGCTAAACGTTGAAGGCATGTTTTTAGGAGTGGTTCTTCCTCACGGACAGGCTGCAAGTTTTATAACTAAAGTAGCAAGCTGGGTTTCAACTTGGAGTTGTGCTACAATGAGGGGCTTAATTATTCTATTTTAATATGGGTCATAATTTTATTTTTTATTTTTTTATGATTTATTATTAGCATTATAACTAACTTATTTTAACTAAATTAAAACAATCTAAGACCATGTTTGTTTGTAAGGATTATAATTCCGATATTATAATTTATAGGACTATAATCCCAAAACAATTAATCCTAGGATTAAATAGTCCTAGTCACGTGTTTGCTTTTTATGAAATTATTCACGGGATAACATATTTTAAACTTATTTATACATAAAAAAAATTACTGGTTATATATACACTCCCACCTCCATCTCTACCCACACCCCACCCTCACCCTCCAAAAATAATATTTACTGATTATGTATATACGCCCACCCCGCCCACCCCGCCCACCCCCAAACCCCAAACCCCAAACCCCCAAAATAATATTTACTGATTATATATACACACCCACACCCACACCCACACCATCCACCCTCCTTCCTCCCTAAGAAAATAATATTCAGTCATTTGATATTTAATTTTGGTGAACCGAATAGGGTGAGGTGAACCCAACTTGGAAGGGTATTTTGCCACTATTATACAAGATGTCTAATGACATACAACCTCGTGTTATCATAAGACATGGTTGTGCACATCCACTTGCTGAGTATATCTACGAGCACTACCTATATGATCTTGGAGTTTATTTGAAATATAATTTTCACTTGGAGACAACGGAGATAGTTATATGTCAGGAGAATACTCACCATTGGAAAGAAGATGATAGTAATCTTCTTGTTTTTCTTTGGGGACTTTTGGGTCAACCAAGGATAATTCTGTGGACATATGATATCTATCATAACCTAGACGCATGGCCTCCCATGTACGAAAGTTTCCTTGAGTACTTCCTAAAGATTTTAATTTCTAAAACAGTTTTTGACTGTACTTTTATGTAAAATACCATTGTAAGGTTGTAGTCGAGGCACCATGAGAATTACATACATTTGTATTAAAACTCACAGCTTATCTGTTGTCGTACTCTACACGACAGTTCAACAGTTGTATAAATGAAGTTTGTATTTGATTTTTATAGTGTGATATCTGGCGACTCAAGATGGGTGATGTATACCTATTTTGGGGGCATCACAAATGGTATAAGAACTTAGGGATATGGTCGCTGGCGGAGATATGAGTCAAGAAATAGGAGGGGAGAGACGAGTAATATACTTCGCTAGTGTATGACTTACCTAAGCCGAAATTTTTTCTTGATAAGTTGACAATTTGTGATATTTCAATTGACCTTTGTTTTAAAGATATATTCTAGAATGATATCTGAAATATAGGAGATTAGCAATGGAAAAATCATGATATAGAGGATATAACCTGGAAGGTACAATTCGAAAAGAAAGCAAGGTATTATCATCTCTTCGAACTAACAGGTACGTAAATTTAATGGTAAAATTTCATAAGGAGGGGAGATTGTGAGACCCCAAATTTTATGAAATGAAAGTATTCAATTTTCTTATAATTATTATGTTATTTAGTAAATGGTTTAATTGATAAAAGGATTAAAGTTAAGGGTGATATGTGAAAATTATGCAAAGTAAAAGTTGATATAAAATATTCTTTTTGTCGGGGAATATCCGTATGACGACACAATCATTGGTGGACCCCCCAACGGAAGTATTGTCATAGTTAGAAAACGACAAAATTATCTTTTGATAAAAATAACGGCGGCGGTGTTACCGTTAAAACTGTTAAACTACCCGGTAGTAAAAGTACAGTAATACGCGTGGTTGTATAGTAGCACATGGTATTGATTATTGATGCTTACGTGAGAAGTCACTCAGTTATACTCAATTATTGCTACAGTAATTACTGCATCATATCTCTCATATTATTGATTCAATTATTGTTACAGTATCATCTGCATAATATGATATATTATTAAATCAATAATTGAGACGACAAAGTTATTCATATTATTATTTGTAATATTGACAATGTCTAGAAGTTCTATCAAGGAGAGCTTTGGTCACCTAATTGCACGCCAATAAGGAGAAATTCTTATCGGAAAGCCCCCTCTTTCCTGGGAACGACCTGGTTGTTAAATATTGTGAATTATTTTATTAATGATGAATAAGTTCGTGTTGATTAAAGATGAATTTTATAGTTCCATTGTGTTGGAATTATTTATGTTATTGGAAATCGACATTTATTTCGATAATAATTGATGTCTGGAAGTTATATTGTTCAATCGGGTATTCGGGACACTTTTCATGTCAGAGTACTATTCACGAGTTATTATTCATGAGTTACTATTCACAGGGTACTATTCACCCGTAAAATATATTTCTTTTTGGTCCAAATCATTTTTAGGTACAATATTATTCCATGAGAAAATGTGCTATTTTTTCAGACCGTTAGTTGAAGATATAATAGTAAATCAATATGGACCGCTGGTGGAAAGTTATAATAGTAAATCAATATGGATCGCTGGTTTAAAGTTTTAATAGTAAATCAGTATGGACCATTGCTTTAAGTTTTAATAGTAAACCAATATGGACCGTCCGTTTAAAAGTAAATCAATCTGAACCGTTCATGAATTAGTTACTATTCAGTCCATTCTCCTATAAATAGAAGCTCATTCCTTCATTATTTCTTACGAATTCACTAAAACTCTAGAGAAAGAAACTATAGAGAGAAAAAAGAAAAGTATTCTACTACTTCACTATATCCAGTTTCTTCTAAGGTAAGGGATATTATTTGTGGTACTCGTAAGGGGTATTATTTCTTTTGTATTCATGAAGAGAACTTCTGTTATTCCATTCTTTATTATTATTTTGGAATAACCTGTATATGCGAAGTACCACATACATGGTGAAATTTTTCTGTTATTCTATTCTTTATTATTATGTTGGGATAACCTGTTTATGCGAAATACAGCATACATGGTAAAATTCTTCTAATATTCTGTTCTTTATTATTCTGTCGGAATATCCTGTCTATGCGTTTACGCCGGACCTGGTTCTATTATTTATTATTCTGTCGTAATATCTTGTTTGTGCATTTACGCCGGACCTGGTTCCATTATTTATTATTCTGTCGGAATATCCTGTCTGTGCGTTTACGCAGGACCTGGTTCCATTATTTATTATTTTGTTGAGAATAACATATCTGTGCGGTCTATCGCATGCATGGTGAATTCTTCTGTTATTCCATTCTTTATTATTCTGTTAGAATAATCTGTCTATGTGGATTATCACATGCATGGTGAATGATCCTTTGTATTCATTCCTTATTAAATTATGGAAATGATCTGTTTACGTGGATTATGATGAAAGTCGTAATAAAAGCATTAGACTGATGAAAATCATGGGTATATGTAGTATTAGTAAGTGTTATGATGAGTTATGTTGGTTATTATGTGAAAACATGAAAGTTTCTTAGAAATCATAAAGGGTTGAAAATCAGATTTTGGTAAAAATGGAGTATGAAATTCAATTGACCATATCTCCTATTATATTTCAAATTTTTGATTATGGTCAAATTCTAGAGTTAGATCTATGAGTTTTCTAACATATCCAAGTGGAATCACTGGATAAAGTGTTGTAGTTTTTCGCGTGGACTGATTTTAGCAAAGGAGTCAAAAACTGCAAATTACCAAAAAGGCTACTGCCTAGAAGTTTAAAAGGGCATTTTCGGCCACCTAGCTTGTGAAATAAATTCTGGCATTTTGGGACATAAAAATATGTGGTTTAAAGTACCTCCTGTCCTAAAATGAACTCATTCCGACTTAAAATGAGCAAGTTATGACTATTTCAATATTTAGGTTTTTTCGACGAAAAAAGCTATAACCAGAGTTCTATAACTCCGATGATAATGACATTTAAACTGGAAGCTCATATTAACATGTGTAAGATTCTGCCAAGTTTTGGGAATTTCTGGAGTTAAATTTGAGGTAGCTAATTTCTTAAAGAATTAATTAGAAATTGATCTTTGAAAAATACTTAAGAGAGTTGAAAATTTATAAAAAAATACTTGTTGTGTATGAAATATATGTATATATGTTTGGGCAAAGGATAGAAAAATAACAAGTTGATTTGGTAATTTTTCATGAAAATGGTTTAGTTACGAACATATGAGTTAAATATGTTATGTGAAGTAACAAAATTAGAAAATAGGATTTAATGGCTTGGGGATCCTATATAGGGTATATGTAGATTTTTGATAAGGGATTTGATCGTTGGTGATGAAATCTTATGAGTATGGCATTTTTGAATGATTAAATGCATTATTTGCTAAAGTATAAACAATTAAAATAAATTGTTTATAAGTTTAAGAAGTGATTAAAATATTGTTATAATATTAATAATATTAGATTATGAGTTTATTAAGTGATTGATAATATTTGGATAAATTTAAATTCTTTAATATTTATCCTTATTTTCGTTTGATTAATGGTTATATCATTGTCATCCTTCTCATGCTTATATTGTGATGAAAGTCATCTTTGGCTTACTTGCATAGATGAACTTGTATGATTATGACCAGGGATTATTCGGTATAATCATGATCGTAATGTGACGAATGATGTGGTGAAAGTCCTCAGTGGCCTGTAGTGCATTGATGGACAGTTATTGGTATGATTATAACCAGAGATTATTCGGTATAATCATGGTCATTGATGATTACATGAATATCCTTTTCCGTAGTGTAGGGATGATTCGATGATGTGGATTATTTATTAAGCTGAGTCTCAGCGATAAAATATTGATTATACACTTTTAATTCGTAAAAGATAGTAGATATTATGCTCTACTTGACTCTTTTAAAATACAATTATATGTCTTTGGCATGCAGTGCAAAGATGAATTGTTAATGAATATCTTGGCCGTAGTGCAAAGATGAATTTATTAGTATGATTATGAGCAGGAATTGTGATTTGGTATAACAATGATTTTTGATGTCTCAGGTGAAGATAGGTGATGAAAATTATCTTCGTCCTGGGTGCGAAGAGGAATTTAGAATCACAATTATGATTATGAGTTATTTATATGATTGTGGACAGGAATTGTTGATTGATGTTTCAGGGATAAAACATTATTGGTGGACTTTTAACATGGAGAAGATAATAGACATGATGGTCTATTTGACTCTTCTAATGGATTGCTCGTTCCGCTGCAACTATGGTTGAAAAGTTTTATCATCTACCATATGTTCTAAATCTCTAATTTATTATTGATGAAAGCTATTGATAATTTAATTATCTTTAGTCATGATATTCTTTACTGGGCTAGTTGTGCTCACCCTTTTGCTTCACAATTTCTTTCAGGTAATAAAAGTGTAGCTGGGTCGAGCGGGGTATTAAGAGGATTAGAACGGTGGTCTATAGCTGTTGAGGTTCTCCCTAAATAGTATAAAAATAATTTTGTTGAGAACTTTAGATAAGTTTGTCGTATTGTATACGTCATTTGATATTTAATTTTGGTGAACCGAATAGGGTGAGGTGAACCCAACTTTGAAAGGGTGTTTTACCACTATTATATAAGATGTCTAATGACATACAACCTCGTGTTATCATAAGACATGATTGTACACATCCACTTGCTGAGTATATCTACGAGCACTACCTATATGATTTTAGAGTTTATTTGAAATATATTTTTCACTTGGAGACAACGGAGATATTTATATGTCAGGAGAAGATTCACCATTGGAAAAAAGATGATAGTAATCTTCTTATTTTTCTTTGGGGACTTTTGGGTCAACCAAGGATAATTCTGTGGACATATGATATCTATCATAACCTAGACGCATGGCCTCCCATGTACGAAGGTTTCCTTGAGTACTTCCCAAAGATTTTAATTTCTAAAACAGTTTTTGACTGTACTTTTATGTAAAATACCATTGTAAGGTTGTGGTCGAGGCACCATGAGAATTACATACATTTGTATTAAAACTCACAGCTTATCTATTGTCGTACTCTGCACGACAGTTCAACAGTTGTATAAATGAAGTTTGTATTTAATTTTTATAGTGTGATATCTGACGACTCAAGATGAGTGATGTATACCTATTTTGGGGGCGTCATAACACATCCATCTTAGGTCCTCAATACAATTATATATTGCATGTCTAGAAGGTTTATAATCTATTGAGAAACTTCCACAGTCTCGGACCATCACACTATTCCCCTATTATCCCCGCTCAACCCAGCTACACTCTTAATACCTGAAAGGAATTGTGAAGCAAAAGGGTGAGCACAAATAGCCCATTAAGAATATTATGACTAAGGTAATTAATTTATCAATAGAATTCATCAAATATTTAGAACATATGGTAGATGATAAAAGTTTTCAACCATAATTGCAGCGGAAATTAACAATTAATTAGAAGAGTCAAGTAGAACATAATGTCTACTATCTCCTCCAAATTAAAAGTCCATCGTTAATATTTCATTCCTGTAATACTCATCAACAGTTCTTTGTTGTATCCAAGACAAAGAGAATTCTCATTACCTATCTTCACCTGAACTATTAAAGGTTATAGTTAAATTCACAATTCATATTTATAATCAGGTAAATCAACAGTCCATCTTTGCACTACGAGCCAAAGACATACAACTATAAAACCAATAATCAATAATCCATCTTTGCACGTAAGCCAAAGAGGATTTTTACCACATCATTTATCTGTAACATTAGTCCATCTTTGCACGTAAGCTAAATAAAATTTTTACCACATTATTTATCTGTAAAATAAATAATCCACATCACCGAATTATCCATGCACTACGGGCCAAAAATATTCGTTAGTATCACATCCACGAATTATCTATGCATTATGGGCCAATGATATTAATTATTATCACATCCACGAATTATCTATGCACTACGGGCCAATGATATTCGTTATTATCACATCCACGAATTATCCATACACTACGGGTCAAGGATATTCGTAATTATCACCAGTGGTCATGATCATGCCAAACAACAATTCATCTTTGCACCCTTGACTGAAGAGAACCCATGGTCATGATCATACAAACAACTATCCATCAATGCACTACAGGCCAATGAGAACTTTTACCACATCATTTGTAACATTACAGATCATGATTATACCAATACATAATTTCTGGTCATAATCATACCAATCAACAGTCCATCTATGCACTACAGGCCAAAGATGACTTTCATCACAATATAAACATGAGGATGATGACAATGATATAAAAATTCAATTAAATGAGATCAATGATAAATTTTAAAGATTTATAAATCAATTTATCCAAAGTTTAAGAATGTTCAAATCGTCAACATGATAACTGCTTTGTGGAGTAAAATTTAAGAATAATATTCATGTATCAAAAATAATTTGGACAGAAAAGAAATTAATTTTTGTCGTGAATAGTACCCCGGATGAATAATACCCGAGTGAATAGTACACGAGTGAATAGTATTTCGTGAATAGTATTGTACGTATGAATAATGCCGTATGTATGAATAGTACTCCGACATGGAAAAAATTAAAATTTAACAAGAATATCCAGAAAAATATTTTCGTAAAAAGATACTCGATGAAACGCAAATTTCAAGGATATTCTACTAATTTCAAGGAGTATAAAAATAATACTTATCAACATAAGTGTAGAATTATGAATATGAAACAAAATAATATTACTTACATACTACAGAGTATGGAAGAAAATATTATTTCTTACGAATATTGAACAAAAATAATATCCCTTACGAATATTGAACAAAAATAATATTCCTTACGAATATTGAACGAAAATAATATTCTGTACGATTATTGAATGAAAATAATATTCTTTACGAATATTGAACGAAAATAAAATTACTTCTGAATACGAAAAATAATATCGTAACCGAATATGAAATAAATAATACCCATTACCTTAAAATAAAAGTATTTCTGACTGATATAGCGGAGATATTCTTGAAGAAAAGTTTGCACTATTTGCTACACCTACATTATGAACAGGAGTCTCTCTCGTTTGGTGTTGCATGAATTCTAAAAAGATCCTAAACGTACCATCGTTCGCCATTTGGTCGGTGTCGTTGTTCACCTGAGGATTATTGCCATCCTGATGCACATTATCCTGGGTATTGATCGTTGGTGACTCAACGGTCTCATATGCTTCATTGCTTATCACAACATTTTTAGATGCCATTTTTAAACACTGCAACAAAACAAGGGTTATTTGAGATGTCACATATTATCCCTATACTCTGACCGACCAAATAAATACCAAACAAACATAGTCAGGCCATACTAGCGAAGGAATTCCCCGTCTCTCCCCTCCTAGTTCTTGTCTCACATCTCAGACATGTCTTACAATTGTCGTAGAAATTACGACAACACATACTATGAGTTTGAATATAAATATAGTCTAATAGAGAGTATAAAAACTCAAAAGGAGTCCTCATTACAATATTGATACACTATTTTACAAAAATAGTGAGGACAGCTTAAAACAACTTTCTAGAACCATCACTCCGTACCCCGACTAGTTCCTGCTATGTTCTCACCTCCTGAAAAGAAAAATGGAACAAAAGGGTGAGCTCAACTAGCCCAGTAAAGAATATTATGACTAAGATAATATACAATAAATTATCATTAGTCTTCAACATGGAATAATCTGATAAAATATAATAGACAACAAGTTTTAGATCAACAACTGCAGCGGAAATAACAATACATTAGAAGAGTCAAGTTGAGAAAGAATTCTACTATCTTCTAAGATTTAAAAGTCCATCATCAATATTTTATCCCTGTAACATCAATCAATATACATCTTGAATCAAATATTCATCTTTGCACTACAGGCCAAAGATATTCATTTGTATCACCAGTTGGTCATGTTCATCTCAACACCTGTTCATCTTTGCACTACGGGCCAAAGATATTCATTAGGTAATCATTCATCTTTGCACTACATGTCAAAGATATACATCAGTTAATCATTCATCTTTGGCACTACAGGCCAAAGATATTCAACAATATCATCATTTAGGACTGAGGATGATGAAAAATATATTAAAGAAAACGAATCCAGTGAGATAAAAGATCAAATATTAAGGATTCGTATTACAGTTTATCCAAGTTCAATAATATTTCAAAATAATCAATTTTGAAGCAGAATTCAAAATAAAGTTCAAAATATGGATACAATCAAAGATAATAACCATAATAGACACCTTGGATAAAAAGAATAAAAATTATTTTTCAGCAAATAGTGCCGTATTCGTGAATAGTGCCGTATACGTGAATAGTTCCGTATACGTGAATAGTAACCCCGACAAAAAAAATTCCAAATTTGATAAAAAGTTCAAATCAATATTTTGGCATAATGATATCGAAATAAATAATATCATTTATAAAAAAAATAACATCCCTTACCTCAAAAAGATAATACTTCTGGCTGAAATACTGGATATAGTGCTGAAGGAACCTGCACCGTATAGAAACACTCAAAGTATCAAAATACTCACAAGAATACGCTCGATAATATAGAGAGAGAAAGAGAGAAAACTTATGAGTTCTGGTGTAATTTTCAATTCTAACTAAGCACCCTATTTATAGAAAAATGCTTAGAACGCCATAGAAGACTAACCTACTACCTGATGGCTTTACCTGTTACTATTGCCACCCACCACAATTGAAATTCAATTGAGCACATTTTTCACCAACCAATTCTAGAATTTTCTAAAATGTTTTATGATTTAAACAATAATCAGAAACTTTAATAATTCATAGAAAATAGCCCGTTTATCAGAAAAATACGAATTTTATGTCCATTCCACACGAAATCGAATTCTCTACAACTTTGTAGCTTTGAGTTTTTCCAAATTCCAAACAGAAAAATATCCGAAATCCACCAACGGATAATTTTTAATACCTCCAATCCGACAAAATACTGATAAAACACCTCAGCATTAATTTCTTCATTTATAACCACAGTAAATATATCCAACATTTATATCCATATAAAATAAATATTTCCTTATTATATAAATTAATAATTAATTATTCATAAATAATATTACAGAATCACAATTATGACAACCAGGCCGTTCCTAGGAAAGAGGGGGCTTTCCGATAAGAATTTCTCCTTACTGGCGCGCAATTAGGTGACCAAACATCTCCTTGACAGAACTTTCTATACATTGCCATTAATGCTATCTAATAATATTATTCAAATAATATGAATTATTGATCTGATTATGGAGATACTGTGCAGTGACAATTATTGAACAACAATAATATAAAATATCAACGTAGCAATTATTAAATCAATAAAATAAAATATTGAACAGTAATTACTGTAATAATTATTGAGTAGTGCCTTCTTACGTAAGGATCAATAATTCAACAATACTGTCCAATACCGTGTGTTACTGTGCAACCACGCGTATTACTGTATTTTAACCACCGAGTATTCCAACAATCTTAATATTAACAACTACGCCGTTATTCAAATTTGTCGTTTTCTTCATCCGACCGCTATCCGTTATGGGGCCCACAAATGGATGCGCCGTCGTACGAATATTCCCCAACAGAAAAAATATTCCACGACCAAACGAATATTCCCCGATAATTGAATATTTTATAACCACTTGCTTATTTTGTAAAATTTGCACATTTCACCCATAACCAAAATATTATATCAAATTAATACCTTATTATTATTCAAAATAATAAATAAAGGAAATTTGATTTTATTCATTAAAAAGTTGGGGTCTTACAAACTCCCCTCCTTATGAAATTTTGTCCTCGAAATTGACGTACGTACCCGGTGTTTCGAAAAGGTGAGGATACCTCGCTTTCATTTTTGATTCCAACTCCCAGGTCAATTCTTCAATAATATGGTTTTACACAAAACCTTAACTTGTGGTATAACCTTCGTGCGTAGGACATGCTCTTTCCTATCCAAGATCTTGACAGGAACCCCCTCGTACGTTAACTCTTCGGCTATCTCGTCTGGTTCTAACGTAATAATGTGTTTTGGGTCGTCCACATATTTATGTAACATCGATAGGTGAAAAATGTTATGAACACGCGACATACTTAGCGTTAAGGCGAGTCTATAGGCCACATTTACTACTTGATCGAGGATTTCAAATAAATCGAAGGCTTGAGCTTTCTTCTCTTCATCGACTCTTACTTTTAGAATAACGAATTCTTGCACCTTCTTCTTTATATTCATCAGCTCCAGTGTGTAGCTTGAGTGATTTTAACTTTATCTATTAAAGTCGATTCTACTCGTATATTCGTTATCTTCACCTGGGTCCCTAGAGTCTTTAACTCTATCTTCATCATTTGTAAGTTATATAAAATGGATTTTTGTGTTAACAACATCGCACTCGTAAACGCATACGATCTTCTACTCAACGCGTCAGCTACCACGTTCGCTTTCCACGATGGTATTGAATGGTACGATCGTAATCTTCAACAACTCGAGCCAACGTCTTTGGCGCATTATACGTTCGTTTTGGTTGAAAAAATATTTAAGGGTTTTATAAATGGGTTTTGTACCTGGTTCAAAGTCAATAAAGAATTCAACTTCACGTTCTGGGGTATGCCAGAAAATTCTTCAGGAAATACATCAGGAAATTCACTAACAACAGAAATATCATTCAAATCTGACGTATTTTTGTTTAAATCCATGAAATGGGCTAAGAAAACTTGACATCCGTTTTTCAATAAACGAATGGCTTTATAGCTTGATATGAAAGTGTTTGACTTCAATTTTGACAACCCGATATTTTCTATATAAAGAAATCATAAATTTTGCGTATAAATTTTTTTTATTTATTTATTAAAATAAATATGAATGATATGTGTCAAGGTAATGTGTAATTATAATTATATGTGTGATAAATAAAATTTATTACATTAAGTATTGCAAATAAATTTATTTTAGAATTATTGATTATTATCAATTATATTTTTATATTAATTAATTCCTTATTGGAAATGTTTTATTAATTATTTTTCAAGGAAAATATAATCTTATATTATTTAAATAATATAGGAAATGATTTTAGAATAATTATTTATTTTAAAGATAAGAATGCATGAAAGGTATTATGTATGTATTTATGTGATGAATATAGAATATATTTATTACATAAATGATTATGAATAATTTTATTTTAGAATTATTGCTCATTATAAATTATATTCTAATAATAATTAGTTTTATAGTAAAAATGTTTTTAATGTTTATTTTCCATGAAAATATGATAATTATATTAATTGAATAATATATTATATGATTATAGAATTTTTTTTATAATATTTATTTTATTATATGAAATTATTTCAGAATAGTTAAGTTAATTATTTTAACTTAATTACTAAGGTTATATATGAAAGATAAATCAGATATGGAATCCAAACCCTAATTCTGGGTTTTGATCAAGGAATGAAAATAATAATATTATATTATTATTTGCCAGTGTTATAGATATATGTGTTATGTGTGTAATATTAATGTGTGGAACAGTTTTATTATATTACAACCAAATCCTATTAATATTTTTATAAACCTTAATAATATTTTTCAAACCCTATTTCTGGTTCTGGAATAAGGAATAATGATAATAATATTATAATGTTAATTATATTTTGATTTTTCAGTGCTATGAATATGTACTGTATTTCTGTATTGATAATGGTTGGTCAATTACGGTGTATTATGATCAAACCTTAGTAATAATATTAAACCCTAATTTGATATCCAAATTAGAGTGCAAGATTGTTTTATAAGTATGTTATATAATTTATGGCATGTATTAAATGTATTAATTAGGTAAACCCTAATTAAAATTCTAAAAACCCTAAATTATTAAAAACCCTAATTTTAAGTGTTAAAACCCTAATTGAATTGAAACCCTAAAGCGAAAGTCATTCACGACTTTGAGAATTTGATAAAGCCGTTATGTAATCACAACAATGTGATTAACGACTGGTGATATAGAAATTAAAACCCTAAAACCTAGAACCCTAATTTAATTTCTAGAAAACCTAATTGTATTTTGGTAATCCTAATTATCGGAATTGTAAACACTAATTGTCTAATTGGCAATGTTAATATGGATAGGGGTACTAAACCCTAATATCCATGTATAAGATAATTACAAACTTAATTTGATTAACAAATTTATTTTTCAAAATTTAAGAAACGAAAAGCTATTTAATTTTATTTATTTATTATATTTTTGTGCAAACCCAAAATTGAAAATTCTAGAAATTATTTTTTTAAAAAAAACCCTAATGGGTTAAAACCTTAAACCCTAACCTTAAACCATAAGGGTTTGCCATATTATTTTATTGCCATTAAAATTAAATAATAAATGTCCAAAATGCCCTTTTATCACATTTGTTAATATGTTGAGTGTAAATCTTGCTATAGTTTGAGTTGGTTACCAACTCTTGACTTCTTGTGACTGAAATTCAATGTATATCAGCCTCTACAAGTTAGCCACTTCATTACATGACATCTATATATAGAATCAAGAGAGAGAAATGCCATTTGTTAGCCCTTTTGTGCAACCAATACTCCATCAACTCTCTCTCTTCCAAAACCCACGAATTTTTGTAGTATACCAGTCCCATATACAAGCCCCACGTTTACCAAAAACAGATCAAGAAGTCAAAATCAAGAATTGCTCATGAGAGGTATAAAACCCTAGCTTAAAATCTGATTTTAGTCGATGTGTTAGATGTTAGAATTTTATGATAAAACGTGTTGTTTATAATGATATTAAGTGATCTGGGTTAGTATCTTATAGATCCATAACATCTAAGTACTCAAATTGATGATTTTCAAAAATCTGGGAAGTTGTTGTTTTTGTGTCTGACAGTCAAATGTCAGACCACTTTAATCTTTATCTGTTATGTATTTTGGTTGTTTGAATGTTAGTACGTGTACGTAGTATGTAATCTGATCTTTCGTGTGTAACTTAAATCAAGTCCAGATCTGGTATACATTAAAAGTTATAAGTGGTCAAACAGAGTTGACCGGTCACGAAAATAGTTTTCTGGACAACCCAGAAAAATTTCCAGATTTCCAGAAATTCTGACAACCATTTTTAAAGCCTTTGATCTTGCTTATGTTTGATATTTAGTCCATGATGTTAAATGTCTGTTGTAATATGACATTAGAACTATATATTCATACCTTTATATTACCCAAAACATGAACATGATCGAATTTAACCCTGGTCAAAGTGCGTTGACCGTTTTGTCTTATTAAGGTTTCTGGGAAACCCAGAACCTTCATGAACAATTTTTCCAGTAGGGTTTGACCGGCATGTATCTTCATTATTTGATGTTTTTTTTGGTTATGTTTTGTAATATAACTGTAGTCCTACATGTGGTCTGCAACCAAGAGCTCTTAAATCACTAAAACAACAACATGAATTCAATTTATGGAAGCCCGAATATGATCAGGTGAACTGTTCTTCATTTCTGGGCAACCCAGAAAATGAAGAACAGGTCTGACAGCCACTTTAAGGGCTCAGATCTCGTTATTTATTCAAGTTATGATGATGTTTATTGTTGGATCGTGTAGTATTGTATTTGTACTACATGATCTGACAAACAACAGACCCAGAAACACAATACACACTAAATTATGATTGGTCAAACTAAGCAACTCGTTAACTGGCAAGGAGTTCTGGGTTTGTATGAAGATCATGAAGAACACCTATAGCGACGGTTCTGTCGCTATAGGCAGCCTTTAGCGACAAATAGTATTTTATTTTTCAGAAATTAATTAATAAATAAAAAAAATAGTTTTTAATTATAAAAAATACAAAATAAATTATTAAAAATTATTTTAAATTCTAAAAATTAGTTTTTAATTATTTTAAATATATTTCATAAATATTTAATTTTTTTGGAATATTAAAAGTATTTAATTTATTTAATTATAATATTAAATAAATTATTTAAAAATGGTTTTAATTCATGAAAAATCATGAAAAATTATATTATTGTGTTAGAAAATATTTTAAGTCATTTTTGATGAATTTTAATATTTTGTGATGAAATTTCATTAATTAATTAATATTAATGATGTTTAAGTTATTTAATAAATATATTAAATAAATTATGGTAAATAAAATTAATGATTTTAAAAATCATTTAAAGTGTTATAAAAATAGTTATATAACTTTTAATATTTAATGGTTAATTTTATTAATTAATGATTAATAATGTTATTAAATTTATTTAGTTATTATATTAAATAATTTGTTTAAAAATGATTTTAATATTTTAAAAATTATTTTAAAGTGTTTAATGATATTTTAAGTTATAAAATATAACTTTTAATATTTAAAGGATAATTTCATTAATGATTTAATATTAATGATATTTATTTAATGATTAATGATATTAAGTTTATTTAATAATTATATTAAATAAATAGTTTAAAAATGATTTTATTTATTTAAAAATCATTTAAAAGAGATATAAATGAATTAAAAATATTTTAAGTTATAATTAATGACTTTTAATATTTTGATAGATAATGCAGTAATAATTTATTATTAATGGTAAGTATTTAAAGATGATTTTAATTGTCTTAAAAATCATTTAAGGATAATGTAAATTTTTTAAAAATATTTTGAGTTATTATACATAACTTTAATATTTTGGCAATGGTTTGATTAATAGTTTTATATTAATTAAATATTGATGATAATAGAATTGTTTGATATTTAAATCATTTAATAATGATTCTGATATTTCAAAAATTAAGGTAAATGGTAATAATTATTTTATAATTATTATAAGGTCGTGAAAAAATGATATGACTGTTATTTAATTAGTCTAAATGGATATTGAACAACTGTTTAGAGACTTAGACTTAATAATTACCCGATAAAGATGTCAGTAGACCGACATGGTTCAGAAATTGATATGGACTTAGAAATTTAGTTAGTTAATTATTTTATTTGTGATTCAATGGTGGATAAAGTTGTGTGACAATGTGATTAGGAATGAGTTGATGTTTGTTTGTGATAACATGATTGTTGAACATGTATGTCAATGTGATTATGTTATGTGCTGACTGCAATATGCAGTACTATATATTATATTATATTGTTCTAATCGATAGAATGATTTGATTAATGATAGGTCGTGATAGAAAAGATAAGTCTAAGTTGCGTAATTGTAAGCAGCGCATCAGGCAAGTATCCTACCTTTGCATTTTTTTATGCATTGGACAAGTGTAAGAATGTTTCAAAGTTATATTATTACTGTACAGATTGTTAAGCCTATATTATATACGCCCATTGATTATCAACATGTTAGTATATGATAATCCAGATATATATTCTGTTCGTTAATTTCTATAAATGATCATACAATTGTCCCCACTTGGATAATCATTGTATTTAATCACATGTTGATACACCTTTGATATACATATATGTTGAATTATATAAGACCTTTGTTATAAAAACCTGACAGGTATGAACATCCCGATAATGGAAAAAATTTTATGCGCTACGGCGGACAAAGGATGAACGATAATATCGTTCTAGCAATGTAGTATTGATCAATACAGGGCCCATGGACTGTACACCCTCAGGCCCGTAAGCAATGCCGGTTTACAGATGAATTTCTGTTTAACCTTTTCGAAAATAAAAAACAATGTTCATAGTATGTCACAGAAACCCCATGTATAGTCAATACACAGTTTTAAAAATATGAACGAGGGTTGTTATGTTATTATTATTGGTACAGATTACTTCACAACTATTGACTGGTTGTAGAAGAATATTATAAAGAAAACATTTAAATTCTTTCAACTTATATATATATAAATACTTGCTGGGCACTCAAATGCTCATCCTTGCTTAATTTAAATGTTTTCAGCTAAGTGTGAACAGCTAAAAGGCTCGGCCAGGATCAAGTGAAAAGGAAAGCAAACAGAATATGTTATTGGTATCATTTGTAATAGATAGACTGTATTAAGTTAATGATATGTAATATATATCATGTAAACAATGTAGTAAAGGTTGCGTACTTGGGATTAAACTCTGATAAATGTAAGTTAAGTTTAAATTTTATATTATTGTTATTATTATTAGTAATAATTCCGCTCATAGAAATGGTATCGTGAAGTACCGATTTCGGGTTTCAAGTATCCGGGTTCGGGGACTTTACATCAATGATTTGGTTTCTTGAATTCGCATGAAAACTATTAACCTTACGAAAATAATTAATTTTGGCATGATGAGTAGTTAACCAATCAATCCCTAAAATTACGTCAAATGCAAGTATCTTTAAAGAGATAAGATCAACAGGTAATGTGATTGTGCCCATTTAGATCAAAAAAGATTTATAAATCGTGGATATGATAACAGTTCCTCCTAACGGAGTCTCCATAGATAAGTCAAAGTCTAATCTCTCCAGAGTCAAGTTTAAACGTTGAGCACAAGAAGGAGAAATAAAAAAGTGGGTAAAATCGGTATCTAATAAGGTATAGACTTCGAAAGAATTTATAATTACCTAACCCGTGCTAACTTCATTCGGGTTACTCGCTCTTTCAGAAGTCACGAAAAATGCTCTTCCTGAAACCACCGACTTTGTCTTGTCTGTATCCACCTTTGGTGCCGTCGTCCCACTGGACTTGATTTTGCTACAGGACAAAATCGAGCTATGTGACCGTCTTTTCCACAACTAAAATATATCCTGGAAAGCTGTGAACAGTTTGGACTTATATGTCACTCCTCTCCGCATCTGTAGCATCTAACTGGCGGTCGTTCTCCTCCCCTAGAATTTTTTGCTGGTGCTGGTGTTGTTACCGACGTCTTCCCATCATCGTCAAATCTTCTCTTCTTGAAATTTCCACTTGAATCATTTCTTCTATTATCTTGGCCATGATTACCACCGAAGTGGTTACCATTTCTGGCATGATAATTTCCTCCACGACGGTTATCATTGTTCCGATGACCGTTGCCACCGGTACGATTATTATCATGTTATTGCTCGTTATCCTTCGGTTGGGCTGGCTCATTATCGCGCTCCAGTAACTGAGCCCTATTCACAACATCTGAATATAAACAAAGTTTGTGAGAAATGAGGTATTAACGTATTTCAGGTTTCAAACCTCGCAAAAACATTCTTGTCATTCGTTCCTCATTATCAACCAAATGGGATGCAAATCGGGATAACTCCGCAAACTTAGCTTTGTACTGCGACACGTTCATATTGTTTTGCTCCAGCTTGATGAACTCAACCTCCTTCATGTGACGAATACTTTCGGGAAAGTACTTGTCGTTGAACAATTCTTGGAACTACTCCCAAGACATCTTCAATACGGCAGGTTGAGTACCCTTTACCGATTCCCACCTGTAATATGCCTCTCCTCGCAACATAAAGGTGGTAAAGGGAACCTTTTGCTCCTCAGAACATCCCAAGACATCAAATATCTTGGTGATCTTCTTTATCCACGTCTCTGCCGTAAGTGGTTCTGACATTCCCAAAAACTACGGTGGTCCCAGCTCCTTGAACTGCTTAGTAGTGACCAATCGTGGGTTGCCATCGTTTCCATCGACATTATGAATAGGAGTCTCTCTCGTTTGGTGTTGCATGAATTCTAAAAAGCTCTTAAATGTATCGTCGTTCGCCATTTGGTCGGTGCCATTGTTCACCTGAGGATTATTGTCATCCTGATGCACATTATCCTAGGTATTGATCGTTGGTGACTCAACGATCTCATATGCTTCATTGTTTATCACAACATTTTTAGATGTCATTTTCAAACACTACAACAAAACAAGGGTTAATTGACATGTCACATATTATCGCTATACTCTGACCGACCAAATAAATACCAAACAAACTTAATCAGGTCATACTAGCGAAGGAATTCCCCGTCTCTTCCCTCCTAATTCTTGTCTCACATCTCAGCCAGGGATCATATCCCTAAGCTTTGATACCAACTGTGACGACCCCAAAATAGGTCCATTCCACTCAACTCATTCTGAGTCGCCAAATACATGGTACAAAAACAAATACAACCTCAGTAATACAATTGTCGTACAAAAAATGACAACACATACTGTGAGTTTGAATACAAATATAGTCTAATAGAGAGTATAAAAACTCAAAAGGAGTCCTCATTACAATATTGATACACTATTTTACAAAAATAGTGAGGACTGCTTAAAACAACTTTCTAGAACCATCACTCCGTACCCCGACTAGTTCTTGCTATGTTCTCACCTCCTGAGAAGAAAAATGGAACAAAAGGGAGAGCTCAACCAGCCCAGTAAAGAGTATTATGACTAAGATAATATACAACAAATTATCATTAGTCTTCAACAAGGAATAATCTGATAAAATATAATAGACAATAAATTTTAGATCAACAACTGCAGCGGAAATAACAATACATTAGAAGAGTCAAGTAGAGAAAGAATTCTACTATCTTCTAAGATTTAAAAGTCCATCATCAATATTTTATCCCTGTAACATCAATCAATATACATCTTGAATCAAATATTCATCTTTACACTATAGGCCAAAGATATTCATTTGTATCACCAGTTGGTTCATTTTCATCTCAACACCTGTTCATCTTTGCACTACGGGCCAAAGATATTCATTAGGTAATCATTCATCTTTGAACTACAGGCCAAAGATATTCATCAGTTAATCATTCATCTTTGCACTACAGACCAAAGATATTTAATAATATCATCATTTAGGACTGAGGATGATAAAAAATATATTAAAGAAAACGAATCCAGTGAGATAAAAGATCAAATATTGAGGATTCGTATTACAGTTTATCCAAGTTCAAAAATATTTTGAAATAACCAATTTTGAAGCAGAATTCAAAATAAAGATCAAAATATGGATACAATCAAAGATAATAACCATAATAGACACCTTGGATAAAAAGAAGAAAATTTTATTTTTTAGTGAATAGTGCCGTATTCGTGAATAGTGTCGTATACATGAATAGTTCCGTATACGTGAATAGTAACCCCGAGACAAAAAATTCCAAATTTGATAAAAAGTTCAAACCAATATTTTGGCATAATGATATCGAAATAAATAATATCATTTATGAAGAAAATAACATCCCTTACCTCAAAAAGATAATACTTCTGGCTGGAATACTGGATATAGTGCTGAATGAACTTGCACCGTATAGCAATACTCAAAGTATCAAAATACTCACAAGAATACGCTCGATAATATAGAGAGAGAAAGAGAGAAAACTTATGAATTCTGGTGTGATTTTCAATTCTAACTAAGCACCCTATTTATAGAAAATGCTTAGAACGCCATAGAAGACTAACCTGCTACCTGATGGCTTTACCTGTTACTATTGCCACCCACCACAATTGAAATTCAATTGAGCACATTTTTCACCAACCAATTCTAGAATTTTCTAAAATGTTTTATGATTTAAACAATAATCAAAAACTTTAATAATTCATAGAAAATAGCCCGTTTATCAGAAAAATACGAATTTTATGTCCATTCCACACGAAATTGAATTCTCTACAACTTTGTAGCTTTGAGTTTTTCCAAATTCCAAACAGAAAAATATCCGAAATCCACCAACAGATAATTTTTAATACCTCCAATCCGACAAAATACTGATAAAACACCTCAGCATTAATTCCTTCATTTATAACCACAGTAAATATATCCAACATTTATATCCATATAAAATAAATATTTCCTTATCATATAAATCAATAATTAATTATTCACAAATAATATTACAGAATCACAATTATGACTACCAGGCCGTTCCTAGGAAAGAGTGGGCTTTCCGATAAGGATTTCTCCTTATTGGCGCGTAATTAGGTGACCAAACATCTCCTTGAAAGAACTTTCTAGACATTGCCATTAATGATATCTAATAATATTATTCAAATAATATGAATTATTGATCTGATTATGGAGATACTGTTCAGTGACAATTATTGAACAACAATAATATAAAATATCAACGTAGTAATTATTAAATCAATAAAATAAAATATTGAACAGTAATTACTGTAACAATTTTTGAGTAGTGCCTTCTCACGTAAGGATCAATAATTCAACAATACTGTGCAATATTATGTGTTACTGTGCAACCACGCGTATTACTGTATTTTAACCACCGGGTATTCCAACAATCTTAACGGTAACAACTACGCCGTTATTCAATTTTGTCGTTTTCTTCGTCCGACCGTTATCCGTTATGGGGCCTACAAATGGATGCGCCGTCATACGAATATTCCCCAACAGAAAGAATATTCCACGACCAAACGAATATTCCCCGACAATTGAATATTTTATAACCACTTGCTTATTTTGCAAAATTTGCACATTTCACCCATAATAAAAATATTATATCAAATTAATACCTTATTATTATTCACAATAATAAATAAAGGAAATTTGATTTTATTCATTAAAAAATTGGGGTCTTACAACCTCCCCTCCTTATGAAATTTCATCCTCGAAATTGATGTACGTACCTGGTGTTTCAAAAAGGTGAGGATACCTCACTTTCATTTTTGATTCCAACTCCCAGGTCATTTTTTCAATAATATGATTTCTTCACAATACCTTAACTTGTGGTATAACCTTCGTGCGTAGGACATGCTCTTTTCTATCCAAGATCTTGACAGGTACCTCCTCGTACGTTAAATCTTCGGCTATCTCGTCTGGTTCTAACGCAATAATGTGGTTTGGGTCGTCCACATTTTTACGTAACATCGATAGGTGAAAAACGTTATGAACACGTGACATACTTAGCGTCAAGGTGAGTCTATAGGCCACAATTACTACTTGATCAAGGATTTCAAATAAATCGAAGGCTTGAGTTTTCTTCTCTTCATCGACTCTTACTTCTAGAATAACACATTCTTGCACCTTCTTCTTTACATTCTTCAGCTCCAGTGTGTAGCTTGAGCGATTTTAACTTTATCGATTAAAGTCGATTCTACTCGTATATTCGTTATCTTCACGTGGGTCCCTAGAGTCTTTAACTCTATCTTCATCATTTGTAAGTTATATAAAATGGATTTTTGTGTTAACAACATCGCACTCGTAAACGCATACGATCTTCTACTCAACGCGTCAGCTACCACGTTCGCTTTCCACGATGGTATTGAATGGTACGATCGTAATCTTCAACAACTCGAGCCAACGTCTTTGGCGCATTATACGTTCGTTTTGGTTGAAGAAATATTTAAGGGTTTTACAAATGGGTTTTGTACCGGGTTCAAAGTCAATAAAGAATTCAACTTCACGTTCTGGGGTATGCCAGAAAATTCTTCAAGAAATCCATCAGGAAATTCACTAACAACAGAAATATCATTCAAATCTGACGTATTTTTGTTTAAATCCATGAAATGGGCTAAGAAAACTTTACATCCGTTTTTTAATAAACGAATGGCTTTATAGCTTAATATGAAAGTGTTTGACTTCAATGATTTGGTTTCTTGAATTCGCATGAAAACTATTAACCTTACGAAAATAATCAATTTTGGCATTATGAGTAGTTAACCAATCAATCCCTAAAATTACGTCAAATGCAAGTATCTTTAAAGAGATAAGATCAACAGGTAAAGTGATTGCGCCCATTTGGATCAAACAAGATTTATAAATCGTGGATATTATAACAGTTCCTCCTAACGGAGTCTCCACAGATAAGTCAAAATCCAATTTCTCTGGAGTCAAGTTTAAACGTTGAGCACAAGAAGGAGAAATAAAAAAGTGGGTAAAACCGGTATCTAATAAGGTATAGACTTCGAAAGAATTTATAATTACCTAACCCGTGCTAACTTCATTCGGGTTACTCGCTCTTTGAGAAGTCACGAAAAATGCTCTTCCTGAAACCACCGACTTTGTCTTGTCTGTATCCACCTTTGGTGCCATCGTCTCAACTGGACTTGATTTTGTTACAGGACAAAATCGAGCTATGTGACCGTCTTTTCCATAACTAAAATATATCTTGGAAAGCTGTGAACAGTTTGGACTTATATGTCACTCCTCTCCGCATCTGTAGCATCTAACTGGTGGTCGTTCTCCTCCCCTAGAATTTTTTGTTGGTGCTGGTGTTAGTACCGACGTCTTCCCGTCATCGTCAAATCTTCTCTTCTTGAAATTTCCACTTGAATCATTTCTTCTATTATCTTGGCCATGATTACCACCGAAGTGGTTACCATTTCTGGCATGATAATTTCCTCCACGATGGTTATCATTGTTCCGATGACCGTTGCCACCGGTACGATTATTATCATGTTGTTGCTCGTTATCCTTCGGTTGGGCTGGCTCATTATCGCACTCCAGTAACTGAGCCCTATTCACAACATCTGAATATAAACAAAGTTTGTGAGAAATGAGATATTGACATATTTCAGGTTACAAACCTCACAGAAACATTCTTGTCATTCGTTCCTCATTATCAACCAAATGGGATGCAAATCGGGATAACTCCTCAAACTTAGCTTCGTACAGCGACACGTTCATATTGTTTTGCTCCAGCTTGATGAACTCAACCTCCTTCATGTGACGAATACTTTCGGGAATGTACTTATCGTTGAACAATTCTTGGAACTTCTCCCAAGACATCTTCAATGCGGCAGGTTGAGTACGCTTTACCGATTCCCACCTGTAATATTCCTCTCCTCGCAACATAAAGGTGGTAAAAGGAACCTTTTGCTCCTCAGAACATACCAAGACATCAAATATCTTGGTGATCTGCTTTATCCACGTCTCTGCCGTAAGTGGTTCTGACTTTCCCAAAAACTACGGTGGTCCCAGCTCCTTGAACTGCTTAGCGGTGACCAACCGTGGGTTGCCATCGTTTCCACCTACATTATGAATAGGAGTCTCTCTCGTTTGGTGTTGCATGAATTCTAAAAAGCTCCTAAATGTATCGTCGTTCGCCATTTGGTCGGTGCCATTGTTCACCTGAGGATTATTGCCATCCTGATGCACATTATCCTGGGTATTGATCGTTGGTGACTCAACGATCTCATATGCTTCATTGTTTATCACAACATTTTTAGATGCCATTTTCAAACACTGCAACAAAACAAGGGTTAATTGACATGTCACATATTATCCATATACTTTGACCGACCAAATAAATACCAAACAAACTTAATCAGGCCATACTAGCGAAGGAATTCCCCGTCTCTCCCCTCCTAGTTCTTGTCTCATATCTCAGCTAGGGATCATATCCCTAAGCTTTGATACCAACTGTGACGACCCCAAAATAGGTCCATTCCACTCAACTCATTCTGAGTCGCTAAATACATGGTACAAATACAAATACAACCTCAGTAATACAATTGTCGTACAAAAAATGACAACACATACTGTGAGTTTGAATACAAATATAGTCTAATAGAGAGTATAAAAACTCAAAAGGAGTCCTCATTACAATATTGATACACTATTTTACAAAAATAGTGAGGACTGCTTAAAACAACTTTCTAGAACCATCACTCCGTACCCCGACTAGTTCCTGCTATGTTCTCACCTCCTGAGAAGAAAAATGGAACAAAAGGGTGAGCTCAACTAGCCCAGTAAAGACTATTATGACTAAGATAATATACAACAAATTATCATTAGTCTTCAACAGGGAATAATCTGATAAAATATAATAGACAACAAGTTTTAGATCAACAACTGCAGCGGAAATAACAATACATTAGAAGAGTCAAGTAGAGAAAGAATTCTACTATCTTCTAAGATTTAAAAGTCCATCATCAATATTTTATCCCTGTAACATCAATCAATATACATCTTGAATCAAATATTCATCTTTGCACTACAAGCCAAAGATATTCATTTGTATCACCATTTGGTCATGTTCATCTCAACACCTGTTCATCTTTGCACTACGGGCCAAAGATATTCATTAGGTAATCATTCATCTTTGCACTACCGGCCAAAGATATTCATCAGTTAATCATTCTTCTTTGCACTACAGGCCAAAGATATTCAACAATATCATCATTTAGTACTGAGGATGATGAAAAATATATTAAAGAAAACGAATCCAGTAAGATAAAAGATCAAATATTAAGGATTCGTATTACAGTTTATCCAAGTTCAATAATATTTCGAAATAACCAATTTTGAAGCAGAATTCAAAATAAAGATCAAAATATAGATACAATCAAAGATAATAACCATAATAGACACCTTGGATAAAAGAAGAAAATTTTATTTTTCAGCGAATAGTGCCATATACGTGAATAGTGTCGTATACGTGAATAGTTTCGTATACGTCAATAGTAACCCCGACACAAAAAATTCCAAATTTGATATAAAGTTCAAATCAATATTTTGGCATAATGATATCGAAATAAATAATATCATTTATGAAGAAAATAACATCCCTTACCTCAAAAAGATAATATGTCTGGCTGGAATACTAGATATAGTGCTGAAGAAACTTGCACCGTATAGCAACACTCAAAGTATCAAAATACTCACAAGAATACGCTCGATAATATAGAGAGAGAAAGAGAGAAAACTTATGAATTCTGGTGTGATTTTTAATTCTAACTAAGCACCCTATTTATAGAAAAATGCTTAGAAAGCCATAGAAGCCTAACCTGCTACCTGATGGCTTTACCTGTTACTATTGCCCCCCACCACAATTGAAATTCAATTGAGCACATTTCTCACCAACCAATTCAAGAATTTTCTAAAATGTTTTATCATTTAAACAATAATCAGAAACTTTAATAATTCATAGAAAATAGCCCGTTTATCAGAAGAATAAGAATTTTATGTCCATTCCACATGAAAATCGAATTCTCTACAACTTTGTAGCTTTGAGTTTTTCCAAATTCCAAACAGAAAAATATCCGAAATCCACCAACGGATAATTTTTAATACCTCCAATCCGATAAAATACTGATAAAACACCTCAGCATTAATTCCTTCATTTATAACCATAGTAAATATATCCAACATTTATATCCACATAAAATAAATATTTTCTTATCATATAAATCAATAATTAATTATTCACAAATAATATTACAGAATCACAATTATGACAACCAGGCCGTTCCCAGGAAAGAGGGGGCTTTCCGATAAGGATTTCTCCTTACTGGCGCGCAATTAGGTGATCAAACATCTCCTTGACAGAACTTTCTAGACATTGTCATTAATGATATCTAATAATATTATTCAAATAATATGAATTATTGATCTGATTATGGAGATATTGTGCAGTGACAATTATTGAACAACAATAATATAAAATATCAACGTAGCAATTATTGAATCAATAAAATAAAATATTAAACTGTAATTATTGTAACAATTATTGAGTAGTGCCTTCTTACGTAAGGATCAATAATTCAATAATACTGTGCAATACAGTGTGCTACTGTGCAACCACGCGTATTACTGTATTTTAACCACCGGGTATTCCAACAGTCTTAACGGTAACAACTACGCCCTTATTCAATTTTTTTCGACCGTTATCCGTTATGGGGCCCACAAATGGATGCGCCGTCGTACGAATATTCCCCGACAGAAAAAATATTCCACGACCAAACGAATAATCCCCAACAATTGAATATTTTATTTTGCAAAATTTGCACATTTGACCCATAACCAAAACATTATATCAAATTAATACCTTATTATTCACAATAATAAATTAAGGAAATTTGATTTTATTCATTAAAAAGTTGGGGTCTTACAACCTCCCCTCCTTATGAAATTTCGTCCTCGAAATTGACGTACGTACCTGGTGTTTCGAAAAGGTGAAGATACCTCGCTTTCATTTTTGATTCCAACTCCCAGGTCATTTCTTCAATAATATGGTTTCTCCACAAAACCTTAACTTATGGTATAACCTTCGTGCGTAGGACATGCTCTTTCTTATCCAAGATCTTGACAGGACCTCCTCGTATGTTAAATCTTCGGCTATCTCGTCTGGTTCTAACGCAATAATGTGGTTTGGGTCGTCCACATATTTACGTAACATCGATAGGTGAAAAACGTTATGAACACGCGACATACTTAGTGTTAAGGCGAGTCTATAGGCCACAGTTACTACTTGATCGAGGATTTCAAATAAATCGAAGGCTTTAGCTTTCTTCTCTTCATCGACTCTGACTTCTAGAATAACGCATTCTTGCACCTTCTTCTTTATATTCATCAGCTCTAGTGTGTAGCTTGAGCGATTTTAACTTTATCGATTAAAGTCGATTATACTCATATATTCGTTATCTTCACGTGGGTCCCTAGAGTCTTTAACTCTATCTTCATCATTTGTAAGTTATATAAAATGGATTTTTGTGTTAACAACATCGCACTCGTAAACGCATACGATCTTCTACTCAACGCGTCAGCTACCACATTCGCTTTCCACGATGGTATTGAATGGTACGATCGTAATCTTCAACAACTCGAGCCAACGTCTTTGGCGCATTATACGTTCGTTTTGGTTGAAGAAATATTTAAGGGTTTTACAAATGGGTTTTGTACCGGGTTCAAAGTCAATAAAGAATTCAACTTCACGTTCTGGGGTATGCCAAAAAATTCTTCAAGAAATACATCAGGAAATTCACTAACAACAGAAATATCATTCAAATCTGACGTATTTTTGTTTAAATCCATGAAATGGGCTAAGAAAACTTGACATCCGTTTTTCAATAAACGAATGGCTTTATAGCTTGATATGAAAGTGTTTGACTTCAAAGATTTGGTTTCTTGAATTAGCATGAAAACTATTAACCTTACGAAAATAATTAATTTTGGCTTGATAAGTAGTTAACCGATCAATCTCTAAAATTACGTCAAATGCAAGTATCTTTAAAGAGATAAGATCAACAGGTAATGTGATTGCGCCCATTTGGATCAAACAAGATTTATAAATCGTGGATATGATAACAGTTCCTCCTAACGGAGTCTCCACAGATAAGTCAAAATCCAATTTCTTTGGAGTCAAGTTTAAACGTTGAGCATAAGAAGGAGAAATAAAAGAGTGGGTAAAACTGGTATCTAATAAGGTATAGACTTCGAAAGAATTTATAATTACCTAACCCGTGCTAACTTCATTCGGGTTACTCGCTCTTTGAGAAGTCACGAAAAATGCTCTTCCTGAAACAACCGACTTTGTCTTGTCTGTATCCACATTTGGTGCCACCGTCCCAACTGGACTTGATTTTTCTACAGGACAAAATCGAGCTATGTGACCGTCTTTTCCACAACTAAAATATATCTTGGAAAGCTGTGAACAGTTTGGACTTATATGTCTCTCCTCTTCGCATCTGTAGCATCTAACTGGCGGTCGTTCTCCTCCCCTAGAATTTTTTGCTGGTGCTGGTGTTGTTACCAATGTCTTCCCGTCATCGTTAAATCTTCTCTTCTTGAAATTTCCACTTGAATCATTTCTTCTATTATCTTGGCCATGATTACCACCGAAGTGGTTACCATTTCTGGCATGATAATTTCCTCAATGATGGTTATCATTGTTCCGATGACCGTTGCCACCGGTAAAAATTTTATCGTGTTGTTACTCGTTATCCTTCAGTTGGGCTGGCTCATTATCGCGCTCCAGTAACTGAGCCCTATTCACAACATCTGAATATAAACAAAGTTTGTGAGAAATGAGGTATTGACGTATTTTGGGTTTCAAACATCGCAGAAACATTCGTGTCATTCGTTCCTCATTATCAACCAAATGGGATGCAAATCGGGATAACTCCGCAAACTTAGCTTCGTTCTGTGACACGTTCATATTGTTTCGCTCCAGCTTGATGAACTCAACCTCCTTTATGTGAAGAATACTTTCGGAAAAGTACTTGTCGTTGAACAATTCTTGGAACTTCTCCCAAGACATCTTCAGTGCGGCAGGTTGAGTACGCTTTACCGATTCCCACTAGTAATTTGCCTCTCCTCGCAACATAAAGGTGGCAAAGGGAACCTTTTTGCTCCTCGGAACATCCCAAGACATCAAATATCTTGGTGATCTGCTTTATCCACGTCTCTGCCGTAAGTGGTTCTGGCTTTCCCAAAAACTCCAGTGGTCCCAGCTCCTTGAACTGCTTAGCGGAGACCAACCGTGGGTTGCCATTGTTTCCACCTACACTATGAACAGGAGTCTCTCTCGTTTAGTGTTGCATGAATTCTAAAAAGCTCCTAAACGTACCATCGTTCGCCATTTGGTCGGTGCCGTTATTCACCTGAGGATTATTGCCATCCTGATTCACATTATCCTGGGTATTGATCGTTGGTGACTCAACGGTCTCATATGCTTCATTGCTAATCACAATATTTTTAGATGCCATTTTCAAACACTGCAACAAAACAAGGGTTAATTGACATGTCACATATTATCCCTATACTCTGACCGACCAAATAAATACCAAACAAACTTAGTTAGGTCATACTAGCGAAGTAATTCCCCGTCTCTCCCCTCCAAGTTTTTGTCTCACATCTCAGCTAGGGATCATATCCCTAAGCTTTGATACCAACTGTGACAACCCCAAAATAGGTCCATTCCACCCAACTCATTCTGAATCGCCAAATACATGCTACAAAAACAAATACAACCTCAGTAATACAATTGTCGTGCAAAATACGATAACACATACTATGATTTTGAATACAAATATAGTCTAATAGAGAGTATAAAAACTCAAAAGGAGTCCTCATTACAATATTGATACACTATTTTACAAAAATAGTGAGGACTGCTTAAAACAACTTTCTAGAACCATCACTCCGTACCCCGACTAGTTCCTGCTATGTTCTCACCTCCTGAGAAGAAAAATGGAACAAAAGGGTGAACTCAACTAGACCAGTAAAGAATATTATGACTAAGATAATATACAACAAATTATCATTAGTCTTCAACAGGGAATAATCTGATAAAATATAATAGACAACAAGTTTTAGATCAACAACTGCAGCGGAAATAACAATACATTAGAAGAGTTAAGTAGAGAAAGAATTTTACTATCTTCTAAGATTTAAAAGTCCATCATCAATATTTTATCCCAATAACATCAATCAATATACATCTTGAATCAAATATTCATCTTTGCACTATAGGCCAAAGATATTCATTTGTATCACCAGTTGGTCATATTCATCTCAACACCTGTTCATCTTTGCACTACGGGCCAAAGATATTCATTAGGTAATCATTCATCTTTGCACTACAGGCCAAAAATATTCATCAGTTAATCATTCATCTTTGCACTACAGGCCAAAGTTATTCAACAATATCATCATTTAGGACTGAGGATGATGAAAAATATATTAAAGAAAACGAATCCAGTGAGATAAAAAATCAAATATTAAGAATTTGTATTACAGTTTATCTAAGTTCAATAATTCCGAAATAACCAATTTTGAAGCAGAATTCAAAATAAAGATCAAAACATGGATACAATCAAAGATAGTAACCATAATAGACACCTTGGATAAAAAGAAGAAAATTTTATTTTTCGGTGAATAGTGCCATATTCGTGAATAGTGCCGTATACGTGAATAGTAATCCAGACACAAAAAGTTCCAAATTTGATAAAAAGTTCAAACCAATATTTTGGCATAATGATATCGAAAGAAATAATATCATTTATGAAGAAAATAACATCCCTTACCTCGAAAAGATAATACTTCTGGCTGGAATACTGGATATAGTGCTGAAGGAACTTGCACCGTATAGCAACACTCAAAGTATCAAAATACTCACAAGAATACGCTCGATAATATAGAGAGAGAAAGAGAGAAAACTTATGAATTCTGGTGTGTTTTTAATTCTAACTAAGCACTCTATTTATAGAAAAATACTTAGAACGCCATAGAAGACTAACCTGCTACCTAATGGCTTTACCTGTTACTATTGCCACCCACCACAATTGAAATTCAATTGAGCACATTTCTCACCAACCAATTCTAGAATTTTCCAAAATGTTTTATCATTTAAACAATTATCAGAAACTTTAATAATTCATAGAAAATAGCCCGTTTATCAGAAAAATACGACTTTTATGTCCATTCCATACGAAATCGAATTCTCTACAACTTTGTAGCTTTGAGTTTTTCCAAATTCCAAACAGAAAAATATCTGAAATCCATCAACGGATAATTTTTAATACCTCCAATCCGACAAAATACTGATAAAACACCTCAAAATTAATTCCTTCATTTATAACCACAATAAATATATCCAACATTTATGTCCACATAAAATAAATATTTTCTTATCATATAAATCAATAATTAATTATTCACAAATAATATTACAGAATCACAATTATGACAACCAGGCCATTCCCAAGAAAGAGGGGGTTTTCAATAAGGATTTTTCCTTATTGGCGCGCAATTAGGTGACCAAACCCTCCTTGACAGAACTTTCTAGACATTGCCAATAATGCTATATAATAATATTATTCAAATAATATGAATTATTGATCTGATAATGGAGATACTGTGCAGTGACAATTATTGAACAACAATAATATAAAATATCAACGTAGCAATTATTGAATCAATAAAATAAAATATTGAACAGTAATTACTGTAACAATTATTGAGTAGTGCCTTCTTATGTAAGGATCAATAATTCAACAATACTGTGCAATACCGTGTGCTACTGTGCAACCACGCGTATTACTGTATTTTAACCACCGGATATTCCAATAGTCTTAACGGTAACAACTACGCCGTTATTCAATTTTGTCGTTTTCTTCATCTGACCGTTATCCATTATGGGGCCCACAAATAGATGCGCCGTTGTACGAATATTCTCCGACAGAAAGAATATTCCACGACCAAACGAATATTCCCCGACAATTGAATATTTTATAACCACTTGCTTATTTTGTAAAATTTGCACATTTCACTCATAACCAAAATATTAAATCAAATTAATACCTTATTATTCACAATAATAAATAAAGAAAATTTAATTTTATTCATTAAAAAGTTGGGGTCTTACATAAAATATTGTGCAGATGATACTGTGACAATACTTAAATTAATAATATGAGATATTATGCATCAACTACTGTTGCAATAATTGAACAAAATTAGGTGACTTCTCACGTAAGCATCAATAATCAAAGATAATGTGCAATACCGTGTGCTACTGTGCAACCACGCGTATTACTATACTTCTATCACTGTGAATTTCAATAGTTTAACGGTAAAAGTTTTGCCGTTATTTTTATAAAATGTTATTTATGTCGCTTTCTAAATCCGACAGTTATTCCGTTGTGGGGTCCACCAATGATTGTGCCGTCGTACGGATATTTCCCGATAAAAAGAATATTTCCTGACCAAACGAATATTTTATGACAACTTGCTTACTTTATAAAATTTCACATATCACCCTTAACTTTAACCTTTTATCAATTTAATCATTTACTAAATATAATAATAATTATAAAAAATTGAATACTTTATTTCATAAAATTCAGGATCTTACGCCCACCCCCCACCCGCCACCCGCCCACCCCCACCCCCACCCCCACCCCCACCCGCATGTTAATTATCAAACAACTTTTTTTCATTCAGATTCAGATTCAGCTCATTCAGATTCATTTTCATTCAGTTTATATCAAACAACCTCTTAGGCCTATATTTTTTTTAAAAAATATGAATTTAAACTTTGCCTAATTTAAATAAATAAAAATAGTTAAGCACTCAATTAATTTCAGTTAATAGGGATCGACCACGATTAACTAACCTTGCCAGCTCTACTTGTATGCCATTCTGCCAGTCATTCAAATTGGTTATTTAAGTTTGGACTCCAAAAGTTTCGGGCCGGTTGATAAGGACAGGTGTGTAGTAGAAAAGAATGTTTGGAAATAGCTGGCCCATAACTCTAATTCCGGAATAATGACCCAAATTTTAAAGCCACCGCGTGGATCAGCCGCCCCCAACAAACAAACAAAAAACAAGCGTAGTCCAAGTTCTTTAAATAAATAAAAGTTATTTAAGTAATAAAGGTGTAAAAACAACTCCAATCATATATGTGTTTGGAACCTAAAAAATTCGAAGGAGTAAAGAAGGAAAAAGAAAGATAAAAAAGAAAAGAAAAAATAAACTAAATTAAAAGAAATTATTGGAATATTTTTATATTAACTATCTATAGATATATATTAAAATATGTTTTTAAGAGACTTATAGTACTCCATCTGTTTAGCAAAAAATACTCATTTGTCAAACATTTTTGTTCTAAAAAAAGCTTGTCATTTGATTTGATGATATTAAAAAAATAGAAATGCGATCCTTGTAAAAGTGATCAAATTTTGCATAGTTTATTTTACACAACGACCCAACTAGCTTATTAATTGATTTATTTAATTTACAACCCTAACCTCCTTCCTACTATCTTATATAATGGGATTTGCAGGCTCTATGTGCCTCTCCGCCTGCACTTCTAGAACGCCAAAAGGAGTACACGTTTAAGTTGCACACTGAACAAAAAAAGTAATCAAAAACGAATCGGTTATAACGACGATTTTTTAAATTATAGAGGCGGTTTGAACCGTCGCCATAACTATATCGTCGACTTTGTATGCTATAACGACGAAAAAAATCGTCGCTATAACCGGTTCGTTTTTGATCCGCTGGAGCAGGAAGCCGTATATATATATATATATATATATATATATATATATATATATATATATATATATATATATATATATATATGGGTCTCCATCCACAGCAACCGGTTGTTGGGGAGCAACCCATTTTTTTCCAGCCGCTACAGCTTGTACTGGCCACTTAGAATTTTTTTTTATAAGCCGCTACAAGCTGTAGCGGCTGAGAAAAAATGGGTTGCTCCCAACAACCGGTTGCTGTGGATGAGATCCCTATATATATATACTAGCTGGGTCCCGTGCCTCCGGCACTGTATGAACAATATGATTTATCTCAAACTTTGAACGACCAAAATAATTTATTGAGTGAGCGAGAAATTTAAAGTCATTTGTATTTTATTAAATTATTATTAAATTATTAGATAGATAGATGTATTTTATTAGATAGATGTATGAACGGTGAGATTTATCTCAAACTTTGGACGGCCCAGATGATTTATTGAGTGAGCGGAAAATTCAAAATCATTTGTATTTTATTAGATATATATATATATATATATATATATATATATATATATATATATATATATATATATATATATATATATAGTCCGCTTCTCCAGCGAACTGGAAGGAGTGAACTAAAAACGAACCGGCTATAACGACGTTTTTTTCGTCACAATAACATAGAGAGTCGGTTTTTATGCTATAGCGAAGAAAAAACCGTCGTTATAGCCGATTTACTCTTAATTTGCTTCCTCCAATTCACTGGAGAGAGTCGGGCTATATATATATATATATATATATATATATATATATATATATATACGGTCCGGATCTTAAGCTCACCCCTTATCTAACTCACCCGAGCTCACCCTCCATTTAGCGACGGACCCGACGACGGTTCGGTCATACAACCGTCGTCTATACTTTTAGCGACGGACAACATATAGTGTCGCTATAAGTATAGACGACGGTTGTATGATCGAACCGTCGTCGTGTCCGTCGCTAAAAGGGGGTGAGCTCGGGTGAGTTGAATAAGGGGTGAGCTTAAGATATATTCCCTATATATATATATATATATATATATATATATATATATATATATATATATATATATATATATATATATTGGCACTTGTTAAAGTAGCTTAATTAATTACAAGATGATTAATAACAAGCAATCTCATGATCAAGAAGCTCCATTGGAAAAATTCCCAATCCCTAAAGTGCAACGACAAGAGTTACTAGATGATGATGAAGAAGAAGAATCACTAGAGACGCTCTCTTTATCTGATCTTCCGATATATAGCAACAATTCTTCTGATTGGGAAAAATACTTAGCCAAGGAATATCAGTCCTCTTCATTCTCCTCCTCCTCCTCCTCCTTATTATCATCATCCAACCAAGACTATTTCGAGTTCTTTAGTGAAGAATGGAACAGTCCTAATTTCTCTTATCCATCCGACAATATTATTTTCTGCGGAAAACTACTAATTCCATCCAATCAACCCTCCTCAGATTCTTCTCAAAACCCCGAAAACCAAACAATAAAGGGCAAGAAAAGATCATGCCTCTTTCGATGGAAATCCGATGTCTCATTTTATAAGTCCAAGAAAAGTTCAAGAAAATTATCTAGTGGACTTTTTGATGGTGATTACATGAAGAAAAAGGAAAAGAGTAAGGCACAGCTTTCGAATTCCAAGTCTTTTCCCCTGCAAGAGAAATGTAGTAGAAGAAAAAAGAAGGAATTTTCAGGTAAAAGAAGGATTTCATCATCTATGTTTATGTTTGGATTGGCTAGGGTTCCTAGTGATCTTATGGAATTGAGCAATATAAGAAGTAGGCAGAGCCGGCGGGTTCCGTCGACGGCATTGTTTCTATCGGACAGGTGGTACGGAGAAGGTTGCTGTTTGTCGGAGAAATGAGAAGGGGTTGTGGGGTTTGGTGAGAGTTTTGTGTTGTGGTGGTAACCACCGTGCAAACACCGTGGTGAAGGCTTCTTTTGGTTAAGTTATTCTTAATAATGATAAATTTATGAGCATATTCTTTTATAATATTAATTGTACAAATAAACATTTTTTTAATAAAAGAAAATCATTATCAATGTTATAGAATGTATATAAACCTTGCAATGGTATAATTAATTATATTTTATTTAAAGATTGGGCACATAAGTTGCTATGGTGGATCACAACTCCTATCATTTTTTATGAATGTGAGTTTCTTTTAATTTTGCAATTTTTGAGGAATATTAACATTTAGTATAAATACAAATTTATTTTTGACAAACTATAATATACATAAAGAGTGCAGTTGATATTGTTTAAACAAAATATTAAGTGTTGTCATTTAAAATAATTTTAAAAGTGTTGCTAAATATCAAATATGTACTCCATATAGTAGCAATATCTTTTCTCTCGAGCAATACTTACCGACCGTCTAAAATCTTAAAAAAGTGAAACTTTGATTTTATTAAGTCTAGACGATCTGATCTACCGTGAATGATGGGTCCTGGCAAGTACGTCTGTTGGCAAGAACTTGACAAGGAAACAAGAAATTCAACATCCCCCCTCCTTTGTTTTGTTACTCCTTAATTTAATATTCCATCTATTCTGGTAAAGAAGTCAAATTTTTATGTAATTTTTAAATGATACTTTTTGGGACGTATTCAGTATAAAAACTAGACTCCTGAAAATTATGCTTTGAAGCTATATAGCAATTTTTTTATTTTAATTTTTTCTATTATTATTATTATTATTATTATTTTGTAAGAATACATGATTATATCATACGATTTTAGTCTGTAATTAAGGCTTGTACTTGATATTATGTACATAAAATAATTATATTCTTTTTATTGGTGCTTAGAGTTAGCGACACTTGTCTCCCAGGATACTGTAAGACTCCTAACTTTTACGAATAAAGATTTAATTTTCTCTAAATATTATTTTTAATAATAATAAGGTGTGAATTTGATATAATGTTATAGTTGTGAGTAATATTTATAAATTTTACAAAGTAAAGCAAGTTGCCATAAAATATTCGTTTGGTCGGGAAAATATTCATTTTATCAGGGAATATCCGTACGATGACACAATCATTGGTAGACCCCACAACAGAATTACTGTCAGATATAGAAAGCGACAGAAATAACAGTACAAATTTTCTTCAAGAATATCTTCGCTATACCAATCGGAATTACTCTCATACTAAGGTAAGGGATATTATTTTTAGTTCAATATTCGTAAAAATAATATTTTCTTCTATACTATGTAGTATGTAAGTAATATTATTTTGTTTCATATTCCTAATTTTACACTTATTTTGATAAGTATTGCTTCTATACTCTTTGAAATTAGTAGAATATCTTTGAAATTTGTGTTTCATCTAGTATCGTTTCATAGAAATATTTTTCTGAATATTCTTGTTAAATTTAATCTGTTAGTTCCCAGTAGGCACACAATAGATCTAGAAGGGGGGGGGGGGCAGGGGGGTTTAATAGATCCTTTTTAAATTTCAAATACTTTTCTAGTTTATTTTATATTGCTGATGAATTAGCATATGACAAACATAAGAATCTTTTCAAGCACATCAGAATAAGTAAAAGATCCCCTTCATTGATATATTCAAAAACATACATACATTGTTCGTAGAGTTAATTTAGTTATAAGCAGTTAATACATATATATCATTTATAGCAGTTAGGTACATAATGTAAATGACAGAAATTAATGACTGAATGTAAAAGACACAAGAGATTTTAAGTGATTCAGAGACTCAAGCTCCTAATCCACTATTCGGCTTCAACAAGTAGGAATTCACTAAGGAAGGGCAGCACTCTGAATCACTAAGATTTCCTTCAAGGCCAACCTTCAGTTCACTAAGAACTCTTCAAGCCCAACAGACTTAGAACTTCATTTAGTCCGTCCATACAAGGACCCCTCAGGCCCTGACTACTTGTTATTGTTGTAGTTAGTTGTTGGTGCTTTGCTGCTAAGATGTCTTGAAGCTTGAACATCTTTTGTACTTACACCAGTACAAAGTACTAAATAGACAACACTTAAACCACAACGTTTTTTTATAAAAACGTTGTGGTATTTTTTTCCACAACGTTTTAAAATAAACGTTGTAGATATATATGCAAAAACGTTATCTATTTAAAAGGACATTTTTTTTGGTTTTAACTAGATAACGTTTTGATTTTAAAAATGTTGTCTAGTCCAAAAAAAACACGGAGCTTTAAAAAATCTCAGCTGAAGTGAAAAGTTAAATAATAAGTATCACCCTTATCAGTATTTTTCCCTAGCCCGCTCCCAGTCTCCAGGCCAGATCTGAAATCTCGATTTTGTTGCTTTCTTCCTCACCGTCGCCAGAAAGGATATCGCTGGCGTCGTGGCCTCTCTTCCCCTGTCGCCGTCCCTCTCTTCCACCGTCGCCGTCCCTCTGCTTTTCTATACTACTTTGCTCCGTCCCTCTACTTTTCTGGATGCAATTGTAAGTAAGTTAATGGTGACGCAGTTCCCAATTTCACTAATCTTTAGCACTTGTTTTACCTTTCCCGTCCTTAGGTAGGGTTCGAGCTGACCCGAGTTATGGTTTATGGGTAACAATAGAGCGAAGCGAGTGCTAAATGGATGCATGAGAATATGTTTTCATTTGTTGTATTTTTGATATGGGATTGACGAGCTGACTCTGAGTGGAGTTGTAACTATCCCTGCCAAGCGGGAGGCTAACCACTGTAGTAGCGATAATAGATATTTTGTTAATAAATTTCTCTTAAATCTACATGTTCTAAGGCTGTTTCTTATTGAACTAGGAGACCCGATTGAGAATAGCTTTGGAAACAGCAAAAGGTTTGGAATATCTTCATGAGCATGTCAGTCCCTCAGTTATTCACAGGGATTTTAAGAACAACACATCCTTTTGGATAGAAATTTACATGCCAGAGTGTATGATTTTGGATTGGCCAAGCTTGGATCAGAAAAAGCTGGCGGACATGTATCCACTCGAGTGTTGGGTACCCATGGATATGTTTCCCCAGAGTAAGGACATACTTTTTACTATCTGTTGGATGTTTTTTCTTAATTTATTTATTTTTTTTCTTAAAGTTATAATTTGACAGTGAATTTTGGTTGGTGTTATGCAGGTATGCATTAACTGGCCACTTGACAACAAAATCAGATGTTTATAGCTATAGGGTTGCCCTTCTTGAGTTGCTCACTGGTAGAGTTCCAGTTGATATGAAGAGAGCTCCTAGGGAAGGTGTTCTTGTATCGTGGGTAGGTTCTTCATTTAGTTTCCCCTGTGATATGAAGAGAGCTCCTGGTTTTGCGAATTTCATTATCCATATTGTCACTCTCTTTCTTTATCCCATGAATTTCCTTTCTAGTTCCTTTTCCTCTTGAATTGTGATATATCTTCTCGTCTCTTGCTATTGGTTTTCAATAGGCTTTGCCCCGGCTCACCGATAGAGAGAAGGTTGTATCAATTATGGATCCAGCACTGGAGGGTCAGTACTCTATGAAGGAGGTTATCCAGGTTGTCGCCATTGCTGCAATGTGGGTACAACCAGAGGCAGATTATAGGCCACTAATGGCAGATGTTGTCCAGTCACTGGTCCCCCTGGTGAAACAACACAAGCCAACTTCCAAGATAAGCAACTGCTCCAATGTCAGTGCTACTCAATCTCCTAAGACATATAACTTTGGCAAAGCTAGTGGTCGAAGACAAATCAGAGTAATATTAAAATTGAAAAAGATGTAAAGATGTAGGTAACACAATTGCTCTTTTACTGATATATTCAAAACTAATCTCACTGTCATTAGAATGAATAGTTATCTCCTCATCAATCAAAGTGGGTGAAATGATGAAGTAGTAGGACTTTCTTTCAATTGCATCTTTAACATAAGTTACATAACTATCTACGGGAGAGGATCAAGAGTAGAACTCTTAAGTAGTAGAACTCCCTTAAATAATAGAATTGTATCAAAACGACGTAGTTTTGATAAGACGCGGTGGTATTTTTGTAAATATGCGGTGGCATGATATTTACAAAAATGCCACCGCATCTTATCAAAACTACGTCGTTTTGATACAATTCTATTATTTAAGGGAGTTCTACTATTTAAGAATCCTACTCTTGATCCTTTCTGACTATCTACTCACCAACTGATTGTTAAGCTTAGTGATGTAGAGTGAAAGTGGATATATTATGGCCTATTTGAAGCTACTTGTCTCAGCTAGTTACTCTATGGTTCTGCCAGCCTGACCTATTTTAAGCGACTTGTCTCAGCTCGTTACGTGTTTGATGCAGCAATGGTAAGTTCATATTATCATTTTTTTCTTCTTTCTTTCTTTCCTCTTTTTATTGTTAATTGTGACGCCCCCAAAATCGGTATACATCACCTATTCTGAGTCGCTAAATACATGGTACAAAATTCAAATACAACTTAATTATACAACAGTCGTGTAAAATACTACTAAACATATGCTGTGAGTTTTAATACAAATATTGTTATCTAGACAATATACAAACTCAATGGGGTCCTCATTACATTTATTATCATACTATTTCATAGAATAGTGAGGACTACTAATGTTATTATCTGGACCTTCACTATGTTCCCCGACTAGTCCCTGCTACGTTCTCATTTCCTGAAGAGAACAATGAAATCAAAATGGTGAGCTCAACTAGCCCAATAAGAAATATTATGAATAAGATAATGCAGAATAAATTATCACTAGCCTTCAACAGTGTTAAACTGATAAAATATAACAAACATCAAGTTTAATTGCAGCGGAACAAGCAATCCATTAGAAGAGTCAAACAGAGAATACAATCTACTATATTATATGATTTAAAAGGTTTTTCATGACTTTTATCACTGAGACTCGGCTTAATAAATAATCCACATCATCCCTGCACTACGACCAAGGATATTCATTAGTATCACAACCGCAAATTATCCATGCACCACAGCCAAGGATATTCGTGTATTCATCAATGGTCACGATCATGCCAACAACTGTCCATCAATGCACTACGGGTCAATGAGAACTTTTTCCACATCATTTGTAACATTACGGTCATGATTACACCGAATAATCCCTGGTCATAATCATACCAAGTCCATCTATGCACTACAGGCCACAGATGACTTTCAACATAATATAAACATGAGGATGATGACAATGATATAAGAATTCAATAAAACAAGTTCAAGAATTAATTTATCCAGGAACTAATAATGTCCAAATTGTCAACATGATACTTCTTTATAGAGTAATACTCAAGAATTCTCAGAAGAATATTTTCATGAAAAGATACTGGATGAAGCGCAAATATCAAGGATATTCCACTAATTTCATAGAGTATAGAAGTCAAAACTTTAACCAACTGAATATAATAAAGAATGGAATAACAAAAGAAATCACCAGGCATGCGATAAACCGCACAGACAGGTTATTCCAACAGGATAATAAATAATGGAACCAGGTCATGCGTAAACGCACCGACAGGATATTCCAACAGAATAATAAATAACGGAACCAGGTCATGCGTAAACGCACAGACAGGATGTTCCAACAGAATAATAAACAACGGAACCAGGTCATGCGTAAACGCACAGACAGGATGTTCCAACAGGATAATAAACAACGGAACCAGGTCATGCGTAAACGCACAGACAGGATGTTCCAACAGAATAATAAATAATGGAATAACAGAAGAATTTCACCAATAAGAAAGAAGGAATACCCCTAACGAGTACAACAAATAATATTCCTTACCGTAAAAGAAGAGTATTTTGACTGGTAGGGCGAGGATATACTCAAAGAAAACTTGCACTACGCTCAAAGCTTTCTTAAACTCTAAAAAGATACGCTCAAGATTATATAAGAAGAACTCTCTCTATAGTTTCTCTCTCTAGAGTTTCAGTGAATTCGTAAGAAATATTGAAGGAATGAGCTTCTATTTATAGAAGAATGAACTGCATAGTAACTAATTCATGAACGGTCCAGATTGATTTACTTTAAACGGACGGTCCAGATTGGTTTACAATAAAATATAATATATTCTATTTATAATCTAATAAAATGAATAACTTTATAAAAGTATTCTGTTTTATATAAAAAGATTTTACTATGCAAACACTATGCAGGCACTATGCATAATAAAATATAATATATTCTAATTATTGTCTAATAAAACAGATAACTTTATAAAAGTATTCTGTTTTATATAAAAAGATTTTACTATTAGTCTAATAAAACGAATAACTTTATAAAAGTATTCTGTTTTATATAAAAAACTTTTCTGTTTTATTACATTAATAATATTAGTAAAACAAAACTCATCATCATTATTATAATTCACAATATTAATCGACCAGGTCGTTCCCAGGAAAGAGGGGGCTTTCCAATAAGGATTTCTCCCCATTATATAACAACTTGCGTACTTTGCAAAATTTTTAAATATTACCCACAACTATAACATTATATCAAATTCATTCCATAATATTCAAAAATGATATTTATAGAAAATTCATCTTTATTTATAAAAGTTGGGGTCTTACAACCTCCCCTTCTTATGAAATTTCGCCCTCGAAATTAGGGTACGTACCTGGTATGTCGAAGAGGTAAGGATACCCTGATTTCATTTCAGATTCTAACTCCCAAGTCATTTCCTCAACATCGTGGTTTCTCCATAAAACTTTGACTTGAGGTATAACTTTGGAACGTAGAATATGTTCCTTCTTATCCTAGATTTGAACAGGAACCTCTTCAGACGTCAAATCTTCTGCTATTTCGTCTGGTTCTAACTCAATAATGTGGTTCGGGTCTTCCACATATTTACGTAACATGGATATGTGAGAAATGTTATGAACACGAGACATACTTGGCGGTAAAGCGAGTCTATTGTTGGGTAAAATCTAGTTACGCACAACACGCAAGTATACGTGGTCAACAAGTAATAAAGTGATAAGTTGAGTATCGTTCCCACAGAGAATTATTTAATAAAAATCACCAAGTACTAACCCATAACCAACTCAGTCTTATTTAAACGAATGAATTTAATGTTATAAATTAAAATATTTAACTAAACTAATTCTAATTACCACTAATTAAAAATCAGATTATGGAGATTTAAGATCACAACTTCACTTATTGCTTCATTTAGGTTAACACACTTCTCATCAATTATTCACTATCCCGAATTATTAATCAAGAACACGAAAGTAGTATTAACCACCTCTCGATGCACTAATACCATATTAACGTCAATCCACAATTAAGATAGAAATTCGTTAAACACCTTAATCAACTAACTCACTATATCTCTATGTGAATTACAATTGAAGAAGGTTGAAGAATAAGTTCTCTACCCGATTACATGCGATGTCAATCATATCTCTACCTTAACACTCATCAAGTTTAAGCTATTAACAAAATCCTGAATACATGCTATCATGATTAGATCTAAATCTATACTTCATCTCTCGAGTTCATATAGATTATCACGATAATTGATGGCCAAGCAATTAAACAATTAAGTCCAAATCACAATAGACAATCCTCACAATAGAAAATACTAATTGATAACGAAGTATATTAAAATAAACTACACAATAAGATCCATTGTAATCTCAAACAAAGAATTAGTTCATGATTATTGAATTTAAACTAAGAATCCACAATTGAATACACATTAAAAGATAAAAATAGAAGAAGTAAAGAAGATAGAATCTATTGTCTGTAGATTTAACGCTCCCTCCTTGCTCCTACTTTGAATCTTCAATGATCTCCAAGTTGCATCAATCTCCAAATCTCATAAAAACTAGTGTTTTTCTCTAATTTACTCTAATCTAATTTAATAGAATGCTTTCTAATCTCCTAATAATCTCCTTTAATCTGTGTTATTCCTCTCCTTTTATAAGCCTTTGTACATGTCTTTAAGTCCTCTTGGAAGTCCTTGAATCAAACAACTCGAAAACAATCCTTTTCGGACTCAAATTCGGACAAAATCTCCTCCTTTTCGCGCATACCCAGCCCCGGCTGGGTATTTCTTTTGTAAAAACGCAGCCCCAGCTGGGTAGTAAGCTGCTAAAATGCCCAGGACCCCAGCCCCGGCTGGGTCCTAAGGCTAAAAAACGTCCAACCCCGGCTGGACACCAATCTGCCAATTCATTTTCTGCTGGAACCTCCTCTGTTAAAACTGCCATAACTTTTAAACCAAGAGGATTTACGGGGCCCGTGACATATCAAATCGAAGCTATCGAACAAATCTACAACTTTCATTCTTTGAGCTTTCAGAAATAACAAACACATGACGGTCGAAATTGGACTGGAAGTGACTGCTATGCAAATGACCACCCAAAACAGTGAAGTTCAACGTCCGCTGGTAGAAATGTCATAACTCTTTTATCCGGACTCCGATTTGAATGATTCAAGATGTTACAGAAAGCTAAGAAAATGCTCTACAATATAGTCCAAGCTCCAAGCCAAGAACATAAAATGACATGAAAGCACAAACGATATCCGGCTTGCTTTTTTTTTGCATTTTCCGTGCTTTTCCTTACCAATAATCGCTCACATCGCTTCTAAACGTATAACCTACAAAACAAACACAAAATGCATGAAAAGTAACTAAGACACATGAATAAAAACAACTAATTCAAGTAAAAGATACCGGATAGGTAGGTATAAAACCTACTTATCATCTATAGGCCACAGTTCCTACTCGATCGAGGATTAAAAATGGGCCGATGAATCGATGATTGAGCTTTCCTCTCTTTCCAAATCTCGTAACTCCTTTCCATGGAGCAACACGTAACAACACATGATCTCCTATATCGAATTCCATGTCCTTTCGATGAAGATCAGCATAACTCTTTTGTCGTTCTTGTGATGTTTTTATACGTTGTTGGATCGTTTGAATCTTTTTCGTAGTCATACGTATCAACTCCGGTCCTAACAACGTTGCTTCACCCACCTCATCCCAGCATACTAGATAATGACACTTTCTTCTATACAATGCCTCAAATGGAGCCATGTCAATACTTGCTTGATAACTGTTGTTGTAGGAAAACTCTACCAATGGTAAGAACTTATCCCAACTTCCCTTGAAGTCAAGGACACAAAGTCTTAATAAATCTTCAAGAGTTTGAATAGTCTTCTTCGACTTCCCGTCCGTCTGAGGATGATATGCCGAGCTAAATCGTAAATCTGTGCCCATAGCTTTCTGCAAACTAACCCAAAATCGTGAAGTGAATCTTGGGTCTCGATCAGAAACTATTGATACTGGCATAACATGCAGTCTTACAATCTCGTTTATGTACATACGAGCAAGACGTTCAAGTGTATAAGTTTCTCGTATCGGTAAAAAATGAGCAAACTTGGTCAATCTATCAACAATGACCCAAATCGCATCTATACCTTGAGAAACCTTAGGAAGACCGGTAACGAAATCCATGGTAATGTGCTCCCACTTCCATTCTGGAATTTCAAGTGGTTGCAATGGACCTTTTGGTACTTGATGCTCCGCTTTAACTCGTTGACAAGTTAGACACCTTGAGATAAACAACGCTAACTTTCTCTTCATATTGCTCCACCAAAATGTATGACGAATATCATGATACATTTTGGTACTCCCAGGATGGATTACAAACGGTGTGTTGTGCGCCTCCATCATGATTTTATACTTTAAATCAGGGTCGTTAGGAACACAAAGTCTGGAGTTGACTCGAAGTATTCTTTCTTCATCGATTCTTTCTTCCAGCATATCACCTTCTTAAACTTTCTTCCTCATAAGCATCAGCTTCAGGTCTGTAGCTTGAGCAGCTTTAACTTTATCAATTAAAGTCGGTTCTACTCGTATATTCTCCATCATCACATGGTTCTCTGGAATCTTTAACTCTATCTCCATCATTTGCAAGTCACACAAAATGGGCCTTTATGTTGACAATATCGCACTCGTACTTGCATATGATCTTCTACTCAATGCGTCAACTACCACGTTCGCTTTTCCAGGATGGTATGATCATAATCTTTCAACAGTTCAAGCTAACGTCGTTGTCGCATGTTGAGTTCCTTTTGAGTGAAGAAATATTTGAGGCTTTTATGATCCGTAAAGATCTCCACCTTCTCCCCATACAAGTAATGCCTCCAAATTTTAAGTGCGATGAAAACAACTGCTAACTCTAGGTCATGAGTAGGATAATTCCTCTCATATTCTTTGAGTTGTCTTGAGGCATAGGCTATGAATTTTCCATGTTGCATGAGAACACATCCCAACCCTTTACCCGAAGCATCACTGTAGATGACAAATCCCTCCTAGCCAGATGGTATTAGTCAGAACAGGTGCTGAAATGAGTCTCCTCTTGAGTTCTTGAAAACTCTTCTCACATTCTTCGCTCCAACCGAACTTTGTATCTTTCCGAGTCAGCTGAGTTAATGGAGTAGCTATTCAAGAAAATTCCTTCCACGAATCTCCGATAATAACCAGCTAAGCCGAGAAAGCTACGTACTTCAGTCACTGATTTAGGTTGCTCCCAGCTTTGAGTTGCTTCAATCTTTGCCGGGTCAACAGATATTCTATGACTTGATAATACGTGCCCAAGGAATGCTATTTCCTCAAGCCAGAACTCACATTTCTTCAACTTGGCATAAAGCTTGTATTCACGAAGCTTTTAGAGTGTCAGTCTCAAGTGTTGCTCATGATCTTCATGGATTTCGGAATAAAACAAGAAATCATCAATAAAGACGACCACAAAGTGATCTAAATATTCCTTGAATACTCGGTTCATCATATCCATGAAGGCAGCATGAGCATTAGTCAATCCAAAGGACATGACTAGGAATTCATAATGCCCGTACTGAGTTCTGAAAGTCGTCTTTGGAATGTCATCGGTTCTAATCTTCAATTGGTGATATCCAGATCAAAGATCAATCTTTGAAAAGAATTTGGCTCCTTGCAACTGGTGAAACAGGTCATCAATACATGGCAATGGGTACCTATTTTTGATGGTGACATGATTCAACTCCCGATAATCAATACAAAGTTGCATACTCCTATCTTTCTTCTTCTCGAATAGAACAGGAGCACCCCAAGGAGACGTACTAGGACGAATGAAACCAATGTTTAACAATTCTTGCAATTGGGTCTTTAACTCTTGAAGTTCAATAGGAGCCATTCGATATGGGGCTTTGGAAATAGGGTTTTGTACCGGGTTCAAGGTCGATACAAAATTCAATTTCACGCTCTGGGGTAGGCCAGGGAAGTTCTTCAGGGAATACGTCAGGGAATTTATTAACAATAGAAATATCATTCAAAACTGACGTATTTTTGTTTAGATCCGTGACATGAGCTAAGAAAGCTTGACATCCGTTTTTCAATAAACGAATAGCTTTATGGCTTGAGATGATCGTGATTGATTTTAATGGTTTGGTCACTTGAATTCGCATAATAGGTTGATTAGGAATATGAAAGCTAATAACCTTACGAAAAAAATCAATTTTAGCATGATGAGTAGTTAACCAATCAATCCCTAGAATCACATAAAATACAAGTATTTTCAATGTAATAAGATCGACAGGTAATCCGAGGGTACCGATTTGAACCAAACAAGACTTATAAACAGTGGATGTAATGAAAGTTTCTCCCAACGGAGTTTCCACAGATAAGTCAAAGTCTAATTTCTCCGGAGTCAAATATAATTGTTGAGCGCGAGTAGGAGAAATAAAAGAATGGGTAGAACCGATATCAAATAAAGTATAGACTTCGCTAGAGTTTATGATAATCTTACCCGTGATGACCTTATTCGGGTTCCTTGCTTTCTGGGAGGTCACAACAAACGCTCTCCCTTACACTACCGGCTTTGACTTTTCTGGGATGACCTTTGGTGCCTCCATCCTAGCTGAACTTGTCTTCAATGAACAACAAAATCGGGCTAAGTGACCTTCTCTTCCACAATTATAACATGCTTTGGACGACATCGCGCAGTTTGGGCTGATGTGTCCCTCCCCTCCGCATTTGAAGCATATGATAGGTGGTCGTTCTCCTTCCTTAACAACGGGTGGTGGTGCTGACGTCTTTCCATCATTGTTGAATCTCCTCTTCTTGAAATGTCCATTATTATTGTTTTGGCCCTGATTACCACCGAAGTGGTTACCACTTCTGGCATGTTGATTCCCTCCACGCTTGTTGTCACCGCTTCGATGACTACTCTCACTGGTATTATTATTTTGCCGGCTGCTCTCTTTTGGTTGCGTTGACTCGTTATCGCGCTCTACTAACTGAGCCCTATTTACAACATCTGAATACAAACATAGTTTATGAGAAATAAGATGTTGACGTATCTCCGGCTTTAAATCTCTTAAAAACATCCGCGTCATTCTCTCTTTATTATCCACCAAGTGGGACGCAAACCGAGACAACTCGGTAAACTTAGCTTCGTACTGCGACATGGTTATATTATCCTGCTCCAACTTGATGAACTCTACCTCTTTTATGTGACGAATACTTTTGGTAAAGTACTTGTCGTTGAATAGTTCTTGAAACTTCTCCCAAGACATCTTCAGTGCGACAGGTTGAGTACGCTTTACCGATTTCCACCAGTAATCTGCCTCTCCTCGGCAACATAAAGGCGGCAAATGGAACCTTTTGCTCCTCGGAGCATCCCAAGACATCAAATATCTTGGTGATCTGCTTTATCCATGTTTTCGCCTTAAGTGATTTTGGCTCTCCAATAAACTTCGGTGGTCCCATCTCCTTGAACTGTTTAGCGGTGACCGTCCGAGAGTTTCCAGTGTTTCCACCTATATTTTGGACAGGATCCGCTCTCGCCTGCTGTTGCATGAATTGCATAAAGCCTCTGAACATTCCATCATTCATCATTTGTCCAGTGTTGTTGTTTGCATGAGGATTGTCGCCTTCCTGATGCACATTATCCTGATTATTGATATGTGGTGAATCAACGGTCGTTTGTGCTCAATTGTTATTCTCAACATTCTCGGATGTTATTTTCAGATACTGCCACAAAACAAAGGTTAATTGACATGTAACATATTATCCCTATATTCTGACCGACCAATTAAATACCAAATAAACTTAGGTAGGTCATACTAGCGAAGGAATTCCCCATCTCTCCCCTCCTAGTTCTATTCTCACATCTTAGCCAGGGATCATGTGACGAACGAGATTTTTGTAAAATAATTTTTAATATTTATTGAATTAAATAAATATTTTTCGATGATTTAATTATTGGATTAAATAATTATTTGATGCAATTGTGGTAGATTAATTTAAATATGTGTTGCATTTATTAAATTAATGTAGATAATATTTATTATTCAAGTATGTATTTATGTGAGCTTATTGAATTAAATGAAATATTTAATTAATCATGATGTTATTTTAATTAATTTAATTATTAATTAGAGAGTTAATAATTTGACATTAATTATTAATGAGAAATTTAATTATGTGACTATGTGAAATTATGAGAAATTATTATATTTTATTTAAAATAAATTAAATAAGATATTGATTTATTTTATGAAGGAGTGTGACATTAATTAAACCATATGATAAAGCTTTATTAAATTAAATGGTTTTGAAATCTATTAAGCCTAGCCAAACATGGCCTTAATGGGAGTTACTAGCAGTTGCCCATGACTGGGTTAATTGACCACTTAGTGCGTCAGTTCCTTTAATATATCATACGTCTTCTTTTCTTTCCTTCATTATTGGTAAGTCTAGAGAGCTTTCACAGAAAGAGATACAGAGTATTAGTTGAGAAGTCAGAGAGAAATTGATATTCTTCTCTTATTAAAATCCACACTACGCTTTGGGTAATCTCCTCTTTTCCAATTTCTACTTTACGTATTTTAGTTTTCATAAAAATGGCTTTTAAAGTTTTTGGTTTAACCTCTGTAATTGGGTTAGGAGTAATGATTATGGGTTGTATGTGTGTTATGACATATCAAATCGTGTTTAATTATATATATTATGTAAACCATATCATCAAATTCATGAAAACATGTCGTATATGATTTCTACAAAATTACAGAGTATGGGTTTTGGACTTATGGCCTTATACGTGATATTTTATGTATTAATCGTATATTATCCCTAAATTTTACACTTGTATATTGTTATGCATGTTGATACGAAGAGACCAAAGTTTAAATGAACGGATTTGGTGTTATAATGAATCCGTAGTGACAATTTTCATGTTTTATTTTCAAAACCTCCAAGAACATCAAAGTCAGTGAAATTCATATGCTTTAATCTGTTATTAAGTGTTTAAATTGGTTAATGTCAGTATATAAATGTTTGGTTATGATTATACATGAATTATATCATGTGGGTATGATTAAATTCATGTAGTGATAATTTAATTGGAGTTTTTTTGGTCGTGTTCTGCAATTTTCGCGAATTGCAGAACAGTTTCTGGTTCGTCGCGCTGCGGCGATAGTCTCAAGCCTTATGTCCTGCGCCGCAGCGCCACTGCGCTGCAGCGCCGCAGCGCCATGTGTCCGGCTGCAGCGCCACGACGCCGTAGCACGAAGATCAAGTGTAACAGTGGCGCCGCAGCGCCACTCTCCAGAAAGTTCAGAAATGTAATTTTAAAATGTTTAAGTCTAACAATGTGTTAGTAAATTAATGTAATGAACATAAAATTATCTTATAAGTATAATGAGATGTTAAAATAGATACTTAGCATGTAAATAACATAATTACATGTGGATTGAATTATGGATTTACATAATTAGCTTGTTATTCATGATGTGTAAATTATGTGACAAAGTGGTAATTTGACTAAGTATAGTCATAATCAAAGTAGACAAAGAGAATGAGTTTATGATGATTAGTTAAGTTATAATTAACTGGTATTGTGAATGTGAATGTGAATGGTATGTAGGATTAAATTCAAAGAACGTGCTTAGTTAAAGTGTAATCTACGCACGAGGTAAGTTTCCTAACCCTACTTGTCATTATTGTTCAAGTTTATTATTTATCCCGAGTAAATTATCATTACTATTATTCAAGTTCAAATGTTATATTAAAGATTTATTATCTTTTCAAGGCATGATTCAGTTATACAATAATTGTTCTATTGTATACTTCTTGAGATTATTATTCCGAATTGAATATCATTATTGTTGAACCTTATTAGACTAGTGAACTTTATTGATTCAACTAGTCCTTAGTTGATGAACGTTCTAAATTTCAGAACCCTTATTGAATTATCTAAACCAAACTTCCTTTGGTGCAGACTCGAATGTCAAACTGATATGAACAACCCTGCAAAGGGATTTACTTATGCATTAGCGTTAAGATATTGTGCACAGTATGGTACTAAGGGCTGATCCCCCTAAGTACGAGTAGAAAGGTCCATAGTCATATGACTGTTAAAGGTTTCAAGTATAACCCTTGATAACCTACGACATAGTTCAAGGTCTTAGGACCCTCAGAATTCTTTTGATTCTTGTTATTCATTCTTGATTCAAAAGTTGAGCTTTCATTCAGATGTCTTTGATTTATTCGCATGTTATTATACTGTTATTTCATTATTATACTTGTGGGCAATAGTGCTCACTCTTGCTTAATAATAACATTGCAGTTAAGAACGAAAGGACCGATGAACCTTCCACTAGTAAAGACAATGGCAAAGTTAGCAAGTGATGAAGACTTGTTATTGTATTAGATGATGTATTTATGCTTAAGACTTGAGTTAATAATGTTATTTAAGACTTATTTGTTTATGATTCCGCACAGATGTTTAAGGTTAGTTTAACCTGGGATTGTATTATTATTATTCAGATGTTGTAACCCTTAAGGGAAAGATTTTTATTCTATCTATTGCATGGCTTGCATTTATTATGGGTAGATAGATAGATGATGTTTGTACAGGGAACACCAAATCCTGTGGAATTGAAGTACCTGGATTTGGGGGTGTCACAGATTATATCCCTAAGCTTTGATACCAACTGTGACGCCCCCAAAATCGGTATACATCACCTATTCTGAGTCGCCAAATACATGGTACAAAATTCAAATACAACTTAATTATACAACAGTCGTGTAAAATACGACTAAACATATGCTGTGAGTTTTAATACAAATATTATTATCTAGACAATATACAAACTCAATGGGGTCCTCATTATATTTATTATCACACTATTTCATAGAATAGTGAGGACTACTAATGCTATTATCTAGACCTTCACTATGTTCCCCGACTAGTCCCTGCTACGTTCTCATTTCCTGAAGAGAACAATGAAAGAAAAAGGGTGAGTTCAACTAGCCCAGTAAGAAATATTATGACTAAGATAATGCAGAATGAATTATCATTAGCCTTCAACAGTGTTAAACTGATAAAATATAACAAACATCAAGTTTAACTGCAGCGGAACAAGCAATCCATTAGAAGTGTCAAGTAGAGAATAAAATCTACTATCTTCTATGATTTAAAAGGTTTTTCATGACTTTTATCGCTGAGACTCAGCTTAATAAATAATCCACATCATCCCTGCACTACGGCCAATGATATTCATTAGTATCACAACCATAAATTATCCATGCACTACAACCAATGATATTTGTGTATTCATCAATGGTCATGATCATGCCAACAACTGTCCATTAATGCACTACGTGTTAATGAGGACTTTTTCCACATCATTTGTAACATTATGGTCATGATTACACCGAATAATCCCTGGTCATAATCATACCAAGTCCATCTATGCACTACAGGCCACAGATGACTTTTAACATAATATAAACATGAGGATGATGACAATGATATAAGAATTCAATAAAATAAGTTCAAGAATTAATTTATCCAGGAACTAATAATGTCCAAATCGTCAACATGATACTTCTTTGTAGAGTAATACTCAAAAATGCTCAGAAAAATATTTTCATGAAAAGATACTGGATGAAGCTCAAATATCAAGGATATTCCACTAATTTCATGGAGTATAGAAGTTAAAACTTTAACCAACTGAGTATAATAAAGAATGGAATAACAAAAAAAATCACCAGGCATGCGATAGACCGCACAGACAGGTTATTCCAACCGAATAATAAATAATGGAACCAGGTCATGCATAAACGCATCGACAGGATATTCCAACAGAATAATAAATAATGGAACCAGGTCATGCGTAAACGCACCGACAGGATATTCTAATAGAATAATAAATAATGGAATCAGGTCATGCGTAAACGCACAGACAGAATGTTCCAACAGAATAATAAACAACGGAACCAGGTCATTCGTAAACGCACAGACAAGATGTTCGAACAGAATAATAAACAACGGAACCAGGTCATTCGTAAACGCACAGACAAGATGTTCGAACAGAATAATAAACAACGGAATCAGGTCATGCGTAAACGCACAGACAAGATGTTCCAACAGAATAATAAATAATGGAATAACATAAGAATTTAACCAATAAGAAAGAAGGAATACCCCTAACGAGTACAACAAATAATATTCCTTACCGTAAAAGAAGAGTATTTTGACTGGTAGGGCGAGGATATACTCAAAGAAAACTTGCACTACAGACAAAGCTTTCTTAAACTCTAAAAAAATACGCTCAAGATTATAGATAAAGAACTCTCTCTATAGTTTCTCTCTCTAGAGTTTCAGTGAATTCGTATGAAATAATGAAGGAATGAGCTTCTATTTATAGAAGAATGGACTGCATAGTAACAAATTCATGAACGGTCCAGATTGATTTACTTTAAACGGACGGTCCAAATTGGTTTACAATAAAATATAATATATTCTATTTATAATCTAATAAAACGAATAACTTTATAAAAGTATTCTGTTTTATATAAAAAGATTTTACTATGAAAACACTATGCAGCACTATGCAAACACTATGCATAATAAAATATAATATATTCTAATTATTGTCTAATAAAACAGATAACTTTATAAAAGTATTCTGTTTTATATAAAAAGAGTTTACTATTAGTCTAATAAAATGAATAACTTTATAAAAGTATTCTGTTTTATATAAAAAGCTTTTCTATTTTATTACATTAATAATACTAATAAAACAAAACTCATCATCATTATTATAATTCACAATATTAATCGACCAGGTCATTCCCTGGGAAATAGGGGGCTTTCCAATAAGGATTTCTCCCCATTGACGCGCAATTAGGTGACCAAACCTCTCATTGACAGAACTTCTAGATATCGTTAATATTGTAAATAATAATATTAATAACTTTGTCATCTCAATTATTGATTATAAAATATTTACAATAATTGAATCAAATAACGTGAGATACTATGCGACAATTACTGTAACAATAATTGAACAAAATTGAGTGACTTCTCACGTAAGTATCAATAATCAATACCGTGTGCTACTGTGCAACTACACATATTACTGTATTTTTAACACCGGGTGTTTCAACAGTTAACGGTAAAACTTCCGCCGTTATTTTTATAAAGTATTTTTGTCTTTTTCTCAATCCGAAAATAATTCCGTTGTGGGGTCCACCAATAATTGTGCCGTTGTACGAATATTCCCTGTTAAAATGAATATTCTCCGACCAATCGAATTTTATATAACAACTTGCGTACTTTGCAAAATTTATAAATATTACCCACAACTATAACATTATATCAAATTCATTCCATAATATTCAAAAATGATATTTATAAAAAATTCATCTTTATTCATAAAAGTTGGGTTCTTACATTAATACAATTCTATTTTATATGTTCGTGCAGTCCCTGCTTAATGTTATGATTTAGAACACAGTATTACAAGATAAGAATTGAGAACACGATGTCATTTTTTAGTTTTGCTAATGTGCCAATGTTTTCAATATGTAGTCCGATATCTGTTTCATCTACTGAAGGAAACTTCAGTTGAATAACTAATGTGGCCATTAAACTTCAGTTGAATATTTGCTCCATTAAACTTCTTATATTAATCATTGTAATTCATTAGCACTAGTCAATTTTGTCCTTTTCCATATAAAAAATTCTATAATTTATATATATGCTACATATTGTATTTACTGGAGCTATATTATGTGGCATAATTTATAAATATATGCTAAATATAGAGAATCAGAAACTGAAATCTATCTGGTGCTATTGTTTAGTCCTTTAGTTATCTCTCCAGCTAATTCTATTTAGTCTATTCACAAAAGCAGAAAACTTAAAAACTAACACATTTATTTTTTGGATTCTCCAGTTGTTTGGTCTTGGTGTGGTCAATATCTTTGGTTCATTTTTTTCAGCATACCCCACAACAGGTGAGTCTGTGGTCATGCAAGTAGAAGTTTTGAAAATTCGTACTTAAACACAGACAAACTTCATATATAATGCTCTTGAAATCTGGTGGTTGTAGTACATTAATGTATTGTACTTTCCATGTTTTAATTAGGTTTCGTCAGTTGCTATCATGTGCCACACATCATTTATTTTTCTTTTTGCATACCTTTGCATTTATGTGTATCAACATGGAATGTTACCGTTGTCAAAAGATGGGTGGAACTAGCATCATTGGAAGAGATTGCCAATGCCATTGACGTACCAAGTACTGTAGGCACCTCATTGTGTATGGCAGTTGCCTTGAAGAAAGATCATGAAGCTGGTAAAACTAGGGTCTTGAAATCATTGATTCCTTCACCTGTTAATTGACTCCTAATGCGAGTAAAGAAGCAGTGTGGTTAATTGTTTTGTGCTTTCATTTCTTTTTATATCTAGTAGTTTACTTCATTGATTTTACCATTTTATCTTTAATGCTCTTGCAGAGGGGAGGGAAATGGTATGTTTACTGCTCGTTGCTGGAGCAGATGCTACTGCACAAGACACCCAACATCGGCGCATTGTGACGCCCCCAAAATAGGTATACATCACCCATTCTGAGTTGTCAATACATGGTACAGAAACAACTACAACTTTATTAATACAACCATAAAACTGTGAGTTTAAATACAAATATTATCTTCTAGACAATATCTATACTCAAATAAATTCTCATCACATTTATTGATACATTATTTTACAAAAATGGTGAGGACTACTAAACAACTCTCTCTAGAACCTTCATTCCATACCCCGACCCCCGACTACTACTCGCTATATTCTCGCCTCCTAAGAAGAAAAATGGAACAAAAAGGAAAAGGGTGAGCTCAACTAGCCCAGTAAAGAATATTATGACTAAGATAATATACAACAAATTATCGTTAGTCTTCAACAGGGAAAAATCTGAGAGAATACACTAAACAACAAGTTTTAGATCAATATTCGCAGCGAAAATAATAATTCATAAAATAGTTACGTAGAGGATGAAATCTACTAATATCTATGAATTTAACAGTCCATCATCATTATTTTATCCCTGTAACATCAATCAATACACATCTTGAGTCAAATGTTCATCTTTGTATTACAGGCCAAAGATATTCATCAGTTGGTCATGTTCATCTCAACACATGTACATCTTTGCACCACGGCCAAAGATATTCATAATATAATCAACCATCTTTGCACTACAGGCCAAAGATATTCAAGTATATCATCATTTAGGACTGAGGATGATGAAAAATATTTTAAAAGAATCGAATCCAGTGAAACAAAAGAATAAACATTAAGGATTCGTATTTAAGCTATTTCATGTCCAAAAATACCTCATAAATAATCATAGTGGTGTAAAATTCAAGAATGATCAAAACATGGATACAATCAAAGCTAGTATCCACACTAGATATTTTGGACGAAAATAAAAAAAATTAATTTTTCTGAGAATAGTGCCGTATTCGTGAATAATGCATTATACGTAAATAGTGCCGTATACGTGAATAGTAACTCCGGTACAAAAAGTTCCAAATTTGATTAAAAGTTTAGATCAATATCTCGGCATAATGATATTGCAAGAATTAATATCACTTTTAAAAAAAATAATATCCCTTACCTCGAAAGATTAGTACTTCTAGCTGGAATACTGAGTATAGTGCTGAAGGAAACTTGCACCGTATAACAATACTCAAAGTATCAAAATCCTCACAAGAATACGCTCAATATATATAGAGAGAAATATAGAGAAAACTTCAATTTCTGGTGTAATTTTCAATTCTAACCTAAGCACCCTATTTATAGGAAAATGCTTAGAACACCAAAGCAGAAAATTTAATATAATATTACTATATAAATTAAATTTTCCTACTCCAACCTTCCAAGAACTGAATTCAGCTCATTCAACACACATGTGTAACACACCATAATGAAAAATACGTTTTTGTTATTTAAAATATTTTAAACTTCCATAAATTAATTATTTTGAAGCTTCGGAACTTCAATAATTCATAATAAATAGCCCTTTTGTCAGAAAAATTCGAAACTTGCGAATTTGCACAGAAAATTCCATTATCTACAACTTTGCAGAAGGAATTTTTTCCTAATTCCAAACAAAAATTGACCGAAATCCACAAACGGACGATTTTACAGGCTATAATCAAATTTTAGTCAAGAAATGGGGTCCACAGACATGAAAAACATGTTTTAAATATTTTTGGTAATAAAAATACTCTTCCTCATATACTCATATATTCCATATTCCTTATAAAGATATCACCGTTATTATATTATAATAATATAATAATATATTTAAATGAATTATTTTATCAAAGAAAGATAAAATATTAATTTTCAACAATTGTCACATTAAAAATTTTCTCCATCTATATCCACATAAAATCAATATTTTTCTCATCATATAAATCAATAATTAATTATTCACAAATAATATTACAGAATCACAATACTGACAACTAGGCAGTTCTCAGGATAGAGGGGGCTTTCCAATAAGGATTTCACCTTACTGGCGCACAATTAGATGACCTAACCTCTCCTTAGACAGAACTTTTTAGACATTGCCAATATTGCTATCTAATAATATTATTCAAATAATATGAATTATTGATCCAATAATGAAAAATACTGTGTAATGACAATTATTGAAACAACACGAATATAAAATATCAACGCAACAATTATTGAATCAATTAAAATAAACTACTGAACTATAATTATTGTAATAATTATAGAGTAGTGCCTTCTTACGTAAGAATCAATAATTGGTGCAATACCGTGTGCTACTGTGTTTTAACCACCGAGTATTTAAACAGTATTAACGGTAACAATTACGCCGTTATTTATAAACAACTTATATTTGTCGTTTTCTTCATCCAATCGCTTTTCATTATGGGGCCCACACAAGGCTGCCCCGTCGTACGAATATTCCCCAACAGCAAGAATATTCCACAACCAAACGAATATTCCCCGACACAATATGAATATTTTATAACCACCTGCTTATTTAAGATATTTACGCATTTTACCCATAACTAATCATATTAATCAAATCAACCCTTACTATTTCAAAATAATAAATAGAGGAATTTAAATTTCATTTATTAATAATTTGGGGTCTTACAACCTCCACTCCTTATGAAATTTCGTCCTCGAAATTTACGTACGTACCTGGTGTTTCAAAATGGTGAGGATACCTCGCTTTCATTTCCGTTTCTAATTCCCTGGTCATTTCCTCTATAACATGGTTTCTCCACAAAACTTTAACTTGTGGTATGACCTTCGTGCGTAGGACATGCTCTTTCCTATCCAAGATCTTGACAGGTACCTCTTCGTACGTTAAGTCTTCGGCTATCTCGTCCGGTTCTAACTCAATAACGTGGTTCGGGTCTTTCACATATTTACGAAGTACAGATATGTGAAACCCATTGTGAACACGAGACATACTCGGAGGTAATGCGAGTCTATAGGCTAAATTTCCTACTCGGTCAAGAATTTGAAATGGACCAATAAATCGTGGATTGAGCTTTCCTCTCTTCCCAAATCTTGTAACTCCCTTCCATGGGGCAACACGCAACAATACACTATCCCCAATACTAAATTTTACGTCCTTTCGATGAAGATCCGCATAACTCTTTTGTCGATCTTGTGCCGTTTGTATATGTTGTCGAATCATTTGGATCTTTTCCGTAGTCAAATGTACCAACTCGGGTCCCAACAATGTTGCTTCACCCACCTCGTCCCAACATATTGGAGAGCGACACTTTCGTCCATATAATGCTTTAAATGGAGCCACACCTATACTTGCCTGATAACTATTGTTGTAGGAGAATTCCACCAATGGTAAATACTTATCCCAACTGCCCTTGAAGTCTAGGACACAGAGTCTTAATAGATCTTCAAGAGTGTGAATAGTCATCTCTGATTGTCCGTCCGTTTGAGGATGGTATGCCGAACTGAATCGTAAATCCGTGCCCATAGCTTTTTGCAAGCTAACCCAAAATCTTGAAGTGAATCTTGGGTCACGATCCGAAACTATGGAAACTGGCATGCCATGCAACCTCACAATCTCATTTACATACATACTAGCAAGATGTTCAAGGGAATAAGTCTCCCATATCGGCAAGAAATGTGCAGACTTGGTTAATCTATCAACAATAACCTAAATAGCATTTATGCCTTGAGAAACCGTAGGAAGACCCGTAACAAAATCCATGGTAATATGTTCCCACTTCCATTTCGGAATCTCAAGTGGTTGTAATGGACCCTTAGGCACTTGATGCTCCGCCTTTACACGTTGACAAGTTAAACACATCGAGATAAACTTTGCAGTCTCTCTCTTCATATTGTTCCACCAAAATGTATGTCGAAGATCACGATACATCTTGGTACTTCCAGGATGAATTACAAACGGTGTATTGTGTGCCTCCATCATAATGTTGTACTTCAAATTAGAGTCGTTAGGAACACAAAGTCTGGAGTGGACTCGAAGTATTCATTTTTTTATCGATTCTCGCTTTCGGAATAGAACCTTCTCGTACTTTCTTCTTCATATGCATCAGCTCCGGGTCGGTGGCTTGAGCAACCTTAACTTTTTCTATTAAAGTTGGCTCTATGCGTATACTTGACATCATCGCACTCGTTCCTGCATATGATCTTCTATTCAACGCGTTAGCTACCACGTTCGCTTTTCCAGGATGATATTGAATACTGTGATCGTAGTCTTTCAATAGCTCGAGGCAACGTAGCTGCCGCATATTGAGTTCTTTTTGAGTGGAAAAATATTTGAGGCTTTTATGGTTTGAATATATCTCCACTTTCTCCCCGTATAGATAGTGCCTCCAGATCTTTTGCGCGAAAACGAATGCTGCCAACTCTAGATAATGAATAGGATAATTCCTCTCATATTCTTTAAGTTGTCGTGAGGCATATGCTATGACTTTCCCATGTTGCATGAGAACACATCCTAACCCTTTGCCCGAAGCATCGCTGTAGATAACAAATCCATCCGAACCAGATGGTATTGTTAGAACAGGTGCTGAAATAAGTCTCCTCTTAAGCTCTTGGAAACTCTTCTCACATTCCTCGCTCCAAACGAATTTTGTATCCTTCCGACTTAGCTGAGTTAATGGAGTAGCGATTCGAGAAAACCCTTCCACGAATCTCCGATAATAACCAGCTAGACCCAGAAAGCTACGTACTTCAGTCACCGTCTTCGGTTGCTCCCAACTTTGTATTGCTTCAATCTTCGTCGGGTCAACAGATACTCCATGTTTTGACACCACGTGACCAAGGAATGCAACTTCCTCAAGCCAGTACTCGCATTTCTTCAACTTGGCATAAAGCTTATTTTCACGAAGCCTTTAGAGTACCATCTTAAAATGGTGATCGTGATCTTCACAGATTTTGGAATATATGAGGATGTCATCAATAAAGACAACAACGAACTGATCCAAATAATCCTTGAATACTCGGTTCATCATATCCATGAAAGCCGCAGGAGCATTAGTCAATCTAAAAGACATGACTAAGAATTCATAATGCCCGTACCGAGTTCTAAAGGCAGTCTTTGGAATATCCTCAGCTATAATCTTCAGCTGATGATATCCAGAACGAAGATCGATCTTTGAAAAGAATTGTGCTCCTTGCAACTGGTCAAACAAGTCATCAATACGAGGTAGTGGATACCTATTCTTGATGGTGACATGGTTCAATTCCCGATAGTCAATACAAAGTCGCATATTCCCGTCTTTCTTTTTTACAAATAAAACAGGAGCACCCCAAGGAGATGTACTAGGACGAATGAAACCTATGTCCAACAATTCTTGTAGTTGGACCTTTAACTCCTGAAGTTCAATAGGAGCCATTCGATATGTGGTTTTAGAAATGGGCTTTGAACCAGGTTCAAGATCAATAAAGAATTCAACTTCACGTTCTGGGGGTAGACCGAGAAGTTCTTCAGGAAATACGTCAGGAAAGTCAATAACAATAGGAATATTATTTAATTTTGACGTGTATTTATTCAAATCCATAACATGGGCTAAGAAAGCTTGACATCCTTTTTTCAATAAACGAATAGCTTTATGATTAGATATGATAGTGATTGATTTTAATGGTTTAGTTGCTTGAATTCGTACAACAGGTTGGTTAGGAATATGAAAACTAACAACCTTACGAAAACAATCAATTTTGGCATGATGAGTAGTTAACCAATCAATCCCTAAAATCGTATCAAAAGCAAGTATCTTTAAAGTGATAAGGTCAATAGGTAATGTGATGGTACCAACTTGGATTAGACAAGATTTATAAGCAGTAGATGTGATGAAAGTTTCTCCTAACGGAGTTTCCACAGATAGGTCAAAGTCTAATTTCTTCGGAGTCAAGTTTAAACGTTGAGCACAAGCAGGAGAGATAAATGAATGGGTAGCACCGGTATCAAGTAATGTATAAACTTCGCAAGAATTTATGATTAGCTTACCTGTGATCACCTCGTTTGGGTTCCTTGTATTTTGACCAGTCACGACAAACGCTCTTCCAGGAACTGTTGACTTTGACTTTTCTGGGACAGCTTTTAGAGTCACCGTCCCCGCTGAACTTGGTTTCGCTACCGTACAATCTCAAGCGATATGTCCTTCCTTTCCACAATTATAGCATACCTTGAACTGTTGTGGGCAGTTTGGGCTGATATGTCCCTCTTTACCGCATTTGTAGCATATGACCGGTGGTATTTCTCCTCCCTTGGAACCAGTTGCTGCTGGTGCTGACGTCTTCGCATTGTCATTGTTGAATCTCCTCTTTTTAAAATCTCCCCCCGACTCGCTTCTTCTATTTTCATTGCCATGATTACTACCAGAGTGGTTACCATTTTTGTTCGTCTTTTTCTTTCTCCGCTGGTTATCTCCGGTATGATCCTGGTTGTGGTCTCTCGGTTGAACGTACTCGTTATCTCGCTCTAACAATTGAGCCCTGTTTACATCTGAATAGAGAGAAAATTTATGTGAAATGAGATACTGACGTATGCCGGGTTTCAAACCTCTCAGAAACATCCGCGTCATATGATCCTCATTCTCCACCAAATGAGGTGCAAACCTGGATAACTCTACAAACTTTGCCTCGTACTGAGACACCGTCATGTTATTCTGCTCCAGTCTAATAAACTCTACCTCCTTCATATGACGAACATTTTCAGGAAAGTATTTGTCATTAAATAGTTTCTGAAATGTCTCCCAAGACATGCTGAGCGCAGCTGGGTGGGTACGCTTCACAGATTCCCACCAGTAATCTGCCTCATTACGGAATATAAAAGTGGAGAATGGCACCTTCTGCTCCTCCGTGCATCCCAAGACATCGAATATCTTGGTGATTTGTTTGACCCACATCTCCGCCTTAATCGGATCTGGCTTTCCCCTGAATTCTGGTGGTCCCAACTCTTTGAACTGCTTGGCTGTGACAACCCGTGAATTGCTATCATTTCCTCCTGTATTTTGAATACGAGTCTCCCTCGTCTGATTTTGTATGAATTACAAAAAACTTCTAAACATCCCGTCGTTCATCATCTGCTCAGTGGTGTTGTTCACAGGAGGAACATTGCCAGCCTGTTGCACGTTCTCCTCGTTGGTAAGTACAGACATCTCCACGATCTCATTTACTCCACTTTTAACATTCTCAGTTGCCATTCTTAAATACTGCCATAAAACAAGAGTTAATTAAGGAAATCAATATATCACATAATATCCCTATATACTGACCAACTAACAAATATGCTTAAGTAGGACACACTAGGGAAGTATTTACTCGTCTCTCCCCTCCTAGTTCTATTCCCCGATCTCCGCCAAAGATCATATCCCTAAGCTTTGATACCAACTATGACGCCCCCAAAATAGGTATACATCGCTCATTCTGAGTTGTCAATATATGGTACAGAAACAACTACAAATTTATTAATACAACCATAAAACTGTGAGTTTAAATACAAATATTACATTCTAGACAATATCTATACTCAAATAAATCATCATCACATTTATTGATACATTATTTTACAAAAATGGTGAGGACTACTAAACAACTCTCTCTAGAACCTTCATTCCATACCCCGACTAGTACTCGTTATATTCTCGCCTCTTGAGAAGAAAAATGAAACAAAAAGGAAAATGGTGAGCTCAACTAGCCCAGTAAAGAATATTATGACTAAGATAATATACAACAAATTATCGTTAGTCTTTAACAGGGAAAAATTTGAGAGAATACACTAAACAACAAGTTTTAGATCAATATTCGCAGCAAAAATAATAATTCATAGAAGAGTTACGTAGAGGATAAAATCTACTAATATCTATGAATTTAACAGTCCATCATCATTATTTTATCCCTGTAACATCAATCAATACACATCTTGAGTCAAATGTTCATCTTTGCACTACAGGCCAAAGATATTCATCAGTTGGTCATGTTCATCTCAACACCTGTACATCTTTGCACCACGGCCAAAGATATTCATAATATAATCAACCATCTTTGCACTACATGCCAAAGATATTCAAGTATATCATCATTTAGGACTGAGGATGATGAAAAATATTTTAAGAGAATCGAATCTAGTGAAACAAAAGAATAAACATTAAGGATTCGTATTTTAGCTATTTCATGTCCAAAAATACCTCATAAATAATCATAGTGGTGTAAAATTCAAGAATGATCAAAGCATGGATACAATCAAAGCTAGTATCCACACTAGATTTTTTGGACGAAAACAAAAAAAAATTAATTTTTATGTGAATAGTGCCGTATTCGTGAATAGTGTCGTATACATGAATAGTAACTCTGGCACAAAAAGTTCCAAATTTGATTAAAAGTTTAGATCAATACTTCGGCATAATGATATTGGAAGAATTAATATCATTTTTTTAAAAAATAATATCCCTTACCTCGAAAGATTAGTACTTCTAGCTGGAATACTGGGTATAGTGCTGAAGTAAACTTGCACCGTATAATAATACTCAAAGTATCAAAATCTTCACAAGAATATGCTCAATATATAGAGAGAGAAATATAGAGAAAAATTCAGTTTCTAGTGTAATTTTTAATTATAACCTAAGCACCCTATTTATAGGAAAATGCTTAGAACACCAAAGCAGAAAATTTAATATAATATTAATATATAAATTAAATTTTCCTATGCCAACCTTCCAAGAACTGAATTCAGCTCATTCAACACACATGTGTAACACACCATAATTAAAAAAACATTTTTGTTATTTAAAATATTTTAAACTTCCAAAAATTAATTATTTCGAAGCTTCGGAACTTCAATAATTCATAATAAATAGTCCTTTTGTCAGAAAAATTCGAAACTCACGTCTTTCCATAGAAAATTCCATTATCTACAACTTTGTAGAAGGAAGTTTTTCCAAATTCCAAACAGAAATTGACCGAAATCCATAAACGGGCGATTTTACAGGCTATAATCAAATTTCAGTCAAGAAATGGGGTCCACAGACATGAAAAACATGTTTTAAATATTTTTGGTAATAAAAATACTCCTCGTCCTCATATACTCATATATCCCATATTCATTATAAAGATATCACCATTATTATATTATAATAATATAATAATATATTTAAATGAATTATTTTATCAAAGAAAGATAAAATATTAATTTTCAACAATTGACACATTAAAAATTTTCTCCATCTATATCCACATAAAATCAATATTTTTCTCATCATATAAATCAATAATTAATTATTCACAAATAATATTACAGAATCACAATACTGACAACCAGGCAGTTCCCAGGATAGAGGGGGCTTTCCGATAAGAATTTCTCCTTACTGGCGCGCAATTAGATGACCTAACCTCTCTCCTTAGACAGAACTTTCTAGATATTGCCAATATTGTTATCTAATAATATTATTCAAATAATATGAATTATTGATCCAATAATAGAAAATACTGTGTAATGACAATTATTGAAACAACAAGAATATAAAATATCAACACAACAATTATTGAATCAATTAAAATAAACTACTGAACAGTAATTATTGTAACAATTATAGAGTAGTGCCTTCTTACGTAAGAATCAATAATTGGTGCAATACCGCGTGCTACTGTGTTTTAACCACCGAGTATTTTAATAGTATTAACGGTAACAACTACACTGTTATTTATAAACAACTTATATTTATCGTTTTCTTCATCCAATTGCTTTCATTTATGGGGCTCACACAAGGTTGCGCCGTCGTACGAATATTTCCAGATAGCAAGAATATTCCACGACCAAACGAATATTCCCCGACAAAATATGAATATTTTATAACCACCTGCTTATTTAAGTTATTTGCGCATTTTACCCATAACTAATCATATTAATCACATCAATCCTTACTATTTCAAAATAATAAATAGAGGAATTTAAATTTTATTTATTAATAATTTGGGGTCTTACACGCATAGCCTTGCATACTGCTGCTATGGCTAACGATGTTGAGGTAGTTAAGGTAAGACAAATAATTTCCCCTGACACTTAATGTGTGAGGATATACTGCTCATTGGCGATAGATAAACAATGTTTTGAATTGTAAATTATGGAAATGATGATACTTATGGCTGTAGGATATTTAAATTTAGCTAAAGATTATATGATATATGATTGTGAATTTCCTCAACAGATTATTCTGGATGCTGAAGTTGATGTTAATCTAAGGAATGTGCACAATACCATTCCTCTTCATGTGGCATTGGCTTACTTGATTGTCTATAATATCCATTGGCATGCACTCTTATTTGGTCTGCTATGTTGCGGTGATATGTTTACATAGGGCTTATGATTGCACATTCTTAATATATATTTCCTGTCCAATTCCACAAATCTTAATATTTTTTATTGTGTTTCAATTTGCTGGTGTTAGAATTATAAAAGCCTTTAGATAACTATTTCACTATTTGACTCTTATCCTGTGTTTGGTCTGGAAAGCCGGCTTATAATTTCACCTCTCAGATTCTTATTCTATCAATAAGAGGATGGTTCAGATGAAGATTCTTATTCTATCAAGGCATCTCTATGTTCATCTTCTTTAGGGGATTTCTGGTGAAACAGAGGTGATTTTTTTCTTCTGCATTTTATGTACATATAGACTGGATGACTGTAATAGTTTTTAGAATTATTAATGCATCCTTATTATCAATAGCACTAAAAATGGAGAAGAACGGAGATCGAAGAATGATAGGTAATCAAATTTAGAAGAGACAAGCAAAGATAGAGGCCATGGCTGTAAGTATGGCTGGAACATAAAGTGTTGATGTGCCGCTCTGCAGTGCAGGTGCAGGTGCTCCAACATCTTGTGTTGTGGTCATTCCAATACTGGCATTGACAGTAAGAGCCATGATTGAGATGTTGAGAGAAGTTGCTAGCTTAATGCCCTCCATTCCTCTGTAAGTTTCTTAACTGATAATGACATATTGTAATTCTATTGCTCTAATTCTTATTTTCCTAGTGTTTTAGTTTTGACTTTTCTCTTTTCTCCCCTCTTTCACCTGATTCTTGCAACTATTTTGTAATATTTTGGACTTCAGATTGAATTTGTAATATTTACATTAGTTGGCTGCAAAAACTGTTTGGATATATAAATTTGGTTAGGAATTATGGGATCAGTAGCAGTTATCTTGTGTTTTACAATGTTACAATGTTATCATAAGAATTATGTTTATTTGGATATATAAATTTGGTTACAATGTTATAAATATTTATGGGATCAGATTTGGTATCCTTGTGTTTTACAATTATCTTGCCATACATCAGTTATTGGTCAGATTTGGTATCCTTTTTTTTTACAGTTATCTTGTCCATACATCAGTAGCAAGGTCATTTATTCGGATATATAAATTTGGTTAGGAATTATGTTAAAAGTCATTCCTGTGATTGGTCAGTTATCTTGTCATACATCAGTATAGCAGGTTAGATTTGGTATCCTTGTGATTTGGTATCTTTGTTAAATACTAAATTGTTTTTCTTTTATTTCAGTGGGATAAGGCATGTGGATTAATGTACACAATTGAACAAATTGACTAAGTACATGATGAGTGGGCAACGTATGTGAGAAGCTATATGTAGAGCCTCGAGTTAACGGTGAATATGTTAGATGAATGTATGTATTTTGGGGAGATCTAGGCTTTTTTGCACATGCTTAGGTAGTAGCTTACTTTTATGGATAGTTTGGTTTATTTTGTGGATGCATGTAATCAAATTCACAATTCAATATAGTAGTAATTTATATTGAAGAGTGAATTTGAGATACATATATGGATACATTTTGGTATATATTTTGTTGATGTAGTAATTTGAAACTGTAAACGAATGGTATTATTGGTTGATACATTTTGGCTATATATCATGGCATTAGCATATTGCAGGTGCATTGGTAATATAGGTGAACCACAACCTTTTTTTCTTTTTTTTATCTACAACATTTAAAAAATGTTGTGTATTTGTATAAATAAATGAAACCTTATAAACTTTTTATAAATTGGTTAAAAATGTTGTCTGTTGTTGCTTTCTATGGTCGATATTTAAAAATAAATGCTATATGCATGTATTACAACATTTTTAAGTCACACTACAACGTTTTAAAATTGTTATATAAATTTGTCTAAATAGATGACACATTATAAACGTTGTGTAAATGTGCCTAAACGTTGTCTGATATACTAAACAACAACATTTTTATCCAAAAAACTTTGTGGAATCATACCTTCTACAACGTTTTTAAGTATCTGCTAATTTTTGAAAAATAAATCTACAACGTTTTTTTTTCCTAAAAAACGTCGTGTATTGTGCTTAACTACAGAGTTTTAAAAACGTTGTGTAAGGGTGTTAAATAGATGACACCCTTAACCACGACGTTTTTCTGACTGAAACCACAATGTTTTTTTCGCGTTGTCTATGTACTGTTTTGTAGTAGTGTTAGCAACATGATGTGGTCCTCTTTGCATTATGCGTAGAGTCTGGACCACCTCTTCTCTAGTGCAACTGATCTTCATTCTGTTATTCTCATCTTCATCTAATGGTAGTTGTGCACCATCACCATTTAGGTTAGCTAAGTGTTTGAGCTTTTGGTAGACTTCGCCTGACACTTAACATTCCCTGAACCCTTCTTGAATGGTATGCAGACATGGTTCTGCATCTTTTCTGTTTCAGCTTTTGGTTCATGGTGATTCGTAGAGTGGTTGTAAAATCCCAAATTTTACGAATAAAGATTTAATTTTCTCGAAATATTTTTTTTCAAAATTATGGTGTGGATTTGAGATAATATTATAGTTGTGGGTAATATTTATAAATTTTGAAAAGTATGCAAGTTGTTGTATAATATTCGATTGGTCGGCGATTATTCTTTTTGTTGGGGAATATCCGTACGACGGTACAATCATTGGTGGACCCCATAACGGAATTATTGTCGGATTGAGAAAATGACAACAATATTTTTATGAAAATAACAGCGGAAATTTTACCATTAAAACTGTTGAACTACTCGGTAGTAAAAGTACAGTAATACGCGTGGTTGCATAGTAGCACATGATATTGATTATTGATGCTTATGTGAGAAGTCACTCAGTTTTGTTCAATTATTGCTACAGTAATTATTGCATAGTATCTCACGTTATTTGATTCAATTATTGTCGATGATTTATATTATTAAATCAATAATTGAGATGACAAAGTTATTAATATTATTATTTGCAATATTGACGATGTCTAGAAGTTCTGTCAATGAGAGGTTTGGTCACCTAATTGCGCGCCAATAGGGAAAAATTCTTATTGGAAAGCCCCCTCTTTCCTGGGAATGACCTGGTCGATTAATATTGTGAAATATAATAATGGTGATAAATGTTGTTTTATTATTATTATTATTATAAATGTAATAAAATAGAAAACTTTTTATATAAAACAGAATACTTTCTATAAAGTTTTGTTTTATTTGATTATAAATAGAATATATTATATTTTATTATGCATAGTATTTGCATAGTGCCTACATAGTGTTTGCATAGTAAAATCTTTTTATATAAAACAGAATATTTTTTATAAAATTTTGTTTTATTTGATTATAAATAGAATATATTATATTTTATTATGCATAGTTCCTGCATAGTATTTGTATAGTAAAAACTTTTTATATAAAACAGAATACTTTTAATAAAGTTTTGTTTTATTTGATTATAAATAGAATATATTATATTTTATTGCATAGTGAAGCATAGTATCCTTTCCATTCTCCTATAAATAGGATGCTTAGTTAGAATTGAAAATTACACCAGAAATTCAGAGAATTCTTCTTCTATAATCTTGAGCGTATTTCTTTAGAGTTTAAGAAAGCTTTGAGCGTAGAAAATAGTGCAAGTTTTCTTCAAGTATATCCCCGTCCTACCCGTCAGAATACTCTTCTTTTTAAGGTAAGAGATATTATTTATTCATATTCTGAAGAGAAATTATTTTTCGTATTCGTATGAATATTATTTTCATTTAATATTCGTAAGGGGTATTATTCTTTCGTATTCATGAAGAGAGTTATTTTCTTTCAATACTCGTAAGGGTTGTTATTCCATTCTTTATTATTATGTTGGAATAACCTGTTTATGCGAAGTACCGCATGTATGGTGAATTCTGATGTTATTCCATTCTTTATTATTCTGTTGAAATAACCTGTCTGTGCGGTCTATCGCATGACTGGTGAATTCTGTTGTTATTCCCTTCTTTATTATTCTGTTGGAATATCCTATCTTTGCGAATTAAGCATGACCTGGTTCCATTCTTTATTATTCGGATGGAACATCCTGTCTGTGCGGATTACGCATGACCTGGTTCCATTTTTTATTATTCTGTTGGAATATCCTGTCTGTTCGGATTACGCATGACCTAGTTCCATTCTTTATTAATCTGTTGGAATAACCTATCTATGTGGATTACTGCATGCATTGGTGAATGATCCTTTGTATTCATTCCTTAGTAACTTGTGAAAATGATCTGTCTACGTGGATTACCGCATGGCGGGCGGAAATTCATTTGCAGTTTCATATATTCTATTATGCTTAGTTGGTTAAAGTTTTGGCTTCTATACTCCATGAAATTAGTAGAATATCCTTGATATTTGCAATTCATCTAGCATCTTTTCATGGAAATATTCTTCTGAGCATTCTTGAATTTTACTCCACAAAGCAGTATCATGTTGACAATTTGGACGTCATTGAGTTCAGGATAAATTAACTTATAAATCTTTAAAATTTATTCTTGAACTTGTTTTATTGAATTGTCATCATCCTCGTGCTTATATTATGTTGAAAGTCATCCGTGGCTTGTAGTGCATAGATGGACTTGGTATGATTATGACCAGGGATTATTTGGTATAATCATGACTGTAATGTTACAAATGATATGGAAAAAGTCCTCATTGGCCCGTAGTGTATTGATGGACAGTTTTTGGTATGATTATGGCTATGGATTCTCTCCGGCCAAGGGTGCAAAGATGAATTGTTTTATGGCATGATCAAGACCGTTGATGAAAACACGATTATCTTTGGCCCATAGTGCATGAATAATTCGCGGTCGTGATAATAAAAAATATCCTTGGCCTGTAGTGCAGGGATGATTTAATGATGTGGATTATTTATTAAGTTGAGTCTCATCGATAAAGTTAATGATAAACTTTTAAATCATAGAAGATAATAGATTTTATGCTATACTTGACTCTTCTAATGGATTGCTTATTCCGCTGCAGTTGTTGATCTAATACTTGTTGTCTATTATATTCTATCAGTTATTATACTGTTGAAGACTAAGGATAATTTATTCTACATTATCTTAGTCATAATATTTCTTACTGGGCTAGTTGAGCTCACCCTTTCTTTCATTGTTCTCTTCAGAAAATGAGAATATAGATGGGACGAGTTGGGGAATGGATTGACGGCCCAGATGGTTTTTTTAGTAGTCCTCACTATTCTATAAAATAGTTTGACAATAAATGTATTGAGGACTTATTTTGAGTCTGGATACTGTTGACTTGGTCATATTCCAACCTTGGGTTTTGATGATGACTTTCCTATTGTACTAAAATGTTTACCCAAGCATTTATAGGATATTAAAAGAATTCTTGAAGCTTTGATTTATTAAAAGATTGAAGACATGAAGGCTTGAAGAATTGCTTAAGTCATTAGGAAATAAATGTAAGATCCTAGCTTTAATTATTTCTCAATCAAGGCTCTAGGATTTGCATTGCATTGCATCATTAATTAATTATGGAATAAATTAAAATGATTAATTAATTATGAAAATATTTAATCAAGCTTTCAAAATTAATAAGGATCAAATATTAATTGGAGTAATTTTTGAAAAGCTAATTTTGAAGCCTTCCCACAATTAAAGGATTTAATAAATCTATACCACATATCTGGGTTTGGGTTATTCATTATGATTTCTATGATTTATTAATTGATTGAATTTTCCTTAAAATTGATTAAGCAAATCAAATTTTCATATCTTCATAATCAATTATCATGGATTAATAATTGGAGTAATTTTTGAAAGCTTATTTTGAAACATTCCCATAATTAAAGGAATTAATTTAAAATAGATTTTGATAAATATATACCATATATCTTAAGATTGAGTTATTCATTAATTGATTGAACTTTCCTAAAAATTTATTTAGCAAATCAATATTCATATCTTTAGAATCAATTAGCATGGATCAATTAATTGGAGTAATTTTTGGAAAGTTAATTAGTAAGGGCAAATCTAAATAGTTTGGGATTTCAAAATAAATATGGAAATGTTTTTAAATTTTGATACTTTCCATAATTGATGGAGTTGGTTAGAAAATGAGTTTCAAAAAGATCATTATCTTTCATATCTCTAATCAAGATTGTTTCCATAAATTCTTGAGATATGGATTTTCCATTATTGGGTTTGCCATAATCATGAAAGTAATATATAAATTAATTGGGCTTTCAAAATTAATATGGAAAGATATGCATTAAATAAAAATAATTATGAAAGTGATTAATTTATTAATTGGGCATATAATTAAGGTTGTTTAATTAGATTCCATAATTAAAGATATTCTAAAAGTTCCTTCCTTAAGTTAAGCATCGTGATCTCTTCATTTTAAACGGAAGAAATTTGTTTGGGAATAAGTTGAATAAAGTTTACTTAATAAACAAAACATGCTTAATTAAATTCTACATGACAGTGGGTGACCAAAATGGGTGCAACAGTAATATGTTAACAAAAGCAGGAATCTTGTTTACATTACCTTAATGAGATATTGAATGAGTGGATATGAAATAGGCCCATGATTAATAAATTGATTCACATCCCTTTTAGAAGTTGATTTTATTTATAAGAATCTTGATTGGATGGACTTCCTTATCAATGTGATTCATCTTTGACTAAAAGCATGATTAACGCCTTTTGATTCATAATTAATTAAATAAACTAATATATCTCTTTAATTGATTTCAACAAACATAAAGGTGATTCACGGAATCAATTAACAACGGCTATATCACTTTATTTCACTATATAAGGATTAGCCATGGCCTTGAGAGAAATAACACTTGAAATCAGAATATACGACAAGTAGAATACTTAGACTACTATTCTGAAAATATACTTTCTTCACATATAATTCACAAGGGTTTACAAAGTTTCTAAATTGTGAAGAATCTCTACAAGGCTGTTGTGCATCAAGCTTTCAATTAATTTCAGCTTTTCTCTTTGCACTTTAATCGGTGATATCTTTATCTTTCATATTGATCATTGCATTTTAGTTGAGCCTTGAATTGTAGATATAATTATTTCTTTGATCATAGTTTATTTTGTTGTCATATCTTTGATCAATTCTCTAAACATGTGGTAGACTAAGTTGTTAGTCTAAGGTTTCTAATCCGGGTTGGATTAGAGGTTTTGCAAGCAAGTTCAAGGAAGCATAGGTGCTTAAGGGTGCATAGGTGCACGGGGAGCAAAGGTGTTAGGGAGCAAAGGTGCTTGGGGAGTATAAGTACTCAAAGGTTTTGAAACTTATCTTGTAAAGGGGTTTAATTGTAAACAAAGTTAATTAATAAAGAGAGTCTCCAATACTAGTTTGTATTGGACGTGAATTAGGCCACTAGAATAGAGGATAGGGGCTGAACCACGTAAAAATTCCTGGTGTTCATGTGATTGCTTATTGTGCTAAATTATCTCATCATTCAGCTATATATCTAGGAGGCTGCATTCTATATCTATAAACTTACAAACCTAATTCACCAAATTGTTTTCACACAATCACATTCTGAAAAAGGTTAAGTCACACATTTAATCATTGTGGAAAGTGTTACATAAATTCAATACAACATCTTTACCTTTCCACATTTATAGATATAGAATCCAGCTTGCTGCATTGTATATCCAAAAGAATTTTTATTTAATCAAAAGTTTGACATCGTTTATTCCCACACTTATTCAACCCCCTTCTAAGTGTGCCTATTTAAATTTCATTTGGTATCAGAGTTTGGCTCTACTTATCTTGGTCTTAAAGGTGACTTGAAGTGAAAGATTCTAGCATGGAACAACTTGGGAACATCATTCAAGAAGGTCAATCAACTGTTAGACCTCCACTACTTCATGGTGCTGAAAATTACAACTTCTGGAAGTTTCAAATGTCGATATTTCTTAAAAGAGACCCTTGGGAATGGTGGGTCGTGGAGAATGGTCCTGTTATTCCATGAAAAAAGATGGTACTCCAAAGACCTTAATGGAAATGGACTCAATCGAAACTCACATGGTCTCCTATGATTCAAAAGAATTGAACACTCTCCTTAGTGGATTGGTGCAATCTGAAAGTGACAAAGTTCCTCATGCAACACGGCTAAGGAGATTTGGGATACTTTAAGAGTAAGCCATGAAGGTACATCGAAAGTAAGAGAAGTCAAGCTTAGTATGCTCACGCATGATTATAAAATGTTCAAGCTTGAGAAAGATGAAACTATCAACGAGGCACAAGCAAGGTTCCTAGTACTAATGAATTCCATGAAGCTTCTTGATAAATCAATTCCGCAAATTGAGATCAACCGTAAGTTACTTCGGGCTATGCCCAAGAGGTTTACTTCTAAAGTTACAACTCTTCAAGATTCTCCTAATATTTCTTCTATGAATACATAAACTCTATTTGGTGAATTAGAAGAATTTGAACATCAATTAAAGAGATATGATGATGAGGAGGATACTCCTCAAAAGAAGGTTCTAGCTCTTATTGCAGGTGATGAAGAGGAGTTAGAGGACGATTTGGATGAGGAAATTTCAAAACTTTCAAAAAGGCTTAAAGGGTTGTTACAAAGAAAGATTAAGAGAAAGAATGTAATCACCTCAAACAAATTCAAGGGAAAACAAAATGAAGACACTTGCTTTGAATGCGGACGCCCGGGCCATTCCAAAAAGGACTGCTTCAAAATAACGAACAAAGGCAAACTAAGCTACAAAGAGAACAAAAGGAACAAAGCATTTATTACTTGGAGTGATGATGAGTCCGAAGCAGAAGTTGATGCAAACAAAGAAATAGCCCAATTATGCTTCATGGGAATCGACAATGAATCAACTGATGAATCTATCGAGGTAACCATTTCTGATTATAATCTCTTGAAACAAGAAAATGAAAATTTAAGAGAAAAGAATGTATATTTAAAAGACTTAGTAAATACTTTAATGAACGAGGTTGATATATTAGTTGATGAAAAGAAAGAAGTTGAACAAGATACATCATCACTAGAAGAAAATATTTTAATTGCTAAAAATTATTTTTTCGAAAATCATAACAAATTTCTTTCCAACAAGGTTAATGATTTAAATAAAAAAGTTGAAAAATTAAACAAAGAAATAGCAATGAGAGATGTTTGTATTGATGCTTTTAATGATGATTCTCATATTAAAAATCCTTCAACGAATGAACTACAAAACGAAATAAACTCAATAAAATTATCATTGGCTAAATTTGTCCAAGGGGAAGAAAATTTATCGGTTATGTTGGGTAAACAAAGACCTAGCTTTGAAAAACAAGGAATTGACTATAATCCAACACATAAAAAGAGTGAGGTAAAAATTTTAAAATCTAGATCACATTTAAAATTAAATTATTGACGGACTACTTGTAAAATATGTGGCTTAAAGGGACATTTAGATTGTTCATCAAATAAAAGGAATATGAAAGTTAAAAGTGTGTGGATTAAGAAAAGTGATTTGTATGTGACTAACCCAAAGGACCCAAAAAGATATCGGTACCAAAAGGGTGAATTTTTCATAGGTACATCTCAAAGCCAAAGGTCCTTCTTAAAATAAACAGATTGAGTAAGCCAAAGGAGCAAACTGAATTCGTCAGTAAAAAGAAACAACATACTGGATTCGACAAGCAGAATATAGCATTGTCTAATTCTCTCTCCAGCAAACCATATTCTTAGAAAAGAAAGTTGAAATGCCGAAAGCAGCAAAATATCTTAAAAGTCATCCACCCGAGAATATTATTGAAGATATTACTCCCAGATTTGAGTTTGAGAACTACCCAAATCATGACAAGTTCAAACAAGTTCCAAGGGCTTGATACAAGAGGTTAAGTATGTATCTCATCTCAAATGGTTTCACTCAAGGTAAAATCGATTCTATATTATTTAAGCATAAAAATAAAGATTCTATCATATGTAGACAATATAATTTTTTGTGCTACTAATGAGTTTCTTTGTGAGTTATTTTCTAAGTGTATGCAGAAGGAGTTCGACATGAGCTTAATGAGAGAACTTAACTATTTTTGTTTGGGACTCTAAATAAAGAAAATAAAGGATGACATAGATACATCAAACTAAATACACAAAAGAGTTTATCAAAGGGTTGAGTGTGAGAAATCTAAATCAAAGGCTACACAAATGAGTACGCCAATTAAATTTACATCATATGATAAAGGTATTGACGTAGATGTAACTAAATATGAAGGTATGATTGCTTACTTGAATCTATGTGGTTAACTTACTTTATTAAGAAAATATTTAAATCTTTTAATCACTTGGGTTAACAGAAAAGATTCTTAGACTCATATTTGCCAACCATTGTTAGTCCTTAAAAAGCACCATGATTCTTTCTACGGGTATACATCATTTTTCAATGTCCTTTCTTTCTTTTTGATTAATGACAAAGGGGGAGAAAAATCATATGTAATTCTTTTTGATTGATGACAAAGGGGGAGAGAAATTATGAGATGTTTTGTCTAATCTTGTTGAAACAGATTGACGTATAAGATGAGTTCATATTGAATATCAAGATGAGTGCATATTGAATATCTCTTGTCTAACTTTATGTTCTTATTCTATCATGTCAAGAGTATTTTAATATATGCACGGTTTTAGGGGTAGCCATAATTATTATATTGTCATCATCAAAAGGGGGGAGAATGTTGACTTGGTCATATTCCAACCTTGGGTTTTGATGATGACTTTCCTATTGTACTAAAATGTTTACCCATGCATTTATAGGATATTAAAAGAATTCTTGAAGCTTTGATTTATTAAAGGATTGAAGACATGAATGCTTGAAGAATTGCTTAAGTCATTAGGAAATAAATGTAAGATCCTAGCTTTAATTATTTCTCAATCAAGGCTCTAGGATTTGCATTGCATTGCATCATTAATTAATTATGGAATAAATTAAAATGATTAATTAATTATGAAAATATTTAATCAAGCTTTCAAAATTAATAAGGATCAAATATTAATTGGAGTAATTTTTGAAAAGCTAATTTTGAAGCCTTCCCACAATTAAAGGATTTAATAAATCTATACCACATATCTGGGTTTGAGTTATTCATTATGATTTCCATGATTTATTAATTGATTGAATTTTCCTTAAAATTGATTAAGCAAATCAAATTTTCATATCTTCATAATCAATTATCATGGATTAATAATTGGAGTAATTTTTGAAAGCTTATTTTGAAACATTCCCATAATTAAAGGAATTAATTTAAAATAGATTTTGATAAATCTATACCATATATCTTAAGATTGAGTTATTCATTAATTGATTGAACTTTCCTAAAAATTGATTTAGCAAATCAATATTCATATCTTTAGAATTAATTAGCATGGATCAATTAATTGGAGTAATTTTTGGAAAGCTAATTAGCATGGACAAATATAAATAGTTTGGGATTTCAAAAATAAATATGAAAATGTTTTTAAATTTTGATACTTCCCATAATTGATGGAGTTGGTTAGAAAATGAGTTTCAAAAAGATCATTATCTTTCATATCTCTAATCAAGATTGTTTCCATAAATCTTGAGATAATGATTTTCCATTATTGGGTTTACCATAATCATGAAAGTAATATATAAATTAATTGGGCTTTCAAAATTAATATGGAAAGATATGCATTAAATAAAAATAATTATGAAAGTGATTAATTTATTAATTGGGCATATAATTAAGGTTGTTTAATTAGATTCCATAATTAAAGATATTCTAAAAGTTCCTTCCTTAAGTTAAGCATCGTGATCTCTTCATTTTAAACGGAAGAAATTTGTTTGGGAATAAGTTGAATAAAGTTTACTTAATAAACAAAGCATGCTTAATTAAATTCTACATGACAGTGGGTGACCAAAATGGGTGCAATGGTAATATGTTAACAAATGCAGGAATCTTGTTTACATTACCTTAATGACATATTGAATGAGTGGATATGAAATAGTCCCATGATTAATAAATTGACTCACATCCCTTTTAGAAGTGGATTTTATTTATAAGAATCTTGAGTGGATGGACTTCCTTATCAATGTGATTCATCTTTGACTAAAAGCATGATTAACGCCTTTTTGATTCATAATCAATTAAATAAACTAATATATCTCTTTAATTGATTTCAACAAACATAAAGGTGATTCACGGAATCAATTAACAACGACTATATCACTTTATTTCACTATATAAGGATTAGCCATGGCCTTGAGAGAAATAACACAAGAAATCAGAATATACAACAAGCAGAATACTTAGACTACTATTCTGAAAATATACTTTCTTCACATACAATTCACAAGGGTTTACAAAGTTTCTAAATTGTGAAGAATCGCTACAAGGCTGTTGTGCATCAAGCTCTCAATTAATTTCAGCTTTTTTCTTTGCACTTGAATCATTGATATCTTTATCTTTCATATTGATCATTGCATTTTAGTTGAGCCTTGAATTGTAGATATAATTATTTCTTTGATCATAGTTTATTTTGTTGTCATATCTTTGATCAATTCTCTAAACATGTGGTAGACTAAGTTGTTAGTCTAAGGTTTCTAATCCGGGGTGGATTAGAGGTTTTGCAAGCAAGTTCAAGGAAGCATAGGTGCTTAAGGGTGCACAGGTGCACGGGGAGCAAAGGTGTTAGGGAACAAAGGTGCTTGGGGAGTATAAGTACTCAAAGGTTTTGAAACTTATCTTATAAAGGGGTTTAATTGTAAACAAAGTTAATTAATAAAGAGAGTCTCCAATACTAGTTTGTATTGGACGTGAATTAGGCCACTAGAATAGAGGATAAGGGCTGAACCACGTAAAAATTCTTGGTGTTCATGTGATTGCTTATTGTGCTAAATTATCTCATCATTCAGCTATATATCTAGCAGGCTGCATTCTATATCTATAAACTTACAAACCTAATTCAGCAAATTGTTTTCACACAATCACATTCTGAAAAAGGTTAAGTCACGCATTTAATCGTTGTGGAAAGTGTTACATAAATTCAATACAACATCTTTACATTTCCACATTTATAGATATAAAATCCAGCTTGCTACATTGTATATCCAAAAGAATTTTTATTTAATCAAAAGTTTGACATCGTTTGTTCCCACACTTATTCAACCCCCTTCTGAGTGTGCCTATTTAAATTTCATTTGGTATCAGAGCTTGGCTCTACTTATCTTGGTCTTAAAGGTGACTTGAAGTGAAAGATTCTAGCATGGCACAACTTGGGAACATCATTCAAGAAGGTCAATCAACTGTTAGACCTCCACTACTTCATGGTGCTGAAAATTACAACTTCTGGAAGTTTCAAATGTCGATATTTCTTAAAAGAGACCCTTGGGAATGGAGGGTCGTGGAGAATGGTCCTGTTATTCCATGAAAAAAGATGGTACTCTAAAGGCCTTAATGGAAATGGACTCAATCGAAACTCACATGGTCTCCTATGATTCAAAAGTAATGAACACTCTCCTTAGTGGATTGGTGCAATCCGAAAGTGACAAAGTTCCTCATGCAACACGGCTAAGGAGATTTGGGATACTTTAAGAGTAAGCCATGAAGGTACATTGAAAGTAAGAGAAGTCGAGCTTAGTATGCTCACGCATGATTATAAAATGTTCAAGCTTGAGAAAGATGAAACTATCAACGAGGCACAAGCAAGGTTCCTAATACTAATGAATTCCATGAAGCTTCTTGATAAATCAATTCCGCAAAGTGAGATCAACCGTAAGTTACTTCGGGCTATGCCCAAGAGGTTTACTTCTAAAGTTACAACTCTTCAAGATTCTCCTAATATTTCTTCTATGAATACATAAACTCTATTTGGTGAATTAGAAGAATTTGAACATCAATTAAAGAGATATGATGATGAGGAGGATACTCCTCAAAAGAAGGTTCTAGCTCTTATTGCAGGTGATGAAGAGGAGTTAGAGGACGATTCGGATGAGGAAATTTCAAAACTTTCAAAAAGGCTTAAAGGGTTGTTACAAAGAAAGATTAAGAGAAAGAATGTAATCACCTCAAACAAATTCAAGGGAAAGCAAAATGAAGACACTTGCTTTGAATGCGGACGCCCGGGCCATTCCAAAAAGGACTGCTTCAAAATAACGAACAAAGGCAAACTAAGCAACAAAGAGAACAAAAGGAACAAAGCATTTATTACTTGGAGTGATGATGAGTCCGAAGTGGAAGTTGATGCAAACAAAGAAATAGCCCAAGTATGCTTCATGGGAATCGACAATGAATCAACTGATGAATCTATCGAGGTAACCATTTCTGATTATAATCTCTTGAAACAAGAAAATGAAAAATTAAGAGAAAAGAATGTATATTTAAAAGACTTAGTAAATACTTTAATGAACGAGGTTGATATATTAGTTGATGAAAAGAAAGAAGTTGAACAAGATACATCATCACTAGAAGAAAATATTTTAATTGCTAAAAATGATTTTTTCAAAAATCATAACAAATTTCTTTCCAACAAGGTTAATGATTTAAATAAAAAAGTTGAAAAATTAAACAAAGAAATAGCAATGAGAGATGTTTGTATTGATGCTTTTAATTATGATTCTCATATTAAAAATCCTTCAACGAATGAACTACAAAACGAAATAAACTCAATAAAATTATCATTGGCTAAATTTGTCCAAGGGGAAGAAAATTTATCGGTTATGTTGGGTAAACAAAGACCTAGCTTTGAAAAACAAGGAATTGACTATAATCCAACACATAAAAAGAGTGAGGTAAAAATTTTAAAATCTAGATCACATTTAAAATTAAATTATTGACGGACTACTTGTAAAATATGTGACTTAAAGGGACATTTAGATTGTTCATCAAATAAAAGGAATATGAAAGTTAAAAGTGTGTGGATTAAGAAAAGTGATTTGTATGTGACTAACCCAAAAGGACCCAAAAAGATATCGGTACCAAAAGGGTGAATTTTTCATAGGTACATCTCAAAGCCAAAGGTCCTTCTTAAAATAAACAGATTGAGTAAGCCAAAGGAGCAAACTGAATTCGTCAGTAAAAAGAAACAACATACTGGATTCGACAAGCAGAATATAGCATTGTCTAATTCTCTCTCCAGCAAACCATATTCTTAGAAAAGAAAGTTGAAATGCCGAAAGCAGCAAAATATCTTAAAAGTCATCCACCCGAGAATATTATTGAAGATATTACTCCCAGATTTGAGTTTGAGAACTACCCAAATCATGACAAGTTCAAACAAGTTCCAAGGGCTTGATACAAGAGGTTAAGTATGTATCTCATCTCAAATGGTTTCACTCAAGGTAAAATCGATTCTATATTATTTAAGCATAAAAATAAAGATTCTATCATATGTAGACAATATAATTTTTGTGCTACTAATGAGTTTCTTTGTGAGTTATTTTCTAAGTGTATGCAGAAGGAGTTCGACATGAGCTTAATGAGAGAACTTAACTATTTTTGTTTGGGACTCTAAATAAAGAAAATAAAGGATGACATAGATACATCAAACTAAATACACAAAAGAGTTTATCAAAGGGTTGAGTGTGAGAAATCTAAATCAAAGGCTACACAAATGAGTACGCCAATTAAATTTACATCATATGATAAAGGTATTGACGTAGAGGTAACTAAATATGAAGGTATGATTGCTTACTTGAATCTATGTGGTTAACTTACTTTATTAAGAAAATATTTAAATCTTTTAATCACTTTGGTTAACAGAAAAGATTCTTAGACTCATATTTGCCAACCATTGTTAGTCCTTAAAAAGCACCATGATTCTTTCTACGGGTATACATCATTTTTCAATGTCCTTTCTTTCTTTTTGATTAATGACAAAGGGGGAGAAAAATCATATGTAATTCTTTTTGATTGATGACAAAGGGGGAGAGAAATTATGAGATGTTTTGTCTAATCTTGTTGAAACAGATTGACGTATAAGATGAGTTCATATTGAATATCAAGATGAGTGCATATTGAATATCTCTTGTCTAACTTTATGTTCTTATTCTATCATGTCAAGAGTATTTTAATATATGCACGATTTTAGGGGTAGCCATAATTATTATATTGTCATCATCAAAAGGGGGGAGAATGTTGACTTGGTCATATTCCAACCTTGGGTTTTGATGATGACTTTCCTATTGTACTAAAATGTTTACCCATGCATTTATAGGATATTAAAAGAATTCTTGAAGCTTTGATTTATTAAAGGATTGAAGACATGAAGGCTTGAAGAACTGCTTAAGTCATTAGGAAATAAATGTAAGATCCTAACTTTAATTATTTCTCAATCAAGGCTCTAGGATTTGCATTGCATTGCATCATTAATTAATTATGGAATAAATTAAAATGATTAATTAATTATGAAAATATTTAATCAAGCTTTCAAAATTAATAAGGATCAAATATTAATTGGAGTAATTTTTGAAAAGCTAATTTTGAAGCCTTCCCACAATTAAAGGATTTAATAAATCTATACCACATATCTGGGTTTGAGTTATTCATTATGATTTCTATGATTTATTAATTGATTGAATTTTCCTTAAAATTGATTAAGCAAATCAAATTTTCATATCTTCATAATCAATTATCATGGATTAATAATTGGAGTAATTTTTGAAAAGCTTATTTTGAAACATTCCCATAATTAAAGGAATTAATTTAAAATAGATTTTGATAAATCTATACCATATATCTTAAGATTGAGTTATTCATTAATTGATTGAACTTTCCTTAAAATTGATTTAGCAAATCAATATTCATATCTTTAGAATTAATTAGCATGGATCAATTAATTGGAGTAATTTTTGGAAAGCTAATTAGTAAGGGCAAATCTAAATAGTTTGGGATTTCAAAATAAATATGAAAATATTTTTAAATTTTGATACTTCCCATAATTGATGGAGTTGGTTAGAAAATGAGTTTCAAAAAGATCATTATCTTTCATATCTCTAATCAAGATTGTTTCCATAAATCTTGAGATATTGATTTTCCATTATTGGGTTTACCATAATCATGAAAGTAATATATAAATTAATTGGGCTTTCAAAATTAATATGGAAAGATATGCATTAAATAAAAATAATTATGAAAGTGATTAATTTATTAATTGGGCATATAATTAAGGTTGTTTAATTAGATTCCATAATTAAAGATATTCTAAAAGTTCCTTCCTTGAGTTAAGCATCGTGATCTCTTCATTTTAAACGGAAGAAATTTGTTTGGGAATAAGTTGAATAAAGTTTACTTAATAAACAAAGCATGCTTAATTAAATTCTACATGATAGTGGGTGACCAAAATGGGTGCAACGGTAATATGTTAACAAAAGCAGGAATCTTGTTTACATTACCTTAATGACATATTGAATGAGTGGATATGAAATAGGTCCATGATTAATAAATTGATTCACATCCCTTTTAGAAGTGGATTTTATTTATAAGAATCTTGAGTTGATGGACTTCCTTATCAATGTGATTCATCTTTGACTAAAAGCATGATTAACGCCTTTTTGATTCATAATCAATTAAATAAACTAATATATCTCTTTAATTGATTTCAACAAACATAAAGGTGATTCACGGAATCAATTAACAATGGCTATTTAACTTTATTTCACTATATAAGGATTAGCCATGGCCTTGAGAGAAATAACACAAGAAATCAGAATATACAACAAGCAGAATACTTAGACTACTATTCTAAAAATATACTTTCTTCACATACAATTCACAAGGGTTTACAAAGTTTCTAAATTGTGAAGAATCGCTACAAGGCTGTTGTGCATCAAGCTCTCAATTAATTTCAGCTTTTCTCTTTGCACTTGAATCGGTGATATCTTTATCTTTCAAAATGATCATTGCATTTTAGCTGAGCCTTGAATTGTTGATATAATTATTGCTTTGATTATAGTTTATTTTGTTGTCATATCTTTGATCAATTCTCTAAACATGTGGTAGACTAAGTTGTTAGTCTAAGGTTTCTAATCCGGGTTGGATTAGAGGTTTTACAAGCAAGTTCAAGGAAGCATAGGTGCTTAAGGGTGCATAGGTGCACGGGGAGCAAAGGTGCTAGGGAGCAAAGGTGCTTGGGCAGTATAAGTACTTAAAGGTTTTGAAACTTGTCTTGTAAAGGGGTTTAATTGTAAATAAAGTTAATTAATAAAGGGAGTCTCCAATACTAGTTTGTATTGGACATGGATTAGGCCACTAGAATAGATGATAGGGGCTGAACCACATAAAAATTCCTTGTGTTCATGTGATTGCTTATTGTGATAAATTATCTCATCATTCAGCTATCTATCTAGCAGGCTGCATTCTATATCTAGAAACTTACAAACCTAATTCAGCAAATTATTTTCACACAATCACATTCTGAAAAAGGTTAAGTCACGTATTTAATCATTGTGGAAAATGTTACATAAATTCAATACAACATCTTTACATTTCCACATATATCGATATAGAATCCAGCTTGCTACATTGTATATCCAAAAGAATTTTTATTTAATCAAAAGTTTGACATCGTTTGTTCCCACACTTATTCAACCCCCCCTTCTAAGTGTACATATTTAAATTTCATTTGTCTAGAAGACAATATTTGTATTAAAACTCACAGCTCATTTTGTATATTTAAGTTTTATTTGAATTTATGTACCATGCATCTGGCGACTCAAGATGGGTGATGTATACCTGTTTTGGCGCCGTCACAGTGGCTCTCTGGATCTTCTTTGTGCTCTGCCATTTTTCTGAATGCTATCTTCTTGGCCTTATCGGTTCTCAGCTTAGCTGCCATCTTTAGTGGCATTCTCATCCTTATTGAGTGATGCTTTAGTATGTTTAAGTATTTCTTCAAATATGCTTCACTTCCACATATCTTCGTAGTCTCACTGCCACTGAGATTTGTTTTGTACATCTCTGGTGGAACCCTTAGAGTCAACAATATAGCATTTCAACAACTTAACGATTCTTCAACTCTGTAACTCTTGATCTTTGAAACCCTAGCTGATATATACTCTTTCACAATTTTTCCATTAGAATATAGCCGTTGGGAGCTATTTGAATTACTTTGCAGATCTCGAGTTATTTGGTGCAGACTGCTTGATGTGACATAACAGCTCCTTTATGACTTTACTAACACAACAGTCTGCTACCTTACCTACCGCCTCAGAGTTGTCATCATTCTATGTCAGGCAGGTAGTCACCTCTACTTCTTCTTTCTGATTCCTCGATCAGAACATCAGGAATAGACCTTCTGCATCGATGCTCTCAATTTAGAAACGTTTGAATATCAGTCTTCAGATTAAACCGTTGCCAATGCTTCAATCTTTAGATGACTGAACTCTACGATTCTGATGCAGATGTTCTTGGACCTGATAGTAGTGTGTGTTTGTTAAATGTTGCTCATTGACTGATTGAGACAACACTACGATTCAGAAGAAGTGTTCATTAGATCTTTAATATAGAACACCTCTTCCTTCTCTTATGCAGTTCTTCAATACTTCTGATTGCCTCGACTGATCTCAGGGACTGATAGCTTGACTTCTTATCCTGGCCTTTTCTGAATAGCAAGACATATCAGATTTATGGCATGCCCAGCTCTCCTTCTCCTTGTGATCTCCCTTTCACTTATCATCAATGGTCTGACCCATGCTTAATCACTTTCGCCTTGTTCTTCATAAAATGACAAAGATCTCTATTTAAACTGCATCAGTTCCTGTTTTGTTTAGCAAACACTACGATCCTGGTTAATCCCAAGATCGTTGTCTTCTGTTATCTTGACAGCTACTACATTTGCTGACTTTCCTTAGTAAGTCACTTTTACTGAAGTCTTCTTCTGATCGACTTGTGGAAGACTTCATCTTGAATGACTTCACAACTCAATTTGGATGTTGATTAGGTTGGTGCTTAGATCTTCTGTTAGCTTGCATGTCATTCGTTGAGTGATCTCTGGTTTCCTTCAGGTGGATTGTATCTTTGCAACTCAGACTAGAGGCTACACACTTTGGATATCCTGGGAGTGTTCATTTGTTGAGAATCGTGTTGACTCTACAATTCTGCCTTGGCATTGTGAGCACCTCTATTGAAGCCTTTGTTCTGTAGACTACGATTCAGCTTTGGTTCTGCAGACACTATGACACTGAGATCAGATCTTGACAGACTACGATTTCTGTCTTTATGCTTGTTGTCCTCGTCTGAACTGGCTCGAGTACGATCTTTGCCTTTAATATGATCATTAGACTCCACTACTTCAAGTGTGGCCTACGTTTCTTGACTTGGCTCTGGCAGGTGCACGGTTGGCTCTTAGATGGTTGTCTCTACGATTCTAAACATGACTTCCTCAGTAGACTACGACTCTGAGAAATTTCTTCTCGAAACACTACGATCTTTCATCATCTCTCCTGGCAGACTACGAACTCCGAGATCTACCATCTTGTAGACTACGATTCCTGCCTTGATAGTTCTCGAGTTTTCCTTGACTCTCCTGGCAGACTACGATTCTGGTGCAGTGTTCGACGATCAGATATGCCTATATATTACATTATAAGATCAACCTAACAAGCTGATCTTTCTATATTCATAGTCCTTGTACATCATTTCTTTTTAAGGACTTTACAAAGCTGTTTTGCTTATGTAGGATCAACCTAATATATTTGATCAATTCATTCTAAGTCTTTGTACATATGTTCCTATTATCTATCAAAGGGCTTTACAGCTTTCCTTAATGTAAGCATACTTGCATATTCATTCATTTATATCATAATCAAATTATATATAAGTAAGAATAACATTCTCATGTATATTCATACAAAGCATATCATTTGATCTTTTCTACTGGGGAGTTCATCTACCGACTTTAGACATTTGCGTTGGCTGTAATTGTGGTGTCCTCCTGCTCTTACACTAAGATCAGATGTTTGATCGTAGACACTCCACGATTTTAAATTGGGTGGTTGACAAGTTTATCAGTGGCACGTTTTGAGACGTTCCTACTGACTATAGATCTTCATTTGGTTCATCAACCACAAAGTTTTGGGGACTTTGTAACTGGTACATTGTTATTTAGGGTTAGCTCCTATTTTTCATGAACTCGACACAAGTGGTTTTGATGATCGTGGTGTGGTCGACAGACATGCACCATGATTGACTTATTTTCTGAGCTTATCTCATACTTCTGGAAAGAATTCCACTTCTTCATTTTTGCTCCTTGAGATTCATCATCTCCATATCTCTAATTGTCCTTCCATACTCTTCCCTTCCAGACTGTACTTCAGCGAACTTTGATGCTGATTGAAGGGGCACTATGATTGAGATCATTATACCATAATCATTGTGTGTTATCTTGCACAGGCTAGACTCAGTCTTAATCGTAGAGAACACTGCTATTTTCCTTAAGTTCTTTGACATATTGCACTCGTGGAGTTCTGCTTCTTTGATGAGTTCTTCATGATCAATGCTCGATGATCCTCTGATGTGAAGTTCCACGAGGGTTCTTCTCAAATGATATGCTTTGCATGAATAAGGATATAAGACCATTTTCTCATTAGCATGAATGGTCTGCTTCTATATGAAGATCAGCTACTATGTGAGCTTCATTCATGTTAGCTCAGCAAGTCCTCAAGAACAGGCTTTGACAAAGAATGATTTTGTCAAGAACATTCTTGAAATGTCTTAAGCCTCCAGCTGGTTGAATCTTCTCGAATGAAGTCATCTGCTTCAGCATTCCTTAGTGTGGTCAGATAGACCATGTACCTGCATGTTAGATAAATTTCTATTTTTGGTACCCATGGTTAAATGGGTCCTGCCAGGTTAGTTTTCAAAATCCCTATTCCTCATATATTTGAATTTTCATCACATTCACCAAAAATCATATTCATACATGTATCCAATTTAGATATGACATTTTAAAATGCATGATGATGAGTGTGTGTAAGATTAACCACTTTAATAAAACACTCTTTTTCTTTGACGGTTTCATCATTTGCTTGGTTATGTTCACAGATTTTAAATGTTTATAGAGTGAGAATCAATTCTATCACTTATTTGTATTTGGTTTTAAGATACTCTTGTAGAACTGATCATACTTTATGTATTATCAAAAACGTAGAACATAGGTTTGTACATACATACTAACCCTTCAGCAAGGATTACTCCACTTAAGATTACTTAAATCTTGATATGCTTATGACCTATTTCAGATTTCTTTCAAGACGATATCTTCAACCTAAACTTGGATGGAGAGAAAGTTTGTTAGCAGTTGAGTTTGCAACCTTAGTGTACTTTCTCTCTTCCCTTTTTTAGGTAGAGTATGGTCTCTTGATAGAATATTGTTATAGTACATAAGGTGATGCAACATGATGTACATATTTATATTAATGAGGAACCATACCTTTCCACTGTCATTTTCTTGACAGTTATTTATCTTGATATAATGAGGTTAGCCATTGATGTGCATAATTTTAAATTCATTTCTAACAGCTTGTTGCTCCAGTTGTCTTTTGATCAATTAGTCATAGTCTTGAAGATGTAAGCTAAGAAAATCTTGGCATCCTTAGTTCTTTGACAACCTTGAACCTAAAAGTTCACATCCAGCTGCTGGTTAGCCAATTACATATTTGAAAAATTCTTCTTTCTCCTTTGGATAAGTATTTCTTAGCATATTTCAGACCGATGGATGCTTGACTCTTTGCTGTTGATGCCTTCAGACTACGAGATTGATTGTGGACAAGGATTGGTCTTGTTGCTATAACATTTAAGAATATGAACCAATCTGAGCAGCTTTAGGTGTATATACACATTTACCTGTACACAATATTTCCAACGTGTGAGCTCATCTGCATTTATATGTGACTTACTACTAAACTAAGTTTAGAACAATGTTTGTGCCTATGATCAGACTCAAAGCGATTAGCTTTTAAATATAGCATGAGATCTTGCTTTGATAACAACTGTTAGTTCCCAGTAGACACACAAAGATCTAAAATGGAGGGGGTGAATAGATCTTTTTTAAATTTTAAATACTTTTCCAGTTTATTTTGTATTTATGATGAATTAGCATATGACAAACATAAGAATCTTTTCAAGCACAACGAAATTAGTAAAATATCTCCTTCATTGTTATATTCAAAAACATACATACATTATTCGTAGAGTTAGTTTAGTTGTAAGCAGTTAATACATACATAGCATTTATAGCAGTTAGGTACATAATGTAAATGAAAGAAAGTAAATGATTGAATGTAAAAGACACAAGGGATTTTAAGTGGTTCAGAGACTCAAGCTCCTAATCCACTTTTCTGCTTCAACAAGTAGGAATTCCACTAAGGAAGGGAATCACCCTGAATCACTAAGATTCCTTCAAGGCCAACAACCTTGGAACTTCAGTTCACCAAGAACTCTTCAAGCCCAGCAGGCTTAGAAATTCATTTAGTCCCTCCAGAAAAGGACCCCTCAGGCCTTGACTACTTATTGTTGTTGTAGTTGTTGGTGGTGCTTTGTTGCTAAGATGACTTAAAGCTTGAACATATTTTGTACTAAGCAGCTTGACGTGGTCCTCTTTTGCATTCTGCGTAGAGTCAGGACCACCTCTTCTCTGGTGCAGCTGATCTTCATTCTGTTCTTCACATTTTCATCTGATGTCAGCTGTGTACCATCACAATTTAGGTTTGCTAAGTGTTTGAGCTTTTGGTAGACTTCGTCTGACACTTAGCATTCCATGAACCCTTCTTGAATGGTATGCAGACATGGTTCTACATCTTTTCTGTTTCAGCTTTTGGTTCATGGTGATTCGGCTCTCTAGATCTTCTTTGTGCTCTGCCATTTTTCTAAATGCTATCTTCTTGACCTTATCGGCTCTTAGCTTAGCTGCCATCTTTAGTGGCATTTTCATCCTTATTGAGTGAAGTTTTAGTATGTTTAAGTCCTTCTTCAAATATGCTTCACTTCCACCTTCTTAGTCTCACTACCACTGAGACTTGTTATGTACAACTCTGGTGGAACTCTTAGAGTCAACAATATAACATTTCAACAACTCAACGATTCTTATACTCAGCAACTCTTGATCTTTCAAGCTCTAGCTGATATATACTCTTCACAATCTTTTCATTGGAATATAGCTGTTGGGAGCTATTTGAATTGTTTCATAGATCTCGATTTATTTGGTGCAGACTGCTTAATGTGACATGACAGCTCCTTTATAATTTTACTGACATGTCATTCTACTACCTTACCTACCGCCTCAGAGTTGTCACCTTTACTTGTCAGGCAGGTAGTCACCTTTACTTTTTCTTTTTGATTCCTCGATTAGAGCATTAGAAATAGTCTTTCTGCATCGATGCTCTCAATTTAGCAACGTTCGAATATCAGTCTTCAGATTAAACTGTTGCCAATGCTTTAATCTTCAGATGACCGAACTTTACAATTTTTATGCAGATGTTCTTCGACCTGATCGTAGCGTGTCTTGTTGAATGTTGCTCATTGACTAATTGAGACAACACTATGATTCTAAAGAAGTGTTCATTAGATCTTCAATGTAGAACACCTCTTCCTTCTCTTGTGCAGTGCTTCAATACTTCTGTTTGCCTCGACTGATCTCAGGGACTGATAGCTTGACTTCTTATTCTAGCCTCTTCTTAATTGCAAGACACATCATATTTGTGGCATTCCCATCTCTCTTTCTCCTTGTGATCTCCCGTTCACTTATCATTAATGGTCTGACCTATGCTTAATCATTTTCGCCTTGTTCTTCATAAAATGACCAATATCACTATTTAAACTGCTGATGAGTGAGTTTTATACACATGAATTGGATACATTCAAGCTTAATTTATTGTTGTTTTCAAGTCTTTTAGGATATTTTTATGTGTTTGTGTCTATTCATGCATGTTTTATATTGTTTTATAGGAATTGGGACAAAAGTTACATGGATCGATGTTTGGGGTGGCTAGATTCGCGTTTTCGGCTTGCTATTTACATAGCAGTCACTTCAGAGCCGATTTGACTATAGCTCCGCACATTATTTCGTAAACCTCAAAGAATAAAAGTTGTAGTCCTACTTTTCCTCTTTCCGGATCATCTTGAATCGTCTAAATCGGAGTTCGGACGAAGAAGTTATGGCCATTTTCCCAAAGGACGTCGGAGCAGAAAATGTCAGAAAAAGGCCAAGCGCCTAGGCGCTCCAGACAAGCCAATATCAAGCGCCTAGGCGCTCCAAGTCAGTAACCATTCATCTGACCAAGCGCCTAGGCAGTCCAGACAGTACATTCTCAAGCGCCTAGGCGCTAGGAAGCAGAGTTTGGACGCGTTTTGGGCGAATTTTGACACCTTTTTGACTCCAAATTGGATTGGGTTTGTTCCTAAGCTAAAAATTAGACTTGTAACCTATAAATACATGATGTAAGGCATAAAATAAGTGGAGATTACATAGCTTAGCTTAGAGATTACATAGATTAGACTAGATAAAACACTCCTTTAGATTAGAACATAACCCTAGTTCTAATTAGATTTGGAGATTGAAGCAACTTGGAGACCATTGAAGATTCAAAGTAGGAGCAAGGAGGGAGCGTCAAGTCTACTGACAATAGATTATTTCTTCTCATCTTCTTCTATCTTTATCTTTTAATGATTATTCAATTGTGAATTCTTAGTTTAAATTCAATAATCATGAACTAATTCTTTGTTTGAGATTACAATGGATCTTATTGTGTAGTTTATTTTAATATGCTTCGTTATCAATTAGTATTTTCTATTGTGAGGATTGTCTATTATGATTTGGAATTAATTGTTTAATTGATTGGCAATCAATTACCGTGATAATCTATATGAACTCGAGAGATGAAGTATAGATTTAGATCTAATCATGATAGCATGTGTTCAGGATTTTGTTAGTAGCTTAAACTTGATGAGTGTTAAGGTAGAGATATGCTTGACGCCGCATGTAATCTTATAAGAGAACTTGTTCTTCAACTTTCTTCAATTGTAATTCACATAGAGATATAGTGGGTTAGTTGGTTAAGGTGTTTAACGGATTTCTATCTTAATTGTGGATTGACGTTAATACGATATTAGTGCATCGAGAGGTGGTTAATACTACTTTCGTGTTCTTGATTAACAATTTGGGATAGAGAATAATTGATGAGAAGTGTGTTAACCTAAATGAAGCAATAAGTGAAGTTGTGATCTTAATTCTCCATAATCTGATTTTTAATTAGTGGTGATTAGAATTAGTTTAGTTAAATATTTTAATTTATAACATTAAATTCATTTGTTTAAATAAGATTGAGTTGGTTACGGGTTGGTACTTGGTGATTTTTATTAAATAATTCTCTGTGGGAACGATACTCAACTTATCACTTTATTACTTGTTGACCACGTATACTTGCGTGTTGTGCGTAACTAGATTTTACCAAACAAGTTTTTGGCGCCGTTGCTGGGGAATTAGTTTAATACAGTTTTACCAATATTAGCTTCAATCAAATTAGTCTTAATTTAAACATTTTTATTTTTATTTTTAATTCTCTTCCTATATTTCTCTCTTTTCAGGTACCATGGATGACTTTGCGTATCAATGGCCATACACGAACATGACTCAACCAAAGGAAGCGGAGATTGACAGACTCGCGACACTCTCTGCAATGTCAGCACAAATTGAAGAACTTTCGAGGGAGTTGGACGTTATCGCAGCCCAACAGAGTCAAAGGATGGCAATCATGTGTGACTATTGTGCTGGCAACCATCCGAGTCATCAATGCACCGTTAGTTTTGGGCGGCGAAAACAAGGTGGTGTATACCTCAACCAGTATGCATATGATAATTACCATCAAGTTTTGGGGTATCACCCGGATTCTTCATGGAGCAACAACTATCAGGACCAATACTCTGCTCCAAATCCAACATATCCGTCAAATTTCTCAAATCCACCTCCAATGCAACAAGAAGACAATTCAGATTTCAAGGAATTCATGTTAAGGATTATAGCAGAAAAAGAAGAGATGATAATGAGTCAGGAGTTATCAACCCAAAATTTTAATAATCGAATGGAACAACTCCTCACTACCTCAACCAATGGTCCTCAATACATGGCTTCCGAGACTGAAACAGAAAGTTCAAGGTTGGAGGAATTGGTGTCCAAGTTCATAGCATCAAATGAGGAGAGAATGAGTAATCAAGCGAGGTCAATTCAAAATCTTGCGGATCAGATAGAGCAAATGACCAAAGCCGTAATCAATCTTCCTCCAAACACTTGGTTTTATGACATGGATGACGAAATTGACGGAGAACCCGAACCAAATCTGCAACTGGATGAGCCACAAGGTATAGGAAGTGTGGAGACAATTGGGGATAATGAAATAGAGGTCCACAAAGATCTAAATGGGTCTCCACCAAAGTTCAACGATCTGGTTAGATTTGCAAAACCGTGCCCGCTTGGTAGTCATGTCGTCGGCGAAGATCTTATTGACATAAGAGTGAGTACAATTTTGAATCCATGGTGGGACGAGAAAGAGAAGATAGACGAAGAGCACATTGTGTGTGACAAGCTTCCATGCCCCAAAGTGATCACATACACAATAAAGAAAACACCTAGCTGTGGGACGTTCTTGATTGAGATCTTACCAAATCGGAGCATGCTAGGTGACTTTGATGCATTGGCCATCGTAAATGGGAACCTACCAAAAGCTATATTATTTCCGATGGATGGAGGGTTCCTCAACTTTCGAAGAGGAATTGGATAGCATTGACCAGAAAAAGTCAGGCTGAAAGACTATAAAACAAGCGCTTATTGGGAGGCAACCCAAGTTTAATTTTTATTTTTAGTTTTTATTAAGTTTTATATTAGTAGTTTTGAATTTGCATTTATTTAGGATTTAATAAAATTGCTTCTATCATGGTTTTACAGGTTATTCAAGTCAAATTCAAGTGTGGTGCCCAATTTGTTCCATGTGCTTAGCATATTCTCCAAACTTAGCGGGCAAGGAGGACGATTGCTATATTTTCAGGGAAGTCATCTGCTTTAATTTTTTCTATTTCAGTCATTGAGGACAATGTCTAGTTTAAGTTTGGGGGCATTTTAGTGTCGTATTGCATGTAGTTAGTTATTTACATTGTAGTTCGTTATGTTTTCGGGTTATTTACATTTAGTTTTTACATTCAGTTTTTTTGTTTAAAAAAAATAATAATAATTTAAAAATCGCAAAAATAGTAGTTAGTTTACTATGTTTGTTGCAGTTAGTTTATATTTGTATGATTCCAACTGTTAGATAGTAAAAGTCTCTTTTGGCCAATGATGAGACTTGAGTTAAGTAGATAAGTATAGTATTGAATATTCAGGCTTTGATGTGATTTCTTGTTATGAATTGAATTTTTTCCTGTTTGAAACTGATATTATAAGGATAGCACATAAAAACAACTTTGTTGGCTGATTAAGTTTAAATTGATACATAATGGACTTCTTAAGGATAATACTAATGTGAAGGAATGAAAGACATGAATAGGCGGAGATGACTAAATTTTGATAAAAAATTAAGTTTGGGGGGAAAATTTGGGATATATAAGCTTCGTTAAAAAAAAGAAAAAGAAAAAGAAAGAAAAAAATAAGATAAAAACTATCGTGGCTAGTTTTGTTTCGGGGCCTTTGTTACTTGAGTAAGTACGCCCGAAGGGGTATCTTAAAACCTAGCGCTCTAAGGTCTTATATGGTCTGGGAGTCGTTGGTCGAAAGCTCGCTAAGGGGTGACACTGTTAGCCTAATGGAATGAGACATTGCACATTCATGGTTAAAAAAAAGGAAAAAAAAAGAAATATAATAAAACAGGAAAAGAGCAAAAAGCCCCCGTGATGAAAAGTAAAGCATAAGTATCCCGGATTGGACTCTTGAACTTGGTGGATGTTTGACTTTAGTTGGATCTAGCTTGTTCATGAATTTTGTGAATTTGCACTGTATGATGCCTTCGAAGATTCTATTATGTCTTAAATTTGATTTTATATCAGTTAACATTGTTGTGGAGCACACACGCACTATATCGGTGATAACAGTCTAAGATTTGATGATTGATTGGGAAATTACTGATTTGTTTAAATATGATGTATTATCATGTTTACTTGATTTCTCTAAGGACGGTTAAATAGACTTGTTTCTGTCATTACTGTTGGATTCGTAGGCATATAGATTAGTTTCATTACATTGCATTGCATAACATTTTTGTGTTTTTGCTTGAGGACAAACAAATGTTTAAGTTTGGGGGTATTTGATGAGTGAGTTTTATACACATGAATTGGATACATTCAAGCTTAATTTATTGTTGTTTTCAAGTCTTTTAGGATGTTTTTATGTGTTTGTGTCTATTCATGCATGTTTTATATTATTTTATAGGAATTGGGACAAAAGTTACATGGATCGATGTTTGGGGTGGCTAGATTCGCATTTTCGGCTTGCTATTTACATAGCAGTCACTTCAGAGCCAATTTTACTATAGCTCCGGACATTATTTCGTAAACCTCAAAGAATAAAAGTTTTAGTCCTACTTTTCCTCTTTCCGGATCATCTTGAATCGTCTAAATCGGAGTTCGGACGAAGAAGTTATGGCCATTTTCCCAAAGGACGTCGGAGCAGAAAATGTCAGAAAAAGGCCAAGCGCCTAGGCGCTCCAGACAAGCCAATATCAAGCGCCTAGGCGCTCCAAGTCAGTAACCATTCATCTGACCAAGCGCCTAGGCAGTCCAGACAGTACATTCTCAAGCGCCTAGGCGCTAGGAAGCAGAGTTTGGACGCGTTTTGGGCGAATTTTGACACCTTTTTGACTCCAAATTGGATTGGGTTTGTTCCTAAGCTAAAAATTAGACTTGTAACCTATAAATACATGATGTAAGGCATAAAATAAGTGGAGATTACATAGCTTAGCTTAGAGATTACATAGATTAGACTAGATAAAACACTCCTTTAGATTAGAACATAACCCTAGTTCTAATTAGATTTGGAGATTGAAGCAACTTGGAGACCATTGAAGATTCAAAGTAGGAGCAAGGAGGGAGCGTCAAGTCTACTGACAATAGATTATTTCTTCTCATCTTCTTCTATCTTTATCTTTTAATGATTATTCAATTGTGGATTCTTAGTTTAAATTCAATAATCATGAACTAATTCTTTGTTTGAGATTACAATGGATCTTATTGTGTAGTTTATTTTAATATGCTTCGTTATCAATTAGTATTTTCTATTATGAGGATTGTCTATTATGATTTGGAATTAATTGTTTAATTGATTGGCCATCAATTACCGTGATAATCTATATGAACTCGAGAGATGAAGTATAGATTTAGATCTAATCATGATAGCATGTGTTCAGGATTTTGTTAGTAGCTTAAACTTGATGAGTGTTAAGGTAGAGATATGCTTGACGCCGCATGTAATCTTATAGAGAACTTGTTCTTCAACTTTCTTCAATTGTAATTCACATAGAGATATAGTGGGTTAGTTGGTTAAGGTGTTTAACGGATTTCTATCTTAATTGTGGATTGACGTTTATACGGTATTAGTGCATCGAGATGTGGTTAATACTACTTTCGTGTTCTTGATTAACAATTTGGGATAGAGAATAATTGATGAGAAGTGTGTTAACCTAAATGAAGCAATAAGTGAAGTTGTGATCTTAATTCTCCATAATCTGATTTTTAATTAGTGGTAATTAGAATTAGTTTAGTTAAATATTTTAATTTATAACATTAAATTCATTTGTTTAAATAAGATTGAGTTGGTTACGGGTTAGTACTTGGTGATTTTTATTAAATAATTCTCTGTGGGAACGATACTCAACTTATCACTTTATTACTTGTTGACCACGTGTACTTGCGTGTTGTGCGTAACTAGATTTTACCAAACAACTGCATCAGTTCCTGTTTTGTTTGGCAAACACTACGATCCTGGTTAATCCCAAGATCGTTGTCTTCTGTTCTCTTGACAACTATTGCACTTGCTGACTTTCCTTAGTCAGTCACTTTTACTGAAGTCTTCTTCTGATCGACTTGTGGAATACTTCTTCTTGAATGGCTTCACAACTTAATCTGGATGTTGACTGGGTTGGTGCTTAGATCTTCTGTTAGCTTGCATGCCATTCGTTGAGTGCTCTCTGGTTTTCTTCAGGTGGATTGTATATTTGCAACTATGACCAGAGGCTACACACTTTGGATATTCTGGGAGTGTTCATTTGTTGAGAATCTTGTTGACTCTACGATTCTGCCTTGGCGTTGTGAGCACCTCTGTTGAAGCCTTAGTTCTGCAGACTACGATTCAACTTTGGTTCTGCAGACACTACGACTCTGAGATCAGATCTTGATAGACTACGATTTTTGTCTTTATGCTTGTTGTCCTCGTCTGAACTGGCTTGACTACAATCTCTACCTTTGATATGATCAGTAGACTCCACTACTTCAAGTATGGCCTACGTTTCTTGACTTAGCTCTGGCAGGTGCTCAGTCGGCTCTTAGATATGTTGTCCCTACGATTCTGAACATGACTTCCTCAGCAGACTAGGACTCTGAGAAAGTTCTTCTCGACACACTATGATTCTTCATCGTCTCTCATGGCAGACTACGAAATCCGAGATCTACTATCTTGCAGACTACGATTCCGCCTTGATAGTTCTCGAGTTTTCCTTGACTCTCCAGACAGACTACGATTCTGGTGCAATGTTCGACGATCAGATATGCCTATATATTACATTATAAGATCAACCTAACAAGCTTGATCTTTCTATATTCATAGTCCTTGTACATCATTTCTTTTTAAGGACTTTACAAAGTTGTTTTGCTTATGTAGGATCAACCTAACATATTTGATCAATTCATTCTAAGTCTTTGTATATATGTTCCTATTATCTATCAAAGGACTCTATATCTTTCCTTAATGCAAGCATACTTGCATATTCATTCATTTATATCATAATCAAATCATATATAAATAGCAATAACATTCTCATGTATATTCCTAATATAATATTTTTGTGTCGGGGTACTATTCACGAGATATTATTCATAAAGTACTATTCATGGGATACTACTCACCCGGGTACTATTCACGACAAAAAAATTTATTTTTTTTATTTCCAAATTATTTTTGATACATGAATATTATTCTTGAATTTTACTCCGTAAAGCAGTTATCATGTTGACAATTTGGACATTCTTAAACTCTGGATAAATTGAAATATAAATATTTAAAATTTATCCTTCATATCACTTAATTAAATTCTTATATTATTGTCATCATCCTCATGTTTATATTGTGATGAAAGTCATCTTTGGCCCATAGTGCATAGATAGACTGTTGATTGGTATGATTATGACTAGAAATTATGTATCGGTATAATCATGACCTGTAATGTTACAAATGATGTGGTAAAAGTCCTCATTGTCCCGTAGTGCATTGATGGACAGTTGTTGGCATGATCATGACCACTTGTGATAATAACGAATATCCTTGGCCCACAGTGCATGGATAATTCGTGGATGTGCACTATAACAAAAAGGCTTATCATCGACCGCATATGGTCACAGATGAGTATTACTGACCGACTGTGGTCGGTGATATTAGTCATAGATAATCTGGTCGCTGGATGGACGTCAACGACCGATATCAGCAACCAACTCCGTCGCTAATCTGACTCATGCTGAGTCAGTTATCAAGGATGACATGGCACACGTGTCAGCGACCGTAAACAGTGACCGCGTTGGTCCTTTAGTATCCAAATGATATTAGCGACCGCTCTTAGTAGTAGCGACCGAATGCGATCGCTGATGTTAATACTTTTTTAAATATATTTTTTCCGTTTTATTGATTTCCCAAAAAAATATACCTGTTTTGTACCTGCTTTCAATCCCAACACACCAATATATATTAGCATCCATATAAACATCCATCCATGATTTATATAAATATCCCAACACATCCATGTACAACAGTATATATAAACATCCATCCATTGCAGACAAATAAACCAACACAATATCAATCAATACACTTGTCCAAAGAATGAATATAAAAGTACAAGGAAACTACCCAAATATCTAAAAAGTAAGTGTAGCTCTTCATGCATCATCATCCAAATTATTAGGATCCTGTAATTAGCAAAAGAATATAACATGTTACATGTGTTGACGTACGTGGATGACTTAGGGAAAGCTAAAGAATAAAAATTATTTAAACATAAGTAAGACACAACAATATATATCCAAGTATACCTGATCGCCATCCTGATGTCATGCTGCTACCACCACTGCATCCGTCAACTCATCATGACTCAGAGATTGTAGATGCCCACCTAGTATACGAAGAAGATCATGATCCCAACAGATTGCTCTCACACAGTCAGCATGAGTATGATAGGCTGGATGACCTGAGGACTGTATAGACTGTGTAGCAGAGCTGCATGTGCCACTGATGGTCGGGCGTAGTTTTTGTCCTTGGCCTTTAACATAGTTTTTCTTCACAACTGAAGCCCTCTCCCACAATTCTTGATCAATCGACGGACACGGGGTGCCTTCTGGATAGCGCTGGTTCATTAAGCCCTTATAAGTGTCATGTCAGAAGGTCAACAATTAAATAGTTAAAAATAAATTAAAAAAATGCTAAAAAAGGTCATTACAATTTATAAACAACATATTAGTATAAAGTTAACTTATTACCGCTATCTGAACAGCCTCAGGCAGACCATCGCGGGTGGCCACATACATATCCAACCAATTGATAGGTTGACCTTGAGACTGAGACTCCTACAGTTCATTTTCTCATATTAATATGTAAACATATGATATTTTAGCTACATAAAATGACTATAAACATAACATACGTACCTTGGCATCAATATGTTGCATCTGTGATATAATGTCGCCCCGATACGTACCTTTTACCTTTTTGCCTTCAGATACACCTGAGGATCTATTCGAGGCGACAGTCTTGCGCTTCTTGACCCAGCTCTCAGTTCTCCACAGGTCATACATTTGCACCTATATGGGATGTGCGCACCACCAGGGGATATGCTCATGCATATACTGCTCACCTTGTCCTGGATGGTCAATCTCAGCATTATGCAGGGCTTTTTGTCTTTCCTTGTTCAGATTATCATTAGTTCGGATGGTGCACTTCTGCCAGAATAATGTCTGAATAATTGATGCCTGCGCGTCGTCCCATCTATACTGCTTTTGCAGATAAAACAACAATAATAATATTAAAACTGTTATATTACCATAATTCAACATTACTAAACAATATTATTTTATTAACTATGTATTACCTATTAGAGTGATAAAAAAAATATACCTGAAATTCAGCCCAAACTGAATCCTTATGGGCGAGAGGTGTGCTCGCCCATGTAATCACTGGCGTAGGCCAGTTCTGTAAGCATAAGTGTAATTTATATTCTTACACTTCAAACAAGGATATCTTATCTTGTTTTGGCCATTAACACATTCCGGGTGACTATACGCATAATCTAGAAATACTTGGCAACCAGCTCTAAATTCTGCTGTAGCGCCTATCTGGGCACTTGACTTTCGTTGTCTCATCCAACTACTGTCTGAATAGAGGTCCATGATACCACGGTACCTATGTTGACATGAATTATTGTATTCCCTTGTTAGATATTTACAATTCAGCTCAATGCCATTTATGTTGCTTATAAATACATATAGATGTATGTACATATATAACATGAGTGTGCATCATATATGATTATTCGGGAATTGAACAAGGATACATGCCAAAACAAATTTACACAACTTGAGATCGACTACCCAAAGGCATGGAATATTGTTATGGATCTTAAATTAGAATGATGTATGATCTTATGTCATCCTACATATTTTAACTGACACCAATCTAAAGACAGTAGATTCCTAGGGGTAGAATATGAATCATTGCATCATGCATGGTCTACATATGCATTGGGATAAGTCTAAATTACCCGACCAACAAAAATTTTTTGGCAGAGTCTCCCCTATAATATGGACTATCCACATGCACGAGGGCATGCATACTTGACCATTTGTACGTATATAAGAGCAACAAGAATGTATAAGCAATTAACATAACATCACATATACTCATTGCCTTTATATATTCTAGGGTCCATATCTGAACACAACAAAAACTCTTCTACATAGGATAAAACATTAGGTGATGAAAATATCTTGATGGTCAAGTTTGAAGAACAACTAATGGACTTTGAAATGTGTTCTAGAAACTATAATGCTGCGTATATCAAGATTGCATAAGAAGACATACTATTAGTCCCTTAATGTGGGACTATTAGTCCTATAAAGTTATTTGATACCCAAAACAGTCCAAAACATTACATACTTGACCATTTGTAGGCATGTAAGAGCAACAAGAATGTATAAGCAATTAACATAACATCACATATATTAAACACCAATGAAGTATAACACAACTGTGAATACGAATACATATATGGCCATACTTATAGCATACAAATTTTTATTCATGATATCCTTGTATGCCAAGAGATAACAACCAAGAGAAGGACTGAAATTAATTTCTTGTAGAAAGAATGCGAGTCAAGTTGTTTTTGGCTAGGAGGCACTCTAGTTTCTACAAGAGAAGGACTGAAATTGATTACTTATTTGTTTGAAATTGCAGGAATCTTGATCTTCTCGACTGTGAATTATGGATAAACTTCTTTGAACCTTCGTCTTGATTGAATTATGGATAAACTTAATTCCTAGTTATGTTTTATGTTATACTCATGATCATGTTATTGGATTGGTATAAGTATGCTCATATATTGCAACAAAGGTATTGGGTTAAGCCCTAGTATTCAAGATTATGTTTATTGCTAAGGAATTGTTTTTGCTATTCAGAAGTATCATAATTGTTTGTTTTAAGTGGATACCAAAAGTGATGTTCATAATCTTAGTAAGCCACTAATAGTTAGAAGTATAGTAAATTTTACTTAGTTTATTTTTATATTGAGAGTAAGTAAAATACATAAATAAATAATAGGCCCATAGTAATCTCATAAATATATAAATAAACACATATTAACCCTAAAAATAATTTAACCTAAAAGTTTTAGTAATCTCATAAATCTCTTTGCAACAATTTCAGTATATTCCCAATTTCAGTAACAAGCTATAAATTTCAGTAATCCCAAATTCAGTAATCCCAAAATCATTTTCATTCATTCAACTCTTTGCAACAAATTAACCCTGAAAACAAAAATTCGTAGCCTACATAACAAACAACAAACAATAAAAAAAACATAACAAACAGCAAACAACAAACAACCAAAAAAAGAAAAGGAAAAAGTTGAAAAGTATTTCTAACCTGTAAAATTGGTCCCTGATTTGGAGAAGAACGAACATGATGAACCAACCGTGCCTCCCTCTTCTCTTTTCCACCTTCTCCCTCTTCTCCCTCTTCTGTCTCCCTCTTTTCTTTTTTCTTCTACTGATCGAGCGAATGCCTGAGTCTGAATATGTTTAAGAGAATCAGTGACCGCCATCAGCGACCGCATACGGTCGCTGATTTTTAATGACATTGACGTGTCAACAACCGTCATGCGGTCGCTGATAGAGATTAGTCAGAAAAAAAACCGCGCCAGGGTTTCGTACCAAATTTTTTGAAGGGAATTTTATATCAGCGACCGTATGCGGTTGCCTGATAGAAACTAGTGACTAGAATCCTTTGCGGTCATAGATAGCGGTCACTATTACTATTATCAGCGACCAGATAGGTCGGTCGCTGATATCATTGGTCATAGATGACCTCTTTTTCTTGTAGTGGTGATACTAACGAATATCTTTGGCCCGTAGTGCATGGATAATTCAATGATGTGGATTATTTATTGAGCTGTGTTACAGAGATAAAACTTTGATGATGAACTTTTAAATCATAGAAGATAGTAGAACATCATGCTCTACTTGACTCTTCTAATGGATTATTTGTTCCGCTGCAGTTATACTAATTATTGTCTATTATATTCTATCAGATTTATACTGTTGAAGGCTAAGGATAATTTATTTACATTATCTTAGTCATAATATTCTTTACTGGGCTAGTTGAGCTCACCATTTTCTTTCATTGTTATCTTCAAGAAATGAGAATATAGCTGGGACTAGTCGGGCAATGGGGTGATGGTCCTAGATGGTGACTATAGTAGTCCTCACTATTATATAAAATAGTGTGATAATAATTGTAATGAGGACTCCATTTGAGTTTGGATATTGTCTACGAGATAATATTCATGTTAAAACTCAGCTACATTTTTCTCGTATTGTATAAATGAAGTTTGTATTTAAATTATGAACAATGTATTTGGCGACTCAGAATGAATTTTGCATACTTATTTTGGGGGCGTCACAGATACAATCAGGGGCGGATCAAAAAAAATTCCCAGTAGGGACGAATTTTAATTAATTTTTTTGTTGAAATTAAATAAAAAAAACTTGAACTAATCATAATATTAAATAATCATAATAATGTTTACAAATTGCAATAAATATTCATAATCCAAACTAAAAAAGGGATTTCAAATAAAAAAAATATTTAGATACAATTTAGAAACTTATTTATCTTAATTGTTATAATTCAATTTGAATGATTCTCCAAATACTCAAAACATAAAACCAAATTTGTTTTCTATATTCAAACAAAATCATGAATTAATTTCAAAGCATAAACTAGTTTTGGTATCTTTTTAAAAGTTTTAAATAAGTTTTACTTCAAATAAAAGAAACAAATCATTCAAAATTTGTACTCATAATACCAAAAAGTATAGAGGATTCATTAGTTAGATGAAGAGAAATAAATTAATTATAACAACTAGAAATGAGGGGTTGCTAAAAGCTCGTAGTCATTTTCCATTTTTCATTTTCCATTATAAAATAAGGCAAAATCATTGTAATCTATCACAATAAAAGACAGAAACTACACAACCAAAATGATCTCATTTTCAATTGAAGATTAAACAACCAAAAAACTTAATCAGGCCAAACAAACAGTAACCACAACCAACCAAATTAATAACAAAAAAATAATAAATAAACTTGAATCAAACAATCCTACATAGTTCACACGCTGATGAACATTCCAAAAACTATACAAAAAATAATTTTAAGATTTCACTAACTCTTAAAACTAAGAAGATTTTTGTACTTGTTTTTAGAATTGGTTTATGAATTTTTTTTGGCCCTTCCAAATTTAACTCTTCCAATAATATGCCCCCTTAAATTTATTAATTTACTTGTTTGTTCTGCCTTTATACCTATAAAATAAAAATTCCAGCAGAGGCAGCTGCCTATGTTGCCCCTTAAGTAGATTCACCACTGGATACAATAAAAATATGTGTTATAGTAGCACTACAAATAACACACAACGTACCAAATAAATGCTCTGAACTTTTCTCTTAAAAGAACTATGAATGACTTTATGAAACAAAGACTTGAATGACTTAATGCTTGGATGATTTTAATGAATGAAATGGCACCCGCACTAGTTTATTTATAGGAGGGTTTAGTGACCCATCAGATGGGGCAAAACCCCTCGAACATGTTTGGATGCCGATGAAAAGGCATGTGACACCCTATGAACATGCATGGCTGACTAGTCGCGACTGTTCGCCCAGAAAATGTCGACAGCGCCGCGACTCTAGGCTTGTTTTTAGGCTCAGCGCTGCAGCTCTGCATCTAGGCAAAGTGGCGCTTGATCTCTAAGGAGTTTAGCGTTGCTGTGCTGGGAAGTAGCACTATGACTTTGTACTTCAGCGTTGTGGCATTGGAACCCAAAATGACGCAGTTTTAAATTTTGATAATAATAATAAGTAACATTGGAACTAAGCAAAAAAAAATTTAAATAAAATTTGCCCAAAAAGATATATACAATGACCTAGGCCCAGACCCATACCCACGACCCACAAGCACTGCCCGGCCCGGTAAGCCGATCAGTCTGTCGCCGCGCGCGTGTGGTTCAAATCAAGCCTTGGCTATGTCATCTCCCCTCCACAAAAGTGGGGTACCCATAGGGTCCAAACCCAAGAGCAATGTAATTTCATATATACACACTCAATTTTTAGTTTTTAGTCGATGTGGGACTTTTTGTTCCCCACAACTATTATTATCATATTCAAGTGGTGTCCTTTAGGAGTAAATTTCTTATTCATTATCCCATGGATTTGAGCTTCCAAAGACTTGATTTTAATCTACTCATGGAGTAGAACACATTTATATGTTGATCTATTTCAAATGATTAGTGAAATCCAGTTCAATTTTTAGCTCAAATTCTAACAATACCTTATATGAATGAAATTGACTGCCAACCTTATGTAAATGTTATGCAGACTCTGAGAGAGAGACATAATTGGAAATCATCTTTATAGAGAGATGTGACTTTTGGCTTTGAACCTTCCCTTGTGAAAGACTATTGGGTTTATTGGTTATCCAGTGAACGTGATGTCTTGAACTGTCCAACCGTTTATGTAAACCGAGATAATAAAAATTCACACATAATCTTTTCAAACATTATTTGGTTCTCATGATTTTTTTTTCATTTTGACCTTGAACATTCCCGAATTTATGAGGGCTCTAGAGAAGTATAGACTTTATCATTCTCATAGAATTAACCTAGTTCACACTCACATAGGTGATTCTTAATAAGATTTTCTTACCATACCCCACTAGTTTATCAAGATTTAAGAATACTTAAAAGCATAGCTTATCCTGAAACCGCTACAGGTATCACTATCTCATACCATAGAAATGAATAGAAGAAATTAATTTCTTCATAGTGTCAGTTGGTTGAATCGTTCACAATTTAGTTGTCCATTTGAACCTAGATCTTGGGATCTCCAGTCAACTAAGTTGGGTTTCCATCATGATGATCCTTATTTATAGGCTTTAAACCCATTCCCCTCGATGTTATTTTTACTTTCTTTTAGTCAAACCTTTTGTCAACAGATCTGCTATATTTTCTTTCGACTATGTACTCAATAGACATAATGCTATTTGAGAGCAATTATTTTATGGTATTGTGTCTACGACAAATATGTCTAGGACTTACCATTATATATGTAACTCTTTTCCCTCCCAATTGCCAACTGACTATCACAATGGATACAAATATTAAGCACATGTTTAGGCCATATAGGAATTTTTTTAAAAAGTGACGAAGCCACTCAGCTTCTTTTTCAGCCTTATCCAATGCAATAAACTCATATTCCATTGTCGATCGAGCAAAGCATGTTTGTTTAGAACATTTCCATGATACTGCTCCTCCACCTAGTGCAAACACAAAGCCACTTGTGGATTTAGAGTCTTTTTTATTCGATATTCGGTTCGCATCGTAGTATCCTTCAAGTACTACTAGATATCTTAATCAGTAGTGCAACCCAAAGTTTTGAGTGTATTTTAAATACCTTAAAATAGTGATCTTGTCCTTGATTGCTTGTAAATCTACTCAATTTATTGACAACATATGTTATCTCATGACGTGTACAATTCATTACGTATATAGCTTTCAATTATTTGTTCATACTCAGGTTGTGATATGCTCTCTCCTTTATTTTTAGACAAGTGTAGATTTATATCTACTGGTGTTCCCACATGATTGCAATCGTATTGATTTAATTGCTCGAGTATTTTCTCAATATACTGATTGTGATAACACTAACCCATTCAATGTTTTAAAATTTTAATTCCTAATAATACATCGGCAACACCATGTCTTTAATGTCAAATATATTATTTAATATTTTCTTGGTAGTCTTAATGATTTCATTATTACTACTCATAATGAGCATATAATCTACATAAAGACAAATAATGACAAACCCTTTCTCAGTGTCTTTGACATATACACATTTGTCACACTCATTTATTTTAAAACCATTTGATAACATTGTACTGTTAATTTTGCCATGCCATTGTTTAGGTGCTTGTTTTAATCTATAAAGGGACTTCACAAGTTGACATACTTTCTTTTCTTGTCTTGGAACAATAAACACATATGGTTGTTCCATGTAAATTTCTTCTTCTAAATTTTCATTCAAGAAAGTTGTTTTCGCATCCATTTGATGTATCTATAAATTATATATAGCTTCAATGGTTATTAACATCCTTATTGAGGATATTCTTGTCATATGAGAATATGTATTAAAATAATCTAAACCCTCTTTTTGCTTGTATCATTTGATTACAAGTCTTGTTTTATATTTATCTATAGATCCATATGCTTTCATTTTCTTCTTGAATATCCACTTGTATCCAAGAGATTTAGAGCATGATGGGAGATCTATTAGTTCCCACGTATGATTATGTAGTATGTATTCTACTTCATTATTTATAGTCTCTTTCCAATACGGAGCTTCGGAACTTGACATCGCTTCTCTATATGTTTGAGGCTCATTTTCTAACAAATAATTTAGAACATCCGGACCATAAGATTTTGATATTCTAGCACATTTACTACGTCTAGGTTCATCAAAATCTTCTAATCCATGATCACTGTTATTAACAGTGTCATAAGTTCTTTTGTTTGAACTTGTTTCATGCTCATTAGAACTTGACTCTTGTTCCTTTTTATTAGGAAATGTTGCTTCAAATAATTCATCATCTTTTGAGTCAATAATAATATTTTTATGTATTTCATATATTTTTGATTTATTAACCAAAAATCTATATGCATTGCTATTATTAGCATAACCAATAAATATACAATCTATTGATTTCGGTCCTATTTCAACTTTTTGGATGTTGGAACCATTACTTTTACTATGCGCCCCACACTTTGAAGTGTTTATAAGACGATTTACGTCTTCTCCATAATTCATAGGATGAAGCATTAGACTTCTCTTGAGGTGTTTGGTTGAAAATATAATTTGCTGAAAGAATATCTTTCCCCGACAAATTCTGAGGTAGCCCATTGATGAGTGCATAATATTCATTCATTTTGATTCTTTTATGATTAGTTTTATTGCATAAGATGAATTCGGAGCTAAATGTGTTGAAATGGGACAAATCAAAGTTGATGCAATGGAAAATGGAAAAGGAAGAAATTTTAGAAAATTCATGAATTCACCCCGACAAATCCATTTGGCTTGAAGGAACTCGCCCGTCGAGTTATTTTCTTTTCCAATCCTCCCTAAGGCATTCTAAATTTGCCCCAGCCGATTCCTCTCTGGACTAATTTCCCCTGTCGAATTTAATAGTGCAAATGAATCCGTCTTGACGGATTCAGCGGGAAATCTAAGAAAATTTAGAAACTTCAGGCAAATTTATCCAGACTTCTAATTATATAATTTGATTAGATATTTCTAATAGGTTTAGGATTTCATTTAACATTATAAATACATTTTAATAGTCAGGATTATTCATTCTATCTTCTGCATTGGATTGCAAACCCTAGTTGGAGAATTAAAGGCATGCTAGACTAATCTTTTCAATTCAGTTCTCAAGGGATGTTGAAACTTATTCATAATTAACGATGTGATCAAGTTTACTTTATTTATTCCTTCTTGCACGATATTTGTTCTGATTATCTATTTCAACTTCTTGTATGCTATTCAATCTACTAATTTTGGTTTCTGCAGGATTAAATTAATGGATTGATATCATCTGCTAGATTAAGATATATATTAAACAAGCAATATTATATATGATCGTAAGTAGCAATTAGTGATACTTGACTGTGGACAAACTTTTGGGTATTTTACGATTATCCGAGGACACGTTAAATAATTTTTGATTGTGTAATTATTGCTTGGAATAACTTAATTCTCATTCTTCATGTTGCTATTATATTAAATCTAGATTGATCGTTCTAGGTTGTATGATAGTTAGGATCTCTTGAGGTGATATATGTGTGTGTGTGTGTGTGTGTGTGTGTCTGTGTGTGCGCGCTTCATAACTTCGCCAACAAGTGATTTATCGATTAAATCCTTAAACGCGAGTAATTATTATTGGAATAATTTTTTAAATTAATATTTTTATTGTTTAATAAAAGTAAACTGTATTTTAATACTGTCAAACTGTATAAACTATTACCTTGCCGAAAAATTATATATTCCGACGAATTAATTCAACTGGAATTTGAATTTGGGGGACATTGAAATTAAGTAACTATTTTAATAGTTAAATTATGAAGAGGGTGAAATTGGGTATAATAAAAGTGTATTTTGTCCATATATACACACCAACAAACAAACAAACAAAGTAGAATTCAAAATTAAGACTAATGTTGAAGTGGTGAGTGGTGGGTGACCCAAAACCCAAATCTCTAGTAACTTACTGACTAATTTTCTCCTCTTTTATATATTAATCGTATTATCAAAAGAATTTCTCACCATCTAGAAAGTGAGTATAATTTTCCTCACCATCTAGAAAGTAATCAGTATACCTTTCCTTTTCAGGGAAGAAAGTAATTGCAATTCTTAAGAGTGTCTTTAATTAATTAATTCCCTCCTAAAATGAGAGATTAATTTGTCCAATTTTTGACTATATTTTTTTTATTAATAACATTAACAAATATATAACGTTATAACATAAATACTAAGATTAGTATGTTATATTATTTAATCAAAATGAATAATTTTATATGAAAAGAATAAAATTTGGATATGAAAGCGCGACGCATCAAAGAATAGTATATAAATATAAAATAAAAATTCTCCATAAAAATGGCACTGAAATTTTTACCACTTATTCTTTTGAGTCTTTTTATTGAAAAAGAATAAAGAGTGATTAATATTTTCTCATTTAAAATTAAAAAAAATTAAATAAGAACAATATATTTAACTATGATATTAAAAGTATTCCTAAGTGAAAAATTGTTGTTTTTTAAATTAAAATAAATTTAATCACAATTTATATATTAAGATTTTACAAATTATATATGATCAAAATTAAATGAAATTATTTTTGTGGAATGGATGGAGTAATTGATTAATGAGTATAATAAGTGAAGAGAATTTAGGAATTAAGGTAAATGACTCAAATCCCCCAAAACCCGCTGTTGAGAGCAATTAAAAAGGAACTGAAAAATAAAAGTAAATTTCCTACAATTGATTAAGCTTGTGCTCCTTTTGGAATTTGCTTAACACTCAGTTTCTGAGTTTTGAACAGAAAAAAAAAGAATAGAAAACTTAAATTAGAACAGAAGAGAAAAGAATAGAAAATTTAAAGTTTTCCTTTGTGTTGTTTCTGAGTTTTTAATGGAAAGATTTGAGAACAATTGCAGATGAAGGAAAAAATAGCTGAATTTTTTTTTAATAATTTAAAATGGCAATATAGTAAATATGGGAGAATACATATATAATATAAATAAATTACTCAAAATTTTTTGCACCAAAAAAAAGAGATAAAATACATATATAAAGTGAAGGGAAAATATGTTATTTAGTGGGATCCGTTAATATAAAAAATAAAAGTATTGATCATTTTATATAATCATGTGAAACAACTAAGGAGTAATTTGAAATTTTTTAACTCATTTTTTTTATTTTTACTTTTTTTAATGTGTGCAAACTGTATTTTGTTCATTGTTTTAGGGACTGAGGGAGTATTTATTAATGCAAATCAATTTATTTTATTTATTAATGCATATTATTTGTTGTATTCTTCCACATTTTACCAATCACTCACTTTTTTGCCCCTACAAGTAATGACGAATCAGAAACTTTTGTGAAGGTGGGCGAAAAATAATTCATGCATAACCCTTTAAGTCAAAAGACTATGTTGAAGTGGTGAGTGGGGTGACCCAGGCAAGCCATTGAATGTCCAGGTAACTTGCAACAAAAGAACTTGTCCACGGCTCCAAGACTCACCATCTAGAAAGAGACTGAGAGCTTTATCCAATTTTTGACTATCTATTTTTTTAATAATAACATAAACAAACTGTTAATTATAAAATAAATACTAAGATTAGTCTGTTATTTAATCATAATGAATAATAGATGAAAAAGAGTAAAATTCGGATGTAAAAATGAGTACATGCACGTCATAGAAAGCTATAATATATTAGAACTTTACATGAATATTGACTAATTAAAAATAAAATATAATCGAGTGATTTTGACACAGTGATATGACACAATTCATATTAATCATGAGATTGAGTTCGAGCCTTGACATGTCAAGAATATGAAGTGTGAGTTTATAAAATTATTAATATAAAATTGTCAAAATAAAAAAAATATAAAATTTATTCTAGATAGGAACGGAGTACAAATTTTATGTTCTATCTTCTATATTATGTTATGTATGAATGTCAAGTGCAGTAGAATTTACTTATTTAAATTTAACTTTTTGAAGATATAATTCAGTGAGAACCTATTCTATTATATATAATTGAATTTTAGAGATATATTTCATAGTTTCTGTTACAATTGAATTTTAAGGATATATTTTATCCTAGGGTATAGGGAGAACCTAGAGAAGGGGCCAAGGAGAATGTACGTAAAGGAAAATTTAAGTTTTTTTTTTCAATTCTTATGTTTTTGAGTTTTTTAATAAATAGAAAAGAAAATAAATGGATAGAAAACTTGGCCACTTTTTCTGCCAAAGTTTTTCGTCCAAAATTGGCCTGATTTGGACGGAAAAGAAATTAGAATAAGTAATATTTTTATAATTCTCATATTATCCTCAACTTTTAATATAATAAATTTTAAATTACAACTCATGTCCTCAATTTTAAATTTTCTATTCTTTTATATTAAAAACTCAGAAACAACACAAATGAAAACTTCTTCAAGTTTTCTGTTCTAATTTAAGTTTTTTATTTTATTTTTTCTATTCAAAATTCAGAAACAGAAAAACAGAACGTAAGGGATAAACTCGAACTCGAACTCGAACTCGAACGTGGCCTTTAGTACTAGACTATCATATTTGTTCTGGACAACACATAAATTTTAACCATATATACAACCACATATAGAAGATAAATAAAATGAAAGAAGAAGACAACGAAAGGAAATATTTGGTTCCACCATTAATGCCTACATGTACGGTAGACTACAATAATAATGAAAGATGATATTTAATATTTAATACATAATACAAATTTAATGCATATTATATGCTCTATTACGAATCAGAATTTTTTTTTGAAGGTGGGTGAAAAGTAAAAGCTAGGGGTTATTTTCTTCAAAATTATGGCTGGCAATATATTTATACTTTGGCCAATATTTTCTTTAAAAAAATAAAATAAAGTTTTAATTCTACTAATTCCATTTTCCTCCCAAAATCAAGGTGGGAATTTTCCCACCTTCCTCTCCTTCTTGGTGCATCGCAGCCAGGCATTCTGGAATATATGTTGGGTAGAAGAAGTCATAACATCTTAGTTGGGCTATTTCTTTCTTAGTTATTTATCATCACTAGCTAGAAAGTCAAGTCTTCCTAGTTTTTCTTTAATCATATATATATATATATATATATATATATATATATATATATATATATATATATATACACCCTTGTTTCTTCTCAATTCAATTCATGACCAAACAAACAAGCAATATTTTAGCTAGCAACCTAATTTCTCTGGCTTCTTTTACAAACCCTTGTTTTACTATGACTATTGAGCAGAAATCTCATCAAGATCAATCACTATCAAAAATGAACCCAAACCCTAATATTGAAGATATTGTTCATGAAGAATCTGAAGATGAAGACACTCTCTCTCTTTGTGATCTTCCAATACACACAAGAGACTCAACTGTAGATGATCATTATCAGGATTCATCCTTATCATCATCATCCGACGGCCAAGAATTCTTTGAGTTTTTTAGTGAAGAATGGAAAGATATTAATACTACACCTATTAATATTTTTTCTTCTAATCCATTCGTACCCCAAAATACCATCTTTGGTGGGCAGCAAATTCCTTCACATAAACCTATCTCCAAAAGCAAATGTCAAGAAAAACGAACCCTAAATAAATCAGATTCCGTATTTGTCAAATTCAAAAGCACTTCTTCTAGTAGGTCAAAGAGGAGCTCAAGTGGTAAAAAGGGTAGGGATAAAAATGGGGTATTGGTGCCAAAGGTTTCTAGTTTTTCGTCGCCAGTGAAAGCAAAGTTGTTACTTGTGTTGTTTGGATTGCCCCCTAAGATTCCTACTGATCAGATGGAGCTCAAGAATGATATTAGAAACAGGCAGAGTCGGCACGCTCCATCGACCTTCTTCCCATCAAATAATGGTGGTTGCGGTGTTGAAGAGGTGGCGGGGGTTCATCGGAGAAGTGAGAAGGGGTTGTGGATGTTGAGCAAAGCAGCTTCATGTTTTGGTGGTCCAGCTGACATGAAAACAAATGAAGATTTTTGACTAGATCTCTAAATGTAATTATTTTGTTTTTTTAACTTATGACCAAAAATATTATTATGATTCCTGTTATGTGTTGTAATAAATTTTTGTCGAAATATAATTACGAAACATATTAATACATTGGATTAGATAAAATTATAAGAGAACACCATTAAAATACATATCTACGTAATTGTTAATTAAAAAATCGACATAAATATTCACAATATATATTATTTTCTTATTTTTATTTCTAAAAAATATTAATTATTTTGTTGATAACACCCAGTGAAGAAAATCCAACAATATACATTTATTTAGAATCAATTCAAATACTATGTTCTCATCACATTTAGTGGATCATTTGAAATTTTTTGACCCCTTAATTTCCATACATTTTTTTAAACCTTTTTCCTAATACACTTTAATGTTTTCAAGTAAGACTATATTGCAAAACGAAGCCTTGATGTTTTCACTTCCTTTCACCATCACCGAAACATAAAAATAAATTTTAAACCTTAAAGTTTTTTCAGTGCAAATTTGAACACCGAAGTATACTTAATTAGGTCATTTAACCTTTTTTAAATTTCAACCTCTGAATTTAAAATTGTACATGTCACATTTTAAACTCAAATTCCTTTCCAACTACAACAAATTTGCTTTAAACACTGCAACGTGTTAATTTAATCCTAGAATTTTTTTTAGACAATTTAGCAGCTCAATTAGCTTCTCTATATATTTACTCTTGCAAATGCAATGTCCAATCCCTAGACAAGAGGTCATCTGTCATGTTGGGGCATGATTATTAGGGTCCGAATTATATGGTAGACCAAATTATAGTTGAATAATTTAAGGAATTGAAGATTCTTAATTATATTTAGTTTCTAATCCGTAAGAAAAGTGTCAGGTTTTAAACCGACTTCCTTCCCTTAACGGAATTATATTTGATCCCATTGAGAAATTATACCTAATGAGAATTTCTATTTCTATACGGGGAAAGACTAATCGAAGGTGGTGAGATCACTATAAATACAAAATTTTATCCTGATTCTAAGGTACACACTCATTATTTTACAGCACCAGAGATTAAGCTTCCATTGTTAATCTTATTCAGCCTGTACTTATTCTCACACCGGAGCTATCCCCCAGCGGCCCAAGCCAATAAGCTTTTGGTGTGACTTCGTTTCTGTGACGCCCCCAAAATAGGTATACATCACCCATTCTGAGTCGCCAAATACATGATACGTAAATCAAATACAAACTTCTTTTATACAATACGACAACAACGTAGCTTAGAGTTTTTACACGAATATTGTGTCATAGACATTATTCAAACTCAAATGAAGTCTTCATTACATTTTTTATCACACTATTTCACTGAATAGTGAGGACTACTAATGCAATATATGGACCGTCACTCCATTCCCCGACTAGTCCCGGCTATATTCTCATTTCCTGAAGAGAACAGTGAAAGAAAAGGGTGAGCTCAACTAGCCCAGTAAGAAATATTATGACCAAGATAATGCAGAATAAATTATCGTTAGCCTTTAACAGTATAACAACTGATAGAATATAATAGACAACAAATTTTAGATCAACAACTGCAGCGGAATAAGCAATCCATTAGAAAAGTCAAGTAGAACATAATGTCTACTATCTTCTCTAGATTAAAAGTCCATCGTTAATATTTCATTCATGCAATACTTATCAACAGTTCTTTATTATACCCAAGACAAAAAGAATTCTCATCACATGTCTTCACCTGAACCACCAACGGTTATAGTTAAATCCACAATTCATATTTATAATCATGTAAATCAATAGTTCCTCTTTGCCACAAAGGCTTAATAGAACGTTTACTCAATATCCTTACCCCAAAGGCTAAAGACATTCAAGTGTAATAACAATGATCATACCAATTATTTGTCTATCTTTGCACTACGGGCCAAAGATATTCAACTATAAAACCAATGGTCATGATCATACCAATCAATTTCCTGTCAGTGCACTACGGCCAAAGACATTCAACTGTTAACTAATGGTCATGATCCTGCCAATCACATCATCGAATTATCCATGCACTACATGCCAAGGATATTCGTTATTATCACCAGTGGTTATGATCATGTCATACACATGTCCATCTTTGCACGTAAGCCAAAGATATACAACTATAAAACCAATAATCAACAGTCTATCTTTGCACGTAAGCCAAAAATATACAACTGTAAAACCAATAATCAACAGTCCATCTATGCACGTAAGCCAAAGATGACTTTCATCACAATATAAGCATGAGGATGATGATAATGATATACGCATTAATCAAACGAAATCAAGGATAAATATTAAAGACTTTAAATTTATCCAGAGTTTAAAAAATATCCAAATTGTCAACATGATACTACTTTGTGGAGTAAAATTCAAGAATAATATTCATGTACCAAAAATAATTTGGACAGAAAAGAAATATATTTTTTGGATGAATAGTACCCCGTGAATAGTACCCTGTGAATAGTACTTCGGGAATAGTACCTCGTGAATAGTACCCTGACATGAAAAGTGTCCCAAATATCCGAGTGAATAATACTAGAGTGAATAGTAATTGGATAAATAGTAACCCGTGAATAGTAACTCGTGAGTAGTACTCCGGCACGAAAAGTGCCCCGAATACCCGAGTGAATAATACTAGAGTGAATAGTAACCCCGACACAAAAAGATAGAAATTTCACAATAAAATTTGTACCAATATTCTGGCATAATGATATTGAAAGAAATAATATCATTTACGAAGAAATAATACCCCTTACGACTGTTGAACGAAAATAATATTCCTACGAATATTGAACGAAGATGATATTCCTTACGAATATTGAATGAATATAATATTCATGCGAATACGAAAAATAACATATCTTCAGAATATGAAATAAATAATACCCCTTACCTCAGAAGAAGACTAGATACTAGAATAGAGAAGTAGCAGTATTCTCTTCTTCTTTCTCTCTATAACTTCTCTCTCTATAATTGCTCTTGTGAGACTTAGTGAATTGGTGAAAATAAGGAAGAATGAACTTCTATTATAGGAAAATATAGCTTCAATAATTGCATGTTTTGGGGCTCGAAATATTACAGTATAATACCTTCCTCTTTTTCTTCATTTTTAATTTAGTCCTACAAGTATTATCAAACTTGCACCATCTCCCCTAGTAGTAGATCATGTGAATTAATAGTATAATCATGTAACTCAATAGTATAATCATGTGAAAAAACTAATTACAGTATAGTAACTTCATCTATACCTCTATTTTTAATTTAATCATGCAATTATATATTATCAATCTTGCACTACCTCCCCTAATAGTACATGCATATGAATCAATAGTATACACATGTGAATAAATAGTTATAAGCATGTGAATTAATAGCAATTAATTCCTCATTTATCCGATTAATTACCCGATTGGTCAATATAACCTCCAAACATCAATTACTATCGAAATAAATATCGATTTCCACTAACACTAATAATTCCCACATAATGAAACTATTAATTTCATCTTTAATCAACACGAACTTATTCATCATTGATATTATAACTCACAATATTTAACAATCAGGTCGTTCCCAGGAAAGAGGGGGCTTTCCGATAAGGATTTCTCCCTATTGACGCGCAATTAGGTGACCAAACCTCTCCTTGACAGAACTTTCTAGACATTGTTAATATTACAAATAATAATATGAATAACTTTGTTGTCTCAATTATTGATTTAATAATATAAAATATTATGCAGATGATACTGTGACAATAATTGAATCAATACTATGAGAGATATGCAACAATTACTGTAGCAATAATTGAGTATAACTGAGTGACTTCTTACGTAAGCATCAATAATCGATACTGTGTACTACTATGCAACCACGCGTATTACTGTACTTTTACTACTGGGTAGTTCAACAGTTTAACGGTAAAACATTTGCCATTATTTATAAAAAGATAATATTGTCATTTTCTAAATACGACAATACTTTCGTTGTGGGGTTCACCGATGGTTGTGCCATCGTATGAATATTCCCTATTAAAACGAATATTCTCCGACCAATCGAATATTCCCCGACACAACAAATATTTTATATCAACTTGCTTACTTTGCAAAATTTTCAAATATCACCCTTAACTTTAAACTTTTATCAATTTAACTATTTACCAAAATAGAAAAATTGAATACTTTTATTTCACAAAATTTGGGGTCTCACAGTTTCTGTGGAGGATTCGACGCGCTTTGGTGATTTGAGGATTTTACGACCCTGATGACATCTTCATCACTGTTTTCCCCAGAAATTGTTCAAGAGAGAGGGCAGATCCGAGTAAGAAACCTTCTCACATGGAGAGTTATGACAGTTTGGGGGACCCTTATGAACACAGCCAGGCTTATGTTCGGCTGATGGATTACTACGACTACTCAGATAATGCCAAATGTCAGATGTTCATTACTACTTTGAGGAAATACGCTCGGCAGTGGATGTTGACGCTGGCCCCAAACTCAATTTCATCTTGGAGAGTGCTTTATGATAAGTTTCATGCTCTGTTCGGAAGTAATAAAAGGAATGAAAAGTTGACCGGTATACTATCCCAGATCAAAAAATATTTAAATGAAACCTTGCGTTAGTACGTTAAACGATTCTGAGAGGCCGTTGGTCAAGTCTTGGATTTGAACGACCTTCAGGCGGAGGGTCTTTTTTAGAATGGTTTGGACCTTGTAAAATCCAAGAAGTTGGTAAAAGAGCTAATGTTCAACCATCCGAAGAGTTTGGCCGAAGCCTTTGACGAGGATGAAGGCTTTATCGTGGTGGAGGAGGAGATGGCCAACCTGAAGCAGAGCCCATCAGAAAAACCAAAGAATAAAGAAAAAGATAAGGGAACCAATAATAATGACAAGTCAGGTGGTTATCAGAAGAAGTATAGAAATAACAATGGCGGTTAGGGTGGAGGACGTCTGCCTTTCCTGAATCAAAAAGTCAACAAGATCTACATAAAGCTCAACACTGATCAGGCTACTATTCTGGAACATTTAAAAGACAAGCCTTACTTCGAACCAGCCAAGGACAATATAAAATATAGCAAAGGACACATGAAAAAATACTGTGATTATCACGGATCAACTGGACATTCTACGGAGACTTGTTGGGGTTTGATGGACCTGATCGAGAAGAACATTCAGAACAGAGCTTTGGTTTAGTACATCGCAGGACGAGATACTTTGGGGGCACAGTAGGTGAACAACATCAGGTACCAAATCCGAACACCCAGCCCCAACAACAGGATCAGACCCAGACAATACGACGGGTGGTGGAAGTGATCACGGGCGGGTTAGTCAGGAAGGTTATGGGGAAGAAGCGACGATGATTCTTGGATGCGGTACTGACAGTGTCTGATCAGCCTATAAGGCATGAAAGACCGTACCCAAGCTCAATGATTTCTTTTACTAATGAGGATTTCCTTTCGAAGCCCATCGAACCACACGAAGGAGCCTTGGTAATTACTGTACAAGTGGGTTCGATGGACATAAAGCAGATGATGATTGATAATGGGTCGTCAGTGGATATTTTGTACGCTCATGCTTACCAGAGGATGGATTTAGAATGAAGAAAGATGGAGATCGGTCAGGAGCCTCCTCTATATGGTTTCATCAATGAGCCGATCAAGGTTGCAAGAACGATTGAGTTGCCAGTGGTTCCCGGAACAACTCTTTAGCAGGTGGAAATTATGTGTAGATTTTTTGTGGTACACGTAGATTCATCATACAATGCAATTTTGGGGAGGCCAACTTTGACAGCTCTTCAGGCTGTAACTTCGATTCCTCACTTCAAAATCAAGTTTCCCACGCCAAACGGAGTTAGTGAAGTGGTTGGGGATCTCGACTTAGCGAGAAGATGTTACAAGAATGCACTGACCTCATCGGGCGTGGGGGTCAGCAAGCAGAAATAGACAATGGTGATATAAATTGAATCATTTACCGAAGATAGTACATAGCCTCTTGTCATGCCTGCCGAAGAGACAGAATAGGTTGAGTTGATTTTGGGAAAGAATGATTAGACCATCAGAATCGAGTCGGGACTACAGGAACCTTTTCAAACAAGCCTAGTGGAACTACTGCAGTGTTATACAAATATATTTGCATGGGTCCCTAGTGACATGCTAGGTGTTGATCCGAAGGTGGCTGTGCACATGTTCCACGTTGACCTAGCAAAGAAGCTAGTTAGGTAGAAGAGGATGATCTTTGCCCCGAAAAGGCAGAAGATAATAGATGAGGAGATAACAAAGCTTCTGACAACGAACTTAATCTTCGAGATTGACTATCCGGAGTGGATAGCGAATGAAGTGTTGGTTTAGAAATAGAATGGGAAGTGGAGGGTCTGCATCGAATATACGAATTTGAATAAAGCGTGTCCGAAGGACTTCTACCCACTCTCGCACATTGACCAGCTGATTGATGCTACTTCGGGATACGCTTTACTCAATTTTATGGATGCTTTTTTTGGGTATCATTAAATTTCGATGCAGAAGGAAGATATCCCAAAGAAAACATTCATTACTCATCGGGCGGTGTATGTTTACAAGAAGATGACCTTTGGATTATTGAATGCCAGAGCCATGTACCAGAGAATGATGAACTATGTGTTATCGAAGCAGTTGGGACAGAGCATGGAGGTTTACGAACATGACATGATTTTCAAAAGCATGTCAGTTTGAGGTTATCTGGATGATTTGGAGGATTGCTTTTAGATTGTTCGGCACTAAAAGCTCAGGTTTAATCCGACGAAGTGCAACTTCGGTCTGGGCGTATAGAAATTTCTGGGCTATCTGATCAGCAAAAGAGGAATAGAGGCAAACCCATAGAAAATAAAAGCGATTTTGGATATGAAGTCTCCTCAGTCGTACAAGGATGTTCAGCGTCTGACGGGTCGGATTACAGCTTTGAGGAGGTTTATATCTAAGTCGATAAAGAGGTGTTTGCCATTTTTTGATACACTCAAAGGGCCGAAGAACGAGAAGACCTTCCAATGGACTTCAGAATACGAGGATACTTTTCAAGGAATCAATAGGTATTTATCTTCAGCTCCTTTGTTGGCCAGCTCTTGCTGAGCCTTTATATTTGTATTTGGATGTAAGTTCGTTGGCAGTAAGAGCAATTTTGGTGCGCGAAATTGGGGGTAAGCAGCACCTTATTTAATATGTGAACCATGCCCTTAGGGATTTAGAAACAAGGTATCCAAATCTTGAGAAGTTTGTCTATGCGTTGATAATAGACAATCAAAAACTTCAGCAATACTTGTAAGGTCGGTTCATAGTAGTGTACACTGATCAGCCCTTAAAGAAAGTGTTGGGCAAGCCCAGACGTCTTGGGTCAGCTTACTGTTGGATGATGGAGTTAACACAATTTATACTGGAATATCATCCTCGGATAGTAATAAAGGGTCAGGCCTTGGCCAACTTTGTAGTGGAGTGTTCATTTTTTGAGGTAGATAATAGAAAGAGTCAGACGGAAGGGGTTGTTCAGACCATCACAAATGTTCAGCTAGTTCAGAGTTTGTGGATGTTGTATGTGGATGGATCTTCTAATTCGAATTTAAGCGGTGCATATGTTATTCTTACATGTCTAAAGGGGTTTAAGGTTCAAAAGGTAATTAGCTTCGGGTTTAAAGCAACCAATAATGAGGTAGAGTATGAAGTAATTATAGCAGGTCTGCGGTTGGCGAAGAGTCTCGAGATGTAGAGGTTGGTAATCTTTTGTGAACTTTGTGCTCATCAATGGAGATTTATATCAAAGGGCTCAATCTTCTCCTTTGTTGAAGTGTTTGGTTCCATCTGAAGCTGAATATGTTCTTCGGGAGGTCCACGAAGGTATTTGCAGTTATCATATGGTTGCGAAGGCATTTTCCTACAAGGTTCTTCGATAGAGGTATTACTAACCTACAATCTTCAAAAAAGCTACGGAGTATGTGAAGAAATGCCCTAAGTATCAGATGAACAACCTTATCACCATCAGCCGCCAGAGGAGTTATACTTGGTTATGTCTTTGATTCTCTTTGTTGTGTGGGGAGTTGACATATTGGGTCCATTACCTAAAAAGAAGGGCCAAGTCAATTTTGTGATATGGCTATTGATTATATGACCAACTAGATAGAGGCAAAACCCCTTCGGCAAATTACAGAGTAGGAGTGTTTGAAGTTTTTGAAGGAGTTTGTGGTCTTTCGGTTCGGCATTCTTTTGGTGGTGATTTCAGAAAATGACCGATAATTTATTGGTTCAAAACTCGAAGCATTTTTTAAGGAGTTGGGGATTCAGCATCGGAAGACTTTAGTGGCTCATCCTCAGTCGAATGGTCAAGTAGAAGTCACCAACAAAACTCTTTTGAATGGGATAAAGCGAAAGCTTGATGAAGCGAAAAAAAGATGGCCCAAAGAGTTACTCAGTGTATTATAGGCGTATCAGACCACTCTGAGGACAACAACGGGAGACTCGCTGTGTCAGATTGGCGTATAGAACTGATGCCCTAGTTCCTATCGAGATCAGTTTTGCTTCACTTCGGGTCAGTCAGTTCAAAGAGTTGTACAACGATGAGGGTTTGCGCACCAACCTAGATTTGTGTGGCCAGACATTATAACAGGGTGGTAAAGCTTTGGAGTTTTGAGGTTGGACATCTGGTTCTTTGGGAGGTGGAAGCTTTTATGCCTCAGAATCTTGGAATGTTTATGCTGAATTGGGAGGGCCCTTATGAGGTCAAAGAAGTGCCTAAGCCAGGTACTTACCGGCTTCAGACAATGGATAGGACAGAAATGAAGAATACATGGCATGCAGACATACTTTGAAAGTATTATTAGTAGAGCATGGCTAGGTAATTCGACTCTGTAATTTTCAAAGACTATTAATAAAATGAGTATTCAGTTTTTTAACGAATATTGTCATTGGTGTTTAATTTATTGTTCAGTTCCTGGGAACGAACGTTGTTATTGTTGTTTAGAGTAATATTCAGTTCCTCAGAATAAATTTTGTCGTTGGTGGTTGATTTAGTGTTCAGTTCCCTAGAACAAACATGATTAATGGTGTTTGGACGAGAATTCAGTTCCCGGGAATGAATATTGCTTATGGGGTTGTTCAGTTCATTAAATGAACGCCTTCTTGTGTGCATCCAGTTCTGTCGAACGGGTGTTCTTTCTATTTAAGGACTTTCAGTTCCCCAGAACGAACGGATCTTATACTTGTATTTAGTTCCCTGGAACGGATACGTCTTCTAAGGTTATTCAGTTTATTTAAACGAATGCCTTCTTATTATTGGGATATTCAGTTTGTCCGAATGAATATCCTCTTTTTCAAAAGGAATGTTCAGTTCCTGGGAACGAATGTTGCTTTAGAGGTTATTCAATTTTCTAACGAATAACTTATTTTAATTTATCTAGGTTATTCAGTACTGCTGAACGAATTCTTCTTTATTATGGGGTGTTTAGTTTCCCGAAACGAATAACTCCTTTATTTAGATTCTCAATTTTTTGGAACGACAGTCCGATTGTTACTTATTCAGTTCTGCCGAACGATGGTAACTTCTTTAATTAATTTAGTACTTAGTTTTTTTAACATGTACTTAATTTTGTTTTATATAGGTGTTCAGTTCTTCGAACGAACCCTTTAATTATTTGGCGTACTTGTTTGATCTTCAAATGGATGTTTTGTCATTTACTGAATGTAAAAAGCTATGCGGTTCTTTGGAAAGGGTAGATATTTTCATTAATTGAAATAAAAAAGTACATAGAGATAATTACGTTACAAGATTCAAAAGAAAAAAACTACTGTGACACCCCTAAATTCAGACACTCATATCTCGAATTTGCATGGTTCATCACGTGCTAACTCTAATATTCTACTAAAATCATCAACAACGGAATAATAGAATAATTTACATTGATATAATATAAATATTCTCGTCCCAAGGTCTCGCAACCGTTACTATTACACCACAACTTAGTTTAAACATAACTTAATACATAATAGTAAATATGTCTTCACACCACATGATAATAATAAATTCCTAATACTTGGAAATAAAGCTATTCTGAAGCCTTCTCTTTACCCTTGTCTTTGCCCAAAGGGTTCATCACGTTCTGCCTTAACTGAAAGTTTTAAGGAAAGCAAGAGTGAGCAACAAGTTTGCTCAGCAAATAATGTCTCAATAATGAAAAGTCATATATAGAGTTCAATCGTCAAGGGTATAACAATGAATAATAATTCAGGAATTATCAACGATTCTCAATAAAGGTCACTATGGACGGAAAGATATCAATAAGATTCAAGGCTTATTCAATTCAAGATTTTAAAGTAATGAATACTGAGCAGTCACTAAGGACTAAGAACTTCTACTAGAATTAACAGTAATAAATTGATAAACCAACAAAACTAGTACAACAGGTGATCAGCCTAATGTACCCTACGTTATGCATAACATTTAATCATACTCATGTGTGCACGTCGGTCTCCCGAATATTATATGGTTTCCCCTTCAAAGAGGGCTGTTCATATCAATCAATAAGAGTCCGCACGAAGTCAATTTGGTTTTGATAGCTTTCTAACATACGATAATAGTCTAGCCGAATCAATGGCTTAGATAACTTTTATAATGCATTTAAGAATGATAAATTCAATGCTTGCAACAATCATCAAGATATACCAATGATTTCTGAATAGTACTAAACATTTGTTGGAAATAAATATGGTTGATATGGCATCAATTTGTATTATACAGTTCAAAGAATTTAGGAACCTTGTATTCAATATAAGAATCAAATGAAATTCGAATACTTGCACAAAATCCAAAGTTGTGTAAGTTAGGAAACTTGCCTTTTGCGTTGATTACCAACTTATAGTTTACTAGCACCCAACGAACTATATTAATTATCCTATTTATGTATACACATTAGTCATATATACATTATATAAACAAACCAATCTCCTACTCACTCTTAACCATTGAGCATATAATTTAAGTTTTATTTTAGATCATATGACTATCATATCCTCATTTCTTTGTAAACTTTATCTTATACTCCCATACATACATTATCATGTACCAAAATAGTTTGTAAGACTCTATGAAGTCAAAAATCATAGTTCGTAATCATCTTTTGAACTTAACGTTCGAAAGTTTATAAACACATATCCAACCTATGATTTTTATCATTAACATGTTTACTGATACTTCAAATACTGTATTTGGACACGTATTACTGATTAAGAAAATAATACAAACATGCATTACATCTCAGATCACAAAAAGATTAGACAGGTAACACTGTAGGATGGCGCAGCTGCGCCCTGATTAGGCTTAGGGATGGCGCAGCTGCGCTGTCCTCTAGCCTAACCAGAGTTGAGCTTTGTATTTCTTATTTTTGTCCCATTCTTTAGCATACCAAAACAATTACACTAAACATGCATACATGCTAGAGGATTTTTCATAAGCGTATGACCATCTTAAGTTCACTTTTACATGTCATGGTTTTAGTTTAGGATTTCCACGGAATTAAAGCCAAATAAGGTCATGTAATCACCATGCCTACTAGATTAGCTATATGTCCACATAAAGAGATCACTTAAGCTGTACTACACATGCTCATAAGTGTTCACATCATTTATTCATAGCTAGCATCGTTTATCACTTTAAAATATGCTTAACTCATGCTTGGTTAGTTATCATTATATATAACATATAAGAATCATGTTTAGAGACACAATAAACACAAACATGCCATCTTCAACATTCAGTACTTAACTACTCACACAAGTGTAGTTTGGCTTGAGAAATATCCAAGTTTGCTTTTGAAATTATTTTTAACTTGAACAACGCAATTTGACACATACAAAACATCTTTAAAGCTCCTTTCATGTGTTGTTAAGTCATCTTAGCAGCTTCACAAGGTCAAAACATACACCATGTAGTATTCATGGATATTGGCTTCAATATATCAAGTTTTTCTTTGAAACAGCCATCTAGTTCAAAGCCTAACAATTTGGTCATGAACAAAGGAACTATAAATCACCACTTATGTTCATTTATGTTCAGAAATCAGTCATGTGTGTACACTATCAAGCGCAGAATTTACAGAACATAAGTTTAATTAAAGTTTATTTTTGAAACATTGAGTTTTTGTTATAAATCCCCAAATAAATCATGTTGGTCATTTTCTATCTCATAAGAAATCTTTATACCACATATTATACTTCTTTTCATGCCTGTATAGGTCTTAATATCAAGTTAGAAACAACACGGTCCAACAGAAACCAGAATCTAGTTCTGGGGATCGGCACAGCTGCGTTGCACCCTAGTACAAACTGGGCGCAGCTGCGCCCTTCCTGGACCATCACCAGTAAGATACTCTATTCTACAGAGTATCAACCCACTTCGAATTTCTTTCAATCAATCATACTTAAACTCATTCTTAGAGGTTCTATACAAGTATACAAACTTCATAAACACTTGATAGCATGCTAATTCATACTAATTGACATAGAATTCAAGTAATTGCAAGAATTTGACAAAACTTAAACATAAAAACACAAACATAATTTATACCTCTATGAAGCTTAAATTGATTCCTCAATGCACTAATTATACTCCCTCAATGCTCAGCAGCTCTCACTCTCAATTTACACTTATCAGATAAATTTTTAAACACTGAGAAATGAGAAGAAGAGGTTGTCCAGTTATTGTTCTTACACTATTGTAAGACCCCAACTTTCATAAATAATGATTATTTTTCTCTAAATATCATTTCGAATATTATGGCGTGGATTTGATATAATGTTATAGTTGTGGGTAATATTTATAAATTTTGCAAAGTAAGCAAGTTGTTAAAAAATATTCGTTTGGTTGGAGAATATTTTTTTATCTGAGAATATTCGTACGATGGCACAATCATTGGTGGACCCCACAACAGAATTATTGTCAGAGTTAGAAAACGACAAATATCTTTTAATCAAAATAATGGCGAAAGTTTTACCGTTAACTGTTGAAATACCCGGTGATAAAAGTACAGTAATACGCGTGGTTACATAGTAGCACACGATATTAATTATTGATGCTTACGTAAGAAGCAACTCAGTTATACTCAATTATTGCTACAGTAATTACTACATAGTATCTCATATTATTGATTCAATTATTATCACAGTATCATCTGCATAATATGTTATATTATTAAATCAATAATTGAGATTATTATTTGCAATATTGATGATGTCTAGAAAATTCTGTCAATGAGAGGTTTGGTCACTGAATTGCGCGCCAATAAGGAGAAATTCTTATCAGAAAGTCCCCTCTTTCCTGGGAATGATCTGGTTGTTAAATATTGGGAGTTATAATATTAATGATGAATAATTGTTGAAAGATTAAATATGTGTTGATTGAAGATAAAATGATTTGTGGTAATAATTATTCAATCTTTGAGATGAATAAGAAGTCTGTTATGAGACGTTTGTGGTAAGTTTGGTTTATTCTATGGGGGTCCATATGTTATCATCTAAGAGTCACTTTTGTCAATAGTAATTGCCTTTACCAGACGTCAAATCACTTGCCGTTTCATATTACAGGCATCGAACCAATTATCATTTCACATTACAGGCGTCGAACCAATTGTCGTTTCATATTACAGGCGTCGAACCAATTGTCGTTTCACATTACAGGCGTCGAAAAAATTGTCGTTTCACATTACAGGCGTCGAACCAATTGTAATTTCACATTACAGGAGTCGAACCAATTGTCGTTTCACATTACAGGCGTCAAACCACTTGTTATTTCACATTACAGGCGTCAAACCACTTGTTTCACATTACAGGCGTCAAACCACTTTTCTTTTCACATCACCAGTCGTCAAGCCACTTGGCTTTTCACATTACAAGGACTAAGCTAGAAATCTTCTATAAATAGAAGCTTAATTCTTCTTTCATTCCCACCAATTCACTACGACTTACAAGAGAATTCTATAGAGAGAGAATCAAAGAGAAAGAAGAAGAGTATTCTATTACTACACTATTTCAGTAGCCAATCTCCTACTAAGGTAAGGAGTATTATTTCTTTCGTATTCGTAAGTGATATTATTCTTGTTCAATATTCGTAAGAAATAATATTTTCTTCCATACTCTGTAGTATGTAAGTAATATTATTTCATTTCATATTCCTAATTCTACACTTATGTTGATAAGTATTGATTCTATACTCCATGAAATTAGTAGAATATCCTTGATATTTGTACTTCATCTAGTATCGTTTCACAAGGATATTTTTTGAACATTCTTGTTAAAGTTTAATCTTTTCATGCCGGAGTACTATTCACGGGATACTATTCATGAAGTACTATTCATGACAAAAATTGATTTATTTTCTGTCCAAATTATCATGTTGACAATTTGGACATTGTTGAATTCTAGATAAATTGAATTATAAATCTTTAAAATTTATCCTTGCTCTCATTTAATTGAATTCTTATATCATTGTCATCATCTTCATGCTTATATTATGATGAAAGTCATCTTTGGCCGTAGTGCATAGATGGATTATTGATTGATGTGATTATGACCAGGGATCATTTGGTATAATCATGACCCGAAATGTTACAAATGATGTGGTAAAAGTCCTCATTGGCCCGTAGTGCATTGATGGACAGTTGTTGGTATGATCATGACCATTGGTGATAATAATGAATATCATTGGCCCGTAGTGCATGGATAATTCAGTGATGTGGATTATTTATTTAGCTGAGTATCAACGATAAAATTGATGATAAACTTTTTAAATCATAGAAGATAGTTGTATGACCCAAACTTTTATAAATAAAGATAAATTTTCTATAATTAACATTTTTGAATATTATGAAATAAATTTGATATAATGTTATAGTTGTGGGTAGTATTTGTAAATTATGTAAAGTATGCAAGTGGTTATATTATATTCGATTGGTCGGGAAATATTCATTTTAGAAGGGAATATTCGTACAACGGTGCAATCATTGGTGGAACCCACAACAGAATTATGTCGGATTGAGAAAATGACAAAAATATTTTTATGAAAATAATGGCAGAAGTTTTATCGTTGATACTGTTGAACTACTCGGTAGTAAAAGTACAGTAATACGCGTGGTTACATAGTAGCACGCGGTATTGATTATTGATGCTTACGTGAGAAGTCATTCAGTTTTGTTCAATTATTGTTATAGTAATTGTTGCATAGTATCTCACGTTATTTGATTCAATTATTGTCGATATTTTTTTATATTGTTAAAATCAATAATTGAGACGACAAAATTATTAATATTATTATTTGCAATATTAACGATGTCTAGAAGTTCTGTCACGGAGAGGTTTGGTCATCTAATTGCGCGCCAATAGGGAGAAATCCTTATTGGAAAGCCCCCTCTTTCCTGGGAACGACCTGGTCAATTAATATTATGAATTGTAATAAAGATGATAAATGTTGTTAAAATTATTAAGGTGATTTTCATAAAGTTTGCTTATTTTATGGATTCTTATTTACCCATTTTTCAAAATAATCGGTAGAAAATTATTTAAAGGTAGGGGCCACATGTGGGGCCCATATGTGTTGGAAAAATGATTTTGGAAATGGAAGAGTATACGTATAGAAGTATATGTGTGTATTGAGTATATGGTGGGAGAAAATGAGATGTGAAAGTGATGGGTGTGTGATGTGTGTGTGAGTGGAAAATGGTGGAAAAGTGGTAGTGTGATAGTAATGTGTAAGAGTGTAGTAAATTTGATTATTGGGTGGGTGAGGGATTGATGTTGGTTATTGGGGAGAAAAATTAAGTGGTGTATATATAATATTGATATATATAATATGAAAACATGTGTTTATATATATGTGTTATATTTTAATTTGTGTTGTAATCTTATTGGTTAATGGTTTGACTTAATTGTAGTTGATGGAAGAAAATGATTTTGAAAATTTATTTCGTTCATGAACAGTACACTTCCATTCTCTTATATATAGAAGCTCATTCATTTATTATTTCTTACGAATTCACTGAAACTCTAGAGAGAGAAAATTATAGAGAGAAAGAAGAAAAGTTTTCTGCTACTTAACTACTCTTATATTCAGTTCTTTTACGGTAAGGGGTGTTATTCTTTCTTATTCATGAAGAGAACTATTGTTATTACATTTCTTATTATTCTGTTGGAATAACTTGTATACGTGGTCTACTCTATACTTGGTGACATTCTTCTATTATTCTGTTGGAACATCATGTCCGTGTGTTTTACATCGGACCTGGTTCCGTCTTATTATTATTCTGTTGGAACATCTTGTCTGTGTGTTTTACACCGGACCTGGTTTCGTCTTTATAATTATTCTGTTGGAACATCCTGTCTGTGTGTTTTACACCGGACCTGGTTCCGTCTTTATTATTCTGTTGGAACATCCTGTCGGTACAAATTTTGCCTGACCTGGTTCCGTTATTATTATTTTGCTGGAATAACCTGTTTATGCGAAGTTCCGCATGCTTGGTGATTTCTTTTGTTATTCCATTCTTTATTATACTAAGTTGGTTAAAGTTTTGACTTCTATACTCCATGAAATTAGTAGAATATCATTGATATTTTCTCTTCATCCAGTATCTTTTTATGGAAATATTCTTCTGATCATTCTTGAATTTTACTCTACAAAGCAGTATCATGTTGACAATTTGGATGTTATTAGTTCCTGGATAAATTAATTCTTGAACTTGTTTTATTGAATTCTTATATCATTGTCATCATCCTCATATTTATATTTTTTTGAAAGTCATCTGTGGTCTGTAGTGCATAGATGGACTTGGTATGATTATGACCAGAGATTATTCGGTGTAATCATGACCGTAATGTTACAAATGATGTGGTAAAAGTCCTCATTGGCCCGTAGTGCATTGATGGACTGTTGTTGGCATGATCATGACCATTAATGAATACACAAATATTTTTGGTCCGTAGTGCATGGATAATTGTGGTCGTGATACTAAAGAATATCCTTGTCCGTATTGTAGGGGTGATTCAATGATGTGGAATATTTATTAAGCTGAGTCTCAGCGATAACAGTGATGAAAAACCTTTTAAATCATAAAAGATAGTTGATTTTATTTTCTACTTGATTCTTTTAATGGATTGTTTGTTCCGCTGCAGTTAAACTTGATGTCTATTATATTTTATCAGTTTAACATTGTTGGAGACTAATAATAATATATTCTGCATTATCTTAGTCATAATATTTCTTATTGGGCTAGTTGAGCTCACCCTTTTCTTTCACTGTTCTCTTCAGAAAATGAGAATATAGCTGGGACGAGTCGGGGAACGGAGTGATGGTCCAGAGGATAGCATTAGTAGTCCTCACTATTCTGTGAAATAGTGTGATAATAATTATAATGAGGACTCCTTTTGAGTTTGTATAATCTCTAGTAGATAATATTTGTATTCAAACTCACAGTTTATGTTTTGTCGTATTGTACACGACAGTTGTATTAGTAAGTTATATTTTAATTATGTACCATGTATCTGGCGACCCAAGATGGGTGATGTATACCTAATTTTGGGGGCGTCTCAATAGTAGATATCATGCTCTACTTGACTCTTCTAATGGATTGCTTGTTCCGCTGCAGTTAAACTTGATGTTTATTGTATTTTATCAGTTTAACACTGCTGAAGGCTAATAATAATTTATTCTGCATTATCTTAGTAATAATATTTCTTACTGGCTAGTTGAGCTCACCCTTTTTCTTTCATTGTTCTCTTCAGGAAATGAGGATATAGTTGGGACGAGTCAAAAAATGGAGTGACAGTCCAGATAGGTGGCTATAGTAGTCCTCACCATTATGTGAAATATTATGATAATAATTCTAATGAGGACTTTATTTGATTTTGGATACTCTCAGCTACGTTTTGTCGTACTGTATAAAAGAAGTTTGTATTTAAATTCTGTACCATGTACTTGGCGACTCAAAATGGGTGATGTATACCTATTTTGGGGGCGCCACAGTTGGTATCCTAGCTGAGATGTGAGACTAGAACTAGAAGGGGAGAGACGAGTAATTCTTTCGCTAGTATAACCTACCTAAGTTTAATTGTTATTTAATTGGCCGGTCAGAATATAGGGATAATATGTGGCATGTCAATTAACCCTTGTTTTGTGGCAGTGTTTAAAAATGACATCCGAGAATGTTGAGTTCAAATGATGAACGGCGGAATGTGCATCAGGAAGGCAATAATCCTCAAGTAAACAACAACACCGACCAAATGATGAATGACGGAATGTTCAGAGGCTTTTTGCAATTCATGCAACACCAGGCGAGAGAGACTCATGTCCAAAATGCAGGTGAAAATACTGGCAACTCACGGATGGTCACCGCTAAGCAATTTAAATAACTGGGACCATCGGAGTTTATTGGAGAGCTAAAACCACTTAAGGCGGAGGCGTGGATAAAGCAGATCACCAAGATATTTGATGTCTTGAGATACTCCGAGGAGAAAAAGATTCCCTTTGCTAACTTCATGTTACAAGGAGAGGCAGATTACTGGTGGAAATCCGTAAAATGAACCCAACCTGCTGCACTGAAGATGTCTTGGGAGAAGTTCCAAGAACTGTTTAACGATAAGTACTTTCCCAAAAGTATTCGTCACATGAAGGACGTGGATTTTATCAAGCTGGAGCAAAACAATATGACTGTGTCACAATACGAAGCTAAGTTTGCTGAGTTGTCCTGGTTTGCGCCCCACTTGGTTGATAATGAGGAGAGAATGACGCAGATGTTTTTAAGAGGTTTGAAACCTGAGATACGTCAATACCTAATTTCTCATAAACTGTGTTTGTATTCAGATGTTGTAAATAGGGCTCAGTTATTGGAGTGCGATAATGAGTTAACCCAGCCAAGAGAGAGCAGCCGACAAATCGATAATACCAGTGGTAGAAGTCATCGAAGAGGTTACAACAAACGTGGAGGGAATCAAAATGACAGAAATGGTAACCACTTCGGTGGTAATCATGGCCAAGATAATAGAAGTGGAAATTTTAAGAAGAGGAAAATCAATAATGATAGAAAGACGTCAGCACCAGCACGTGTTGTTGTTGGGTAAAAATCTAATTACGCACAACACGCAAGTATACGTGGTCAACAAGTAATAAAGTGAAAGTAGAGTATCGTTCCCACGAGGAATTGTTTAATAAAAATCACCAAGTACTAACCCATAATCAACTCAATCTTATTTAAACGAAGAAAATTCAATTTATAAGTAAACTAATTCTAATTACCACTAGTTAAATTAAGATAACAGAGATTTAAGATCACAACTTCACTTATTGCTTCATTTAAGTTAACACACTTCTCATCAATTATTCTCTATCCTGAATTGTTAATCAAGAACACTAAAGCAGATAAAACCACCTCTCGAAGCATAATACCCATATTAACGTCAATCCACAATTAAGATAGAAATCCGTTAAACACCTTAATCAACTAACCCACTATATCTCTATGTGAATTACAATTAAAGAAGGTTGAAGAATAAGGTCTCTATCCAATTACATGCGATGCCAAATGTATCTCTACCTTAACAATAATCAAAAATCTGCTATTGACAAAATTCATGACACATGCTATCATGATAAGATCTAAATCAATACTTCATCTCTCGAGTTCATATAGATTATCACGGTAATTGATGGCCAATCAATTAAACAATTAAGTCCAAATCACAATAGACAATCCTCACAATAGAACATAATAATTGATAGCGAAGCATATTAAAATAAACTACACAATAAGATCCATTGTAATCTCAAACAAAGAATTAGTTCATGATTATTGAATTAAAACTAAGAATCCACAATTGAATACACATTAAAAGATAAAAATAAGAGTAGAGTAAAGAATAAATCTGTTGTCAGTAGATCTCCATCTTCCTCAAGCTCCTGCTCTTGATCTTCAATGGTCTTCAAGTTACTTCAATCTCCAAATCTAATTAGAACTAGTGTTTTGATCTAATTTACTCTAATATAATCTAATGGAATCCTTTCTCTAGTCTGTAATATCCCTCAACCCTTGTGATTCTCCTCCTTTTATAAGTCTCTTCATATGTCTTTAAGTCCTATTGGAAGTTCTCATGGAAGTCATTGTGTCAATCGGATCGAAACAATCCTTTCCGGACTCAAATTGGACCAATATTCGCATTTTCTCGTATTTTCGGGGCTACCCCCTCCCCGGCGGGGGTTTATTATTGATTTGGGCCCGCACCGGCGTGCTAGGGATCTGACTTGTGGCTGGTACGCCCACCCCGGAGGCTGTTTTGTGACGGAAAATTTTCTGCACTGACGTTCCTTGGGAAAACAGCCATAACATTTGATCTTGGAAGAGTTACGAGGCCTGCCACCTATCAAATCGAAGATATCGACGAGATCTAAAACTTTCATTCTTTAAGATATCAGAAATAATGAACGGATAAATATCGAAATTGTGATGGAAGTGACTTCTATGCAAATGGCCATCCAAAACAGTGACGTTCAATGTCCGTTGGTACAAATGTCATAACTATTGCATCCGAACTTCGATTGAAATGATTCAAGATGTTCTGGAAATCTAAGAAGAAGCTCTACAATGTAATCCAAGTTCACAACCAAGAACATGAAATAAGCATAAAAGCCCAAACGATGTCCGGATTGTTTTTCTTTGCATTTTCATACCAATTCTTTGCGATTTCAACTCCCAAGCATATAATCTACAAAACGAACACAAAATGCATGAAAAGTAACTAAAAAACATAAGATTAAGCAAATAATTCAAGTAACAGATACCGGATAAGTATGTATAAAACCCACTTATCAAATACCCCCAAACTTAAACCTTTGCTTGTCCTCAAGCAAAAACACAAAACAATAATGCAATGCAACTAATCTACATGCCTACGAATCCAGCAGTAATGACAGAAACAAATCTATTAAACCGGCCTTAGAAAAATCAAGTAAACACGATAATACATCATATCAGAACTCATTAGTAACTTCTCAATCAATCATCAAATCTTAGACTTTTATCACGAATATAGTGCGTGTGTGCTCCACAACAATGTTAACTAATATAAAATCAAATTTAACACATAACAAGTCTCTTCGAAGGCATCATATAGTGTAAACTCAAGAAATCCAAAAATAAGCTAGATCCAACTAAAATCAAATAATTACCAATATCGAGGGTCAACATAGGATACTTATGCTTCATTTTTCATCTACGGGGGCTTTTTGCTCTTATTTTCCATTTTATTCATTTTTTTCTTTTGGTTTTCATACACATAGCTATGCAATGTCTTATTCCCTTAGGCTTTTCAATGCTACCTTAACGAGCTTTCGACCAACGACTCCCAGACCATTAAGACCTTAGGGCGCTAGGTGTAAAGACAATTCCATCGGGCTTACTTACTCAAGTAACAAAGGCCACAAAACTAGACAAACACGTTACAGTGTTTATTCATACTTTTTCTTTTTCATTTTTTTTCCATTTTTCTTCTTTTTTTTTAGATTATATACCCCAAATATTCCCCCAAACTTAGGTTCTTGTCTAACTTTAGCCATCACTATTTATTCTTGTCATTCTTTCATTCAAACTAGCATTATCCTTTAAAATCCTATTATGTATCAATTTAAACTCAATCAATCAACAAGTTGTTTTTACTGTGCTATCTTTATTATACCAGTTTCAAACAGAAAAAGACTCAATTACTAACAAGAAATCACATCAAAGCTATAATATTCAGTACTATACTTGTCTATCCAATTCCAATCTCTTCATTGGCCAAAATAAACTGTAACTATCTAACAGTTGGAATCATGCAAGATGAACTATTTTTTAATATAGTTATAAATACAAACTACTTGTTGGGTAAAAATCTAATTACGCACAACACGCAAGTATACGTGGTCAACAAGTAATAAAGTGAAAGTAGAGTATCGTTCCCACGAGGAATTGTTTAATAAAAATCACCAAGTACTAACCCATAATCAACTCAATCTTATTTAAACGAAGAAATTTTAATTTATAAGTAAACTAATTCTAATTACCACTAGTTAAATTAAGATAACAGAGATTTAAGATCACAACTTCACTTATTGCTTCATTTAAGTTAACACACTTCTCATCAATTATTCTCTATCCTGAATTGTTAATCAAGAACACTAAAGCAGATAAAACCACCTCTCGAAGCATAATACCCATATTAACGTCAATCCACAATTAAGATAGAAATCCATTAAACACCTTAATCAACTAACCCACTATATCTCTATGTGAATTACAATTAAAGAAGGTTGAAGAATAAGTTCTCTATCCAATTACATGCGATGCCAAATGTATCTCTACCTTAACAATAATCAAAAATCTGCTATTGACAAAATTCATGACACATGCTATCATGATAAGATCTAAATCAATACTTCATCTCTCGAGTTCATATAGATTATCACGGTAATTGATGGCCAATCAATTAAACAATTAAGTCCAAATCACAATAGACAATCCTCACAATAGAACATAATAATTGATAGCGAAGCATATTAAAATAAACTACACAATAAGATCCATTGTAATCTCAAACAAAGAATTAGTTCATGATTATTGAATTAAAACTAAGAATCCACAATTGAATACACATTAAAAGATAAAAATAAGAGTAGAGTAAAGAATAAATCTGTTGTCAGTAGATCTCCATCTTCCTCAAGCTCCTGCTCTTGATCTTCAATGGTCTTCAAGTTGCTTCAATCTCCAAATCTAATTAGAACTAGTGTTTTTATCTAATTTACTCTAATCTAATCTAATGGAATCCTTTCTCTAGTCTCTAATCTCCCTCAATCCCTGTGATTCTCCTTCTTTTATAAGTTTCTTCGTATGTCTTTAAGTCCTATTGGAAGTTCTCTTGGAAGTCCTTGTGTCAATCGGATCGAAATAATCCTTTGCGGACTCAAATTGGATCAAAATTCGCATTTTTCGTGCATTTTCTGGGCTACCCCTTCCCCGACAGGGGTTTATTCTTGATTTGGGCCCACCCCGGCGTGCTAGGATTCTGACTTGTGGCTGGTACGCCCACCCCGACGGCGGTTTTGTGACGGAAAATTTTCTGCTCTGACGGCCCTTCGGAAAACGGCCATAACTTTTGATCCTAGAAGAGTTACGAGGCGTGCCACCTATCAAATCGAAGATATCAACGAGATCTACAACTTTCATTCTTTAAGATATCAGAAATAATGAACGGATAAAGATCGAAATTGTGATGGAAGTGACTGCTATGCAAATGGACATCCAAGACAGTGACGTTCAATGTCCGTTGGTACAAATGTCATAACTATTGCATCTAAACTCCGATTGAAATGATTTAAGATGTTCCGAAAAGCTAAGAAGAAGCTCTACAATGTAATCCAAGTTCCAAACCAAGAACATGAAATAAGCATAAAAGCCCAAACGATGTCCGGATTGCTTTTCTTTGCATTTTCAAACCAATTCTTTGTGATTTCAACTCCCAAGCATATAATCTACAAAACGAACACAAAATGCATGAAAAGTAACTAAAAAACATAAGATTAAGCAAATAATTGAAGTAACAGATACCGGATAAGTATGTATAAAACCCACTTATCAAATACCCCCAAACTTAAACCTTTGCTTGTCCTCAAGCAAAAACACAAAACAATAATGCAATGCAATTAATCTACATGCCTACGAATCCAGTAGTAATGACAGAAACAAATCTATTAAACCGGCCTTAGAAAAATCAAGTAAACACGATAATACATCATATCAGAACTCATTAGTAACTTCTCAATCAATCATCAAATCTTAGACTTTTATCACGAATATAGTGCGTGTGTGCTCCACAACAATGTTAACTAATATAAAATCAAATTTAACACATAACAAGTCTCTTCGAAGGCATCATATAGTGTAAACTCAAGAAATCCAAAAATAAGCTAGATCCAACTAAAATCAAATAATTACCAATATCGAGGGTCAACATAGGATACTTATGCTTCATTTTTCATTTACGGGGGCTTTTTGCTCTTATTTTCCATTTTATTCATTTTTTCTTTTGGTTTTCATACACATAGCTATGCAATGTCTTATTCCCTTAGGCTTTTCAATGCTACCTTAACGAGCTTTCGACCAACGACTCCCAGACCATTAAGACCTTAGGGCGCTAGGTGTAAAGACAATCCCATCGGGCTTACTTACTCAAGTAACAAAGGCCACAAAACTAGACAAGCACGTTACAGTGTTTATTCATACTTTTTCTTTTTCATTTTTTTTCCTTTTTTCTTCTTTTTTTAGCTTATATACCCCAAATATTCCCCCAAACTTAGGTTCTTGTCTAACTTTAGCCATCACTATTTATTCTTGTCATTCTTTCATTCAAACTAGCATTATCCTTTAAAATCCCATTATGTATCAATTTAAACTCAATCAATCAACAAGTTGTTTTTACTGTGCTATCTTTATTATACCAGTTTCAAACAGAAAAAGACACAATTACTAACAAGAAATCACATCAAAGCTCTAATATTCAGTACTATACTTGTCTACCCAATTCCAATCTCATCATTGGCCAAAATAAACTATAACTATCTAACAGTTGGAATCATGCAAAATAAACTATTTTTTTTAATATAGTTATAAATACAAACTACTTGTGGGGTAAAAATCTAATTACGCACAACACGCAAGTATACGTGGTCAACAAGTAAAAAAAGTGAAAGTAGAGTATCGTTCCCACGAGGAATTGTTTAATAAAAATCCCAAGTACTAACCCATAACCAACTCAATCTTATTTAAACGAAGAAATTTCAATTTATAAGTAAACTAATTCTAATTACCATTAGTTAAATTAAGATAATAGAGATTTAAGATCACAACTTCACTTATTGCTTCATTTAAGTTAACACACTTCTCATCAATTATTCTCTATCCTGAATTGTTAATCAAGAACACTAAAGCAGATAAAACCACCTCTCGATGCATAATAACCATATTAACGTCAATCCACAATTAAGATAGAAATCCGTTAAACACCTTAATCAACTAACCCACTATATCTCTATGTGAATTAAAATTGAAGAATGTTGAAGAATAAGTTCTCTATCCGATTACATGCGATGTCAAACGTATCTCTACCTTAACAATAACCAAAAATCTGCTATTGACAAAATTCATGACACATGCTATCATGATAAGATCTAAATCAATACTTCATCTCTCGAGTTCATATAGATTATTACGGTAATTGATGGCCAATCAATTAAACAATTAAGTCCAAATAACAATAGACAATCCTCACAATAGAACATAATAATTGATAGCGAAGCATATTAAAATAAACTACATAATAAGATCCATTGTAATCTCAAACAAAGAATTAGTTCATGATTATTGAATTAAAACTAAGAATCCACAATTGAATACACATTAAAAGATAAAAATAAGAGTAGAGTAAAGAATAAATTTGTTGTCAGTAGATCTCCATCTTCCTCAAGCTCCTGCTCTTGATCTTCAATCGTCTTCAAGTTGCTTCAATCTCCAAATCTAAGTAGAACTAGTGTTTTGATCTAATTTACTCTAATCTAATCTAATGGAATCCTTTCTCTAGTCTCTAATCTCCCTCAATCCTTATGATTCTCCTCCTTTTATAAGTCTCTTCATATGTCTTTAAGTCCTATTGGAAGTTCTCTTGGAAGTCCTTGTGTCAATCGGATCAAAACAATCCTTTCCGGACTCAAATTGGACCAAAATTCGCATTTTTCGCGCATTTTCTGGGCTACCCCCTCCCCGATGGGGGTTTATTATTGATTTGGGCCCACCCTGGCGGGCTAGGGTTCTGACTTGTGGCTGGTACGACCACCCCGACGACGTTTTTGTGACGTAAAATTTTCTGCTCTGACGTCCCTTAGCAAAACGGCATAACTTTTTATCCGGAAAGTGTTACGAGGCCTGCCACCTATCAAATCGAAGATATCGACGAGATCTACAACTTTCATTCTTTAAGATGTCAGAAATATTGAACGAATGAAGATCAAAATTGTGATGGAAGTGACTGCTGTGCAAATGGCCATCCAGAACAGGGATGTTCAATGTCCGTTGGTACAAATGTCATAACTATTACATCTGAACTCCGATTGGAATGATTTAAGATGTTCCGGAAAGCTAAGAAGAAGATCTACAATGTAATCCAAGTTCCAAACCAAGAACATGATATAAGCATAAAAGCCCAAACGATGTCCAGATTGTTTTTCTTTGTATTTTCATACTAATTCTTTGCGATTTCAACTCCCAAGCATATAATCTACAAAACGAACACAAAATGCATGAAATGTAACTAAGAAACATAAGATTAAGCAAATAATTCAAGTAACAGATACCGGATAAGTAGGTATAAAACCCACTTATCAAATACCCCCAAACTTAAACCTTTGTTTGTCCTCAAGCAAAAACACAAAACAATAATGCAATGCAACTAATCTACATGCCTACGAATCCAGCAGTAATGACAGAAACAGGTCTATTAAACCGACCTTAGAAAAATCAAGTAAACACGATAATACATCATATCAGAACTCATCAGTAACTTCTCAATCAATCATCAAATCTTAGACTGTTATCACGAATATAGTGCGTGTGCGCTCCACAACAATATTAACTGATATAAAATCAAATTTAACACATAACAAGTCTCTTCGAAGGCATCATACAGTGTAAACTCAAGAAATCTAAAAATAAGCTAGATCCAACTAAAATCAAATAATTACCAATATCGAGGGTCAACATAGGATACTTATGCTTCATTTTTCATCTACGGGGGCTTTTTGCTCTTATTTCCCATTTTATTCATTTTTTTCTTTTGGTTTACATACACATAGCTATGCAATGTCTTATTCCCTTAGGCTTTTCAATGCTACCTTAACGAGCTTTCGACCAACGACTTCCAGACCATTAAGACCTTAGGGCGCTAGGTGTAAATACAACCCCCTCGGGCTTACTTACTCAAGTAACAAAGGCCACAAAACTAGACAAGCACGCTACAGTGTTTATTCATACTTTTTCTTTTTCTTTTTTTTCCATTTTTTCCTTTTTTCTTCTTTTTTTATCTTATATATCCCAAATATTCCCCCAAACTTAGGTTCTTATCTAACTTTAGCCATCACTATTTATTCTTATCATTCTTTCATTCAAACTGACATTATCCTTTAGAATCCCATTATGTATCAATTTAAACTCAATCAATCAACAAGTTTTTTTACCGTGATATCCTTATTATACCAGTTTCAAACAGAAAAAGACTCAATTTCTAACAAGAAATCACATCAAAGCACTAATATTCAGTACTATAATTGTCTACCGAATTCCAATCTCATCATTGGCCAAAATAAACTATAACTATCTAATAGTTGGAATCATGCAAGATGAACTATTTTTTATATATAGTTATAAATACAAACTACTATGCAACTACTCTACTATGCAAACTATTATGCAATTACACTACATGAATGCAAAATAAAAAAACCTAAATTATTTAACTCCCCCAAACTTAACAATTACAATGTCCTCATTGTAAAATAAAGCATGAAGTGAACGAGGACTTCCCTGTAATCATTTAAGCTTGTGGTGATGGTGGCGCTGGCGACGACGATCATTTTCCTATCCATTGAACCTCCAATACCTGTAATGAATAGAGAAAACATGGATTAGAATAACACTTGGATTCCTATCTACTAAATAAACTAGGAAAGAATATAAATAAATAATAAAAATTCCTAGGTTGCCTCCCAGTCAGCGCTTGATTTATAGTCTTTCAGCTTGACTTTGTCTGGTCAACGCTATCCAATTCTTCTTCGGTAATTGAGGAACCCTCCATCCATCAGAAATAATGTAGTTTTTGGTAGGAGACCATTTGTGATAGCCATCACTTCCAAGTCACCTAGCATGATCTGATTTGGTATGATCTCAATCAAGAACGTCCCACAACTAGGTTTTTTTCCACTGTGTATGTGATCACTTTGGGGCATGAAAGCTTATCACACACAATTGGCTCTTCGTCTATCTTCTCTTTTTCGTCCCACCATGGATTCAAAATTGTTCTCGTTCTTATGTCATCAAGAGCTTCGCCGACGACATGACTACCAAGTGGGCATGATTTTGCAAATCTGACTGCCTCTTTGATCATTGGTGGAGACCCATTTAGATCTTCGTCGACCTCTATTTCATTATCTCCAATTGTCTCCACACATTCGATATCTTGTGTCTCATCCAGTTGTAGATTTAGCTTTGGCACTTCATCAATCTTGGAATTCTCATCATAACATCAATTATTTCGAGGAAGGTTGCTTACAACTTTGGTCAATTGATCTATCTTATTTTGAAGATTTTGAATTGACCTCGCTTGATTACTCATCTTCTCCTCATTTGTTGCTACGAACTTGGAAAATAATTCCTCCAACCTTGAATTATCTGTCTCTTGTGACACTGGAGGTGGACATAAAAATTTCGGTGTGTATGATGGATTTAGAGCGTAATGTTGGTCATCATAATTATAGCTCCATGAAAAATTCGGGTGTTGCCCCCAATCTTGGTGATAGTTAGGATCAACATATTTATTGAAGTAGTCACCACTATATTGTACCGGTTCAAAACTGACGGTGCATTGATGACTTTGATGGTTACCAGCACAATAGTCACACATAACTGCCATCCTTCGCCTCCGTTGGGCTGTGATAACCTCCAACGTCGTCGAAGTTGCCTCAATTTGTATTGGCTCTATAGAAGATGTATTAAGTCCATCAATCCCCGTTTCCCTTGGCTGAGTCATGTTCGTGTATGGCCATTGATACGCAAAGTCATCCACGGTACCTGAAAAGAGAGAAATATAGGAAGAGAATTAAAAATAAAAATATTTAAATTAAGACTAATTTGATTGAAATTAATATTGGCAAAGAGATATTAAACTAATTCTCCGGCAACGACGCCAAAAACTTTTTGGGTAAAATCTAATTACGCACAACACGCAAGTATACGTTGTCAACAAGTAATAAAGTGAAAGTAGAGTATCGTTTCCACGAGGAATTGTTTAATAAAAATCACCAAGTACTAACCTGTAACCAACTCAATCTTATTTAAAAGAAGAAATTTCAATTTATAAGTAAACTAATTCTAATTACCACTAGTTAAATTAAGATAACGGAGATTTAAGATCACAACTTCACTTATTGCTTCATTTAAGTTAACACACTTATCATCAATTATTCTCTATCCTGAATTGTTAATCAAGAACACTAAAGCAGATAAAGCCACCTCTCGATGCATAATACCCATATTAACGTCAATCCACAATTAAGATAGAAATCTGTTAAACACCTTAATCAACTAACCCACTATATCTCTATGTGAATATAATTGAAGAAGATTGAAGAATAAGTTCTCTATTCAATTACATGTGATGTCAAGTCTATCTCAACCTTAACAATAATCAAAAATCTGCTATTGACAAAATTCATGACACGTGTTATCATGATAAGATCTAAATCAATACTTCATCTCTCGAGTTCATATAGATTATCACGGTAATTGATGGCCAATCAATTAAACAATTAAGTCCAAATCACAATAGACAATCCTCACAATATAACATAATAATTGATAGCAAAGCATATTAAAATAAACTACACAATAAGATCCATTGTAATCTCAAACAAAAAATTAGTTCATGATTATTAAATTAAAACTAAGAATCCACAATTGAATACACATTAAAAGATAAAAATAAGAGTAGAGTAAAGAATAAATATGTTGTCAGTAGATCTCCATCTTCCTCAAGCTCCTGCTCTTGATCTTCAATGGTCTTCAAGTTGCTTCAATCTCGAAATCTAATTAGAAGTAGTGTTTTGATCTAATTTACTCTAATCTAATCTAATGGAATCCTTTCTCTAGTCTCTAATCTCCCTCAATCCTTCTGATTCTCCTTCTTTTATAAGTCTCTTCATATGTCTTTAAGTCCTATTGGAAGTTCTCTTGGAAGTCCTTGTGTCAATCGGATCGAAACAATCCTTTCCGTACTCAAATTGGACCAAAATTTGCATTTTTCGCGCTTTTTCTGGGCTACCCCCACCCTGACGGGGATTTATGCTTGATTTGGGCCCGCCCCCGTGGGCTAGGGTTCTGACTTGTGGCTGGTACGCCCACCCCAGCGGCGGTTTTGTGATGGAAAAGTTTTTGCTCTGACGTCCCTTGGGAAAATGGCAATAACGTTTGATCAGGGAAGAGTTACGAGGCTTGCCACCTATCAAATCAAAGATATCGACGAGATCTAAAACTTTTATTCTTTAAGATGTCAGAAATAATGAACGGATATAGGTTGAAATTGTGCTTAAAGTGACTGCTGTGCAAATGGCCATCCAAAACAGTGACATTCGATGTCCGTTGGTACAAATGTCATAACTCTTGCATCCGAACTCCGATTGGAAAGATTCAAGATGTTCCGGAAAGCTAAGAAGAAGCTCTATAATGTAATCCAAGTTCCTAAAACAAGAACATGAAATAATCATAAAAGTCCAAACGATGACCGGATTGCTTTTCTTTGCATTTTCATACCAATTCTTTGCGATTTCAACTCCCAAGCATATAATCTACAAAACGAACAGAAAATGCATGAAAAGTAACTAAGAAACATAAGATTAAGCAAATAATTCAAGTAACAGATACCGGATAAGTAGGTATAAAACCCACTTATCAGTTGTTAAGGAAGAAGAACGACCGTCGGTCGTATGTTACAAATGTGGAGGGGAGGGACACATCAGTCCAAACTGTACGCAGCAGTCCAAAGTATGTTACAATTGTGGAAGAGTAGGTCACCTAGCCCGATTTTGTCATACACCAAAGTCAAGTCTATCTGGGATGGAGGCATCAAAGGACGTCCCAGATAAGACAAAACTGGTAGTTCAAGGGAGAGCGTTTGTCGTAACCTCCCAAAAAGTGAGGAATCCGAACGAGGTGACCACGGGTAAACTAATCATAAACTCTATTGAAGTCTATACCTTATTTGATATCGGTTCTACCCATTCTTTTATTTCTCCTACTTGTGCTCAACGTTTAAATTTAACTCCAGATAAATTAGACTTTGATTTATCTGTTGAAACTCCGTTGGGAGAAACCTTCATTACATCCACTGTTTATATTGTTTGATTCAAATCGGTAACCGCACGTTACTTGTCGATCTTATCTCTTTGAAAATACTTGCATTTGATGTGATTTTAGGGATTGATTGGTTAACTTCTCATCATGCTAAAATAGATTATTTTCGTAAGGTTGTTAGCTTTCATATTCCTAACCAACCTATTATGCGAATTCAAACAACCAAACCACTAAAGTAATCACTATCATATCAAGCCATAAAGCTATTCGTTTATTGAAAAATGAATGTCAAGCTTTCTTAGCCCATGTCACAAATTTAAACAAAAATACGTCAGATTTGAATGATATTTTTATTGTTAATAAATTTCCTGACGTATTCCCTGAAAAACTTAATGGCCTACCCCCAGAGCGTGAAATTGAGTTTTATATTGATCATGAACCCAGTACAAAACCCATTTCCAAAGCCCCATATCGAATGGCTCCTATTGAACTTCAGGAGTTAAAAACCCAACTTCAAGAATGGTTAGATATCGGTTTCATTCGTCCTAGTACGTCTGCTTGGGGTGCTCCTATTCTATTCGTAAAGAAGAAAGATGGAAGTATGCGACTTTGTATTGACTATCGGGAGTTGAACATGTCACCGTAAAAAAATAGGTACCTGTTACCTCGAATTGATGACCAGTTTGACCAGTTGCAAGGTGCTAAATTCTTTTCAAAGATCGATCTTCATTTCGGATATCATCAGTTAAAAGTTAAAACTGATGACATTCCAAGGACTGCTTTCAGAACTCGGTACGGGGTTTACGAATTCTTATTCATATCTTTTGGATTGACTAATGCTCCTGCGACCTTCATGGATATGATGAACCGAGTATTCAAGGAATATTTGGATCATTTTATTGTAGTCTTTATTGATGACATCCTCATATACTCCAAAAGCCGTGAAGATCATGAGCAACACTTGAGGCTAATACTCCAAAAGCCTCGTAAAAACAAGCTATATGCCAAGTTGAAGAAATGCGAGTTCTGGCTAGAGGAAGTAGCATTCCTTGGGCACGTGATATCAAATCATGGAATATCTGTTGACCCGTCAAAGATTGAAGCAATTCAAAGCTGGGAGCAACCTAAGTCAGTGACCGAAGTACGTAGCTTTCTCGATTTAGCTGGTAATTATCAGAGATTCGTAGAAGGGTTTTCTCAAATTGCTATTCTATTAACTCAGCTGACTAGGAAAGATACAAAATTTGGTTGGAGCGAGGAATGTGAGAAGAGTTTTTAAGAACTTAAGAGGAGACTCATTTCAGCACCTGTTCTGACAATACCATCTGGTACGGAGGGGTATGTCATCTACAGCGATGCTTCAGGCAGAGGTTTAGGATGTGTTCTCATGCAACATGGGAAAGTCATAGCCTATGCCTCGCGGCAACTCAAAGAATATGAGAGAAATTATCCTACTCATGATCTAGAGTTGGCAGCTGTCGTTTTTGCACTTAAAATCTGGAGGCATTACCTGTATAAGGAGAAGGTGGAGATCTTTACGGATCATAAAAGCCTCAAATATTTCTTCACTCAAAAGGAACTCAACATGCGGAAATGACGTTGTCTTGAACTGTTGAAAGATTATGATCATACTATTCAATACCATCCTGGAAAAGTGAACGTGGTATCTGACGCATTGATTACAAGATCATATGTGGGTACGGGTGCGATATTGTCAACGCAAAGGCCCATTTTGTATGACTTATAAAGGATGGAGATAGAGATAAAGACTCCATAGACCCACATGATGATGGCAAATATACGAGTAGAACCGACTTTATTCGATAAAGTTAAAGTTGCTCAAACTACATACCTGGAGCTGATGCGTATGAAGAAGAAAGTGCAAGAAGGTGCTATTTCGGAAGCAAGAATCGATGAAGAATGAATACTTAGAGTCAACTTTAGACTTTGTGTTCTTAATGACTCTAATTTGAAGTATAAGATCATGATGGAGGCACACAAAACACCATTTTCAATCCATCCTGGGAGTACCAAAATGTATCGTGATCTTCGGCATACATTTTGGTGGAGCAATATGAAAAGAGAGATCGCGAAGTTTATCTCAAGGTGTTTAACTTGTCAACGAGTCAAGGAGGAGCATCAAGTGCCAAAAGGTCTATTGCAACCACTTGAAATTCTAGAATGGAAGTGGGAACACATTACCATGGATTTCATTACTGGTCTTCCCAAGATTTCTCAAGGCATAGATGCAATTTGGGTCGTTATTATTGATAGATTGACCAAGTATGCTCATTTTTTACCTATATGAGAAACTTATACACTTGAACGTCTTTCTCGTATGTACATAAATGAGATTGTAAGAATGCATGGTATGCCAGTATCTATAATTTCTGATCGAGACCCAAGATTCACTTCACGATTTTGGGTCAATTTATAAAAAGCTATGGGCACGAATTTACGATTTAGTTCAGCATATCATCCTCAAACGGATGGGCAGTCGGAAAGGACTATTCAAACTCTGGAAGATCTATTAAGACTCTATGTCCTTGACTTCAAAGGAAGTTGGGACAAGTTCTTACCATTGGTGGAATTCTCCTACAACAACAGTTATCAAGCAAGTATCGGCATGGCTCCGTTCGAGGCCTTTTATGGAAGAAAGTGTCGTTCTCCAGTATGCTGGGATGAGGTGGGTGAAGCAACGTTGTTGGGACCGGAATTGGTACGTATGACTACGGAAAAGATTCAAATGATCCGACAACGTATAAAGACCTCACAAAATCGACAAAAGAGTTATGCTGATCTTCATCGAAAGAACGTACAATTAAATGTTGGAGAATATGTGTTGTTACGTGTTGCTGCATGGAAAGGAGTTACAAGATTTGGAAAGAGAGGAAAGCTCAATCCTCGATTCATTGGCCCATTTAAAATCTTTGATCGAGTAGGAACTATGGCTTATAGACTCGCTTTATCGCTAAGTATGTCTCGTGTTCATAACGTTTTTCACATATCCATGTTACGTATATACGTGGAAGACCCGAACCACATTATTGAGTTAGAACCAGACGAGATAGTGGAAGATTTAACGTACGAAGAGGTACCTGTTAAAATCTTGGATAAGAAGGAACATATTCTACGCTCCAAGGTTATACCTCAAGTCAAAGTTTTGTGGAGAAACAACGATGTTAAGGAAATGATCTGGGAGTTAGAATCTGAAATGAAGTCAAGGTATCCTCACATCTTCAACATACCAGGTATGTACCTTAATTTCGAGGACAAAATTTCATAAGAAGGGGAGGTTGTAAGACCCCAACTTTCATAAATAAAGAGTATTTTTCTCTTAATATCATTTCTAATATTATGGTGTGGATTTGATATAATGTTATAGTTGTGGGTAATATTTATAAATTTTACAAAGTAAACAAGTTGTTATAAAATATTCGTTTGGTCGGAGAATATTCTTTTTGTTGAAGAATATTCGTTCAATGGCACAATCATTGGTGCACCCCACAACAGAATTATTGTCGGAGTTAGAAAATTGCAGAAATATCATTTAATAAAAATAACGGCAAAAGTTTTACCGTTAACTGTTGAAATACCCGGTGGTAAAAGTACAGTAATACGCGTGGTTGCATAGTAGCACATGGTATTGATTATTGATGTTTACGTAAGAAGGCACTCAGTTATACTCAATTAGTGCTACAATAATTACTGCATAGTATCTCATATTATTTATTCAATTATTATCACAGTATCATCTGCATAATATGTTATATTATTAAATCAATAATTGAGACGACAAAGTTATTCATATTATTATTTGCAATCTTGACGATGTCTAGAAAATTCTGTCAAGGAGAGGTTTGGTCACCTAATTCCGCGCCAATAGGGAGAAATCCTTATCGGAAAGCCCTCTCTTTCTTGGGAATGATCTGGTTGTTAAATATTGGGAGTTATAATATTAATGATGAATAATTGTTGAAAGATTAAATGTAAGACCCCTAATTTTATGAAATAAAAGTATTCAATTTTTCTTATAATTACTATTCAGTAAATGGTTAAATTGATAAAAAGGTTAAAGTTAAGGGTGATATATGTAAATATTTTAAATAAGTAAGTGGTTATAAAATACTCATTGTTGTTGGGGAATATTCGTTTGGTCGTGGAATATTCTTACTGTCAGAGAATATTCATACGACGGCGCAGCCATTTGTGGGTCCCATAACAGAATAACTGTCGGATGAAGAAAATGACAAATTTGAGTTTTTATTAATAACAGCGTAATCGTTACCGTTAATACTGTTGGAATACCCGGTGGATAAAGTAAAGTAATACGCGTTGTTGCACAGTAGCACACGGTATTGCACAGTATTTTTGAATTATTGATTTTTACGTAAGAAGCCTCCTCTTTCTTGGGAACGACCCGGTTGTCATAATTGTGATTTTGTAATATTATTTGTGAATAATTAATTATTGATTTATATGATAAGGAAATACATTTTTTTATATATGGCTATAAAAGAAGGAATTAATGCTGAGGTATTTATTAGTATTTTGTCGAAATGAAGAACAAAATATGGGATTTTCAAAAAAATTAGTTTATTACTTGATTTTGTAAAATCCATAACTCTTTGTGTATAACGAGTTAGGAGATGAGCCATATATCAAAAGAAAGCCCTGGAAGTAAGCTAAGGGTAGAAATTTGAATCACCCAAATATTCTTTGTGAATTTTTCGTGGTGACTGTTTGAGTGAAACTGGTACGAGTGACTTATAGTCCGAAAATCAAATCAGTGTTCTTAAAGCTCTATTGCGTGAGTTATAATTTTAATCTGACCGTTGGATCGTTGTGATTTTTGGATATGTTATACATATATAAGTTGAGTATATGTCCACAAATTTTGAACCGTTAAAAATTAACGTATGATTTGTTATGAATTTTAAGAGGTGTTGAAAATCGTCCGTATGTTGATTTCGGATATTTTCTGATTTGAATTTGGAAAAACTTTCTTCTAAAAACTTATAGAGAATTTAATTTCCTATGGAATAGATATGAGATTCGAATTTTTCTGATAAAATGGCTATTTATTATGAATTATTGAAGTTTCAAAAATAAATGTTTTTATTAAAAATATGGTGGGCCCCACTTTTGGTTGGTGAGAAATAAAATGAGTAAGACCCCAACTTATTATAAATAAATGAAATTTTCCTCTATTCATTATTCTAAAATAATAAGGGGTAATATAATGCTTTGGTTATGGGTGAAATATGCAAAGTTTACAAAATAAGCAAGTGGTTATGGAATATTCTTTTTGTCAAGAATATCCGTACGACGGCGCAGTCATTTGTGGGCCCCATAACGAAAAATGGTTGGATGAAAGAAAACGACAAAGATTGAGTTTTATAAATAACGGCGTAAATTATTACCGTTAACACTGTTGGGTTACCTAGTGGTTAAAATACAGTAATATGCGTGGTTGCACAGTAGCACACGATATTGCACAGTATTGTTGAATTATTGATTCGTACATAAGAAGGCACTACTCAATAATTGTTACAGTAATTACTGTTTATTATTTTATTTTATTGATTCAATAATTGCTGCGTTGATATTTATATTATTATTGTTTCAATAATTATCACTGCACAGTATTTTCCATTATCAGATCAATAATTCATATTATTTGAATAAAATTATCAGATAACATTATTGGCAATGTCTAGAAAGTTCTTTCTAAGGAGAGGTTTGGTCACCTAATTACGTGCCAGTAAGGAGAAATCCTTATTGGAAAGCCCCCTCTATCCTGGGAACGGCCTGGTTGTCAGTACTGTGATTCTGTAATATTATTTTTAAATAATTAATTATTGATTATTATGATAAAGAAAATATTCATTTTATGTGGATATAGATGGAGAAAATTTTTAATGTGACAATTGTTGAAAATTAATATTTTATCTTTTTCTGATAAAATAATTCATTTAAATATATTATTTTAATAATATATTAATGGTGATATTTTTACAATGAATGTGGGATATATGAGGATATGAGGAAGAGTATTTTTGTGGCATTAAATGTTTAACACATGTTTTGTGTGTCGGTGGACACAATTCTTGACCGAAAATTGATTATAGATTGTAAAATCGCCTGTTTGTGGATTTTGAATTATTTCTGTTTGGAATTGGGAAAAATTTTCTTCTGCAAAGTTGTAGAGAATTGAAATTCCTATAAAAAGTCGCGAGATTTGAATTTTCTGATAAAAGGGCTATTTATTGTGAATTATTGAAGTTCCGAAGTTCCGAAATAATTGATTTTTGGAAGTTTTAATTATTATTTTTAAGAAAAACATTTTTCAAAGGTTGGTGAGCATCTTTAACATGTACTTGGTGGATGAAATCAGATTTCCTTGGTGGTGGGCTTTAATATTTGGTAAATATTAATATTTTATTAATTTAGTCTCCTTTGGCGTTCCAACATTTTTCTATAAAGTGCTAAGTTAGAATTGAAAATCACATCAGAAACAAAGTTTTCTCTCTTTCTCTCTATATATTATCGAGCATATTCTTGTGAGTATACTTTGAGTGTTGCTATACGGAGCGAGTTTCTGTCAGCACTATACCGAAATTCAGTCAGAAGTACGGTTATTTTGAGGTAAGGGATGTTGTTTCTTCTTAAATGATATTATCTTCTTCAATATCATTATGCCGAAATATTGTTCTGAACTTTTTATCAATTTGAAACTTTTTCATGTCGGAGTTACTATTCATGAGTTACTATTCACGATTACTATTCACGAAGCGTGATGATGTTTTTGTGAAATTTCTATCTTTTGGTGTCGGAGTTACTATTCACGTGTACAACACTATTCACGTATACGGCACTATTCACGAATACAACACTATTCATCGAAAAATGAAATTTCTTCTTTTTGTCCAAAATATCTATTTTGTCTACTATATTTGATTGTATCCATGTTTTGATCATTATTTTTGAGTTCTGATTCAAAATCAGTTGTTATGAAGTATTATTGATCTTGGACAAACTGTTGTACGAATCCCTAATATTTGTCATTCTATCTCACTAGATTCGTTCTTAAAAATGTTTTTCATCATCCTCAGTCCTTAATGGTGATACTTGATGAATATCTTTGGCCTGTAGTGCAAAGATAAATGATTAAACTGATGAATCTCTTTGGCCCGTAGTGAAAAGATGAACAGCTGTTGAGATGAACATGACCAACTGGTGATACAAATGAATATCTTTGGCCTGTAGTGCAAAGATGATTAAAGATGTATATTAATTGTTGTTACAGGGATGAAATATTGATGATGGACTTTTAAATCTTAGAAGACAATAGAATTCATTCTCTACGTGACTCTTCTAATGGATTGTTGTTTTTGCTGCATTTGTTGATCTAAAACTTGTTGTCTATTATATTTTATCAGATTTTTCCCTGTTGAAGACTAACGATAATTTGTTGTATATTATCTTAGTCATAATATTCTTTACTGGGCTAGTTGAGCTCACCCTTTCCTTTTTGTTCCATTTTTCTTCTCAGGAGGTGAGAACATAGCAGGATCGAGTCGGGGTATGGAGTGATGGTTCTAGGAAGATGTTTTAGCAGTCCTCACTATTTCTATAAAATAGTGTTTGAATAATTGTAATGAGGACTTATTTGCGTGTGGATATTGTCTAGAAGACAATATTTGTATTTAAACTCATAGTAGGTATTGTCGTATTTCACACGACATTTGTATTATTGAAGTTGTAGTTTGCTTTATGTACCATGTATTTGGCGACTCAGAATGGGTGTTGTATACCTATTTTGGGGGCGTCACAGTTGGTATCAGAGCTTAGGGATATGGTCTCTGGTGAAGATCGGGGAATAGAACTAGGAGGGGAGAGATGAGTAAATCCTTCGCTAGTGTGTCCTACCTAAGCTTATTTGTTGGTCGAACATAATATAGGGATATTATGTGATATGTTAATTTGTTTAATTAACCCTTATTTTATGGAAGTATTTAAGAATGGCTCCTGAGAACGTTAACAATGGAGTTTATGAGACGAAGTAACAACCTTTAGTCACAAACCAGGAGAACGTGCAACAGGAAGGCAATACTCCTCCTGTAAACAACGTTACCGAGCAAACAATGAATGATGGAATGTTTAAGAACTTTTTGCAGTTCATGCAAAATTAGACGAGGGAGACTCGTGTGCAAAATACGGGTGGAAATGATGGCAACGCGCGGTCTATCACAACTAAGCAGTTCAAGGAGTTGGGACCACCAGATTTCCATGGAAAGCTGGATCCGATCAAGGCAAAAACGTGGGTCAAGCAAATTACCAAGATATTCGATGTCTTGGGGTGCACGGAGGAACAGAAGGTTCCATTCGCCACCTTTATGTTTCGTGGTGAAGCAGATTACTGGTGGGAATCTGTGAAGCATACCCAGCCAGCCGCACTCAACATGTCTTGGGAAAGATTTCAGAAACTATTCAATGACAAGTACTTTCCTGAAAGTATTCGTCATATGAAAGAGTTAGAGTTTATTAGACTTGAACAGAACAACATGACGGTGTCTCAGTACGAGGCGAAGTTCGCAGAGTTATCCCGGTTTGCACCTCATTTGGTGGAGAATGAGGAACGTATGACACGGATGTTTTTGAGAGGTCTAAAACCCGAGATTCGTCAATACCTTATATCTCATAAATTTTCTCTGTATTCAGATGATGTAAACAGGGCTCAGTTATTAGAGCGAGATAGTGAGTATACTCAACCGAGGGACCACAACCAGGGTCATATCGGTGACAGCAGTCATCAGAACGATGATAAGCAGCGAGGAGGAAAGAATACAGACAAAGGCGGTAACCACTCAGGTGGTAATCGTGGACATGATAATAGGAGAGGTGAGTCAAGTGGAAATTTCAGAAAGAGAAGATTCAATAACGACGGAAAGACATCAGCAGCAGCACCAGCACCAACAACAAATTCTATGGGAAGAGAACGACCGCCAGTTAGATGTTACAAATACGAGAAGGAGGGACATATCAGCCCAAACTGTCCACAACAATCCAAGGTATGTTACAACTGTGGAAAGGAAGGCCACATCGCTCGAGATTGTACTATAACGAAACCAAGTTCTGCGGGAGTGGTGATTCCAAGGGCTGTCCCAGATAAGTAGAAATCAGCGGTTCCTGGAAGAGCGTTTGTCGTGACTGGCCAAAACGTGAGGAACCCAAATGAGGTGATCACGGGTAAGCTAATCTTGAATTCTTGCGAAGTTTATACCTTACTAGATACCGGTTCTACCCATTCTTTTATCTCTCCTGCTTGTACTCAATGTTTAAACTTGACTCCAGAGAAATTAGATTTTGATTTATCTGTTGAAACTTCGTTGGGTGAAACCTTCGTTACATCTACAGTTTATAAATCTTGCATGATCCAAGTTGGCACTATCACATTACATGTTGATCTTATCTCTTTAAAGATACTTACTTTTGATGTGATTTTAGGAATTGATTGGTTAACCACTCATCATGCCAAAATTGATTGTTTTCGTAAGGTTGTTAGTTTTCATATTCCTAACCAACCTGTCATACGAATTCAAACCACTAAACCACTAAAATCAGTCACTGTCATATCAAACCACAAAGCTATTTGTTTATTGAAAAATGAATGTCAAGCTTTCTTAGCCATGTTATGGACTTGAACAATAATACGTCAGATTTGAATGATATTTTTGTTGTTAGTGAATTTCCTGACGTATTTCCTGAAGAATTTCCTGGCCTACTTCAAGAGCATGATATTGAAATTTGTATCGACTTTGAATTCGGTACAAAACCCATTTCTAAAATCTCATATCAAATGGCTCCTATTGAACTTCAAGAGTTAAAAACCCAACTATAGAAGTTGATACCCGAGCCTCTATCTTATGACTTCCTTTGTTGAATGCACCGAAGCCAAACTCTCCGTAGGGGACTCAATATTCGTGCGTTAGTAAACTGATAGGTGCTATTGTGATGTACTATCTAAGATTGGGATATGAGTTACAGTTGAGAACAACCTAAGTCAGTAATCGAAATACGTAGCTTTTTAGGCTTAGTTGGTTATTATCGAAGATTCGTGGAAAGATTTTCTCAAATCGCTACTCCATTAACTCAGCTAACTCGTAGAGATACAAAATTCGAATGAAGCGAGGAATATGGGAAGAGCTTCGAAGAACTCAAGAGGAGACTCATTTCGGCACATGTTCTGACCATACCATCCTAGAAAAGAGAACGTGGTAGCTAACGTGTTGAGTAGAAGATCATATACGAGTACGACTACTATATTGTCAAAGTCTCATTTCGTATAAGTTACAAATAATAGAGATGGAGATGAAAACTCTAGGTACCCACGTGATGATGACGAATATACGAGTAGAACTGACTTTAATCGATAAAGTTAAAGCTGCTCAAGCTACGGACCTGGGGCTGATGAGTATGAAGAAGAAAGTGCAAGAATGAGCTATTCCGGAAGTAAGAATCGATGAAGAAGGAATACTTTGATTCAACTCTCACCTTTGCATTCCGAACGATTCTGACTTGAAGCATAGAATCGTGATGGAGGCACACAACACCCCGTTTGTAATCCATCCTGGGAGTACCAAAATGTATCATGATATTCGACATACATTTTGGTGGAACAATATGAAGAGAGAGATCGCGGAGTATTTCTCGAGGTGTTTAACTTGTTAACGAGTAAAGGCGGAGCATCCAAAGGGTCCATTGCAACCACTTAAGACTCTAGAATGGAAGTGGGAACACATTACAATGGATTTTGTTACAGGTCTTCCCTAGGTTTCTCAAGGCATAGATGCGATTTGGGTTATTGTTGATAGATTAACCAAGTCTGCTCAATTTTTGCCGATACGAGAAACTTATTCCCTTGAACGTCTTGCTAGTATGTACGTGAATGAGATTGTGCGATTACATGACATGTCAGTATCCATAGTTTCGGATCATGACCCAAGATTCACTTAAAAATTTTGGGTTAGCTTGCAGAAAGTTATGGGCACAGATTTACAATTTAGTTCAGCATATCATCCTCAAACGGACGGACAATCAGAGAGGACTATTCAAACCCTTGAAGATCTATTAAGACTCTGTGTTTTAGATTTCAAAGGAAGTTAAGATAAGTATTTGCCGTTGGTGGAATTATCCTACAACAACAGTTATCAAGCAAGTATAGGCATGGCTCCATTTGAGGCGTTGTATGGACGAAAGTGTCATTCTCCAGTATGCTGGGACGAGGTGGGAGAAGCAACATTGTTGGGACCAGAATTAGTATGCATGACTACAGAAAAGATCCAAATGATTCAACAACGTATTCAAACTTCAAAAGATCGACAAAAGAGTTATGCTGATCTTCATAGAAAGGACGTGGAGTTTAATATTGGAGATCATGTATTGTTACGTGTTGCTCCATGGAAGGGAGTTACAAGATTTGGAAAGAGAGGAAAACTCAATCTAAGATTTGTTGGTCCATTTGAGATTCTTGACCGAATAGGAAACGTAGCCTATAGACTCGCGTTACCTCCAAGTATGTCTCGTGTTCACAATGTATTCCACATATCTATGCTTCGTAAATATGTGAAAGACCCGAATCACATTATTGCGTTAGAACCAGACGAGATAGCTGAAGATTTAACATATGAGGAGATACCTGTTGAGATTTTGGATAGAAAAGAGCATGTCTTACGCACGAAGGTTATACCACAAGTTATGGTTTTGTGGTGAAACCATGCAATTGAGGAAATGACATGGGAGTTGGAATCGGAAATGAAAGCGAGGTACCCTCACATATTCGAAACACCAGGTACGTACGTCAATTTCGAGGACAAAATTTTATAAGGAGGGGAGGTTTTAAGACCACAACTTTTATAAATAAATTAAATTTTTCTCTATTCATTATTCTAAAATAATAAGGGTTAATATAATACTTTGGTTATGGGTGAAATGTGCAAAGTTTACAAAATAAGCAAGTGGTTATGGAATATTCTTTTTGTCGGGAATCTCCATACGACGGCGCAGTCATTTGTGGGCCCCATAACGAAAAATGGTTGGATGAAAGAAAACGATAAAGATTGAGTTTTATAAATAACGGCGTAAATTGTTACCGTTAACACTGTTGGGTTACCTGGTGGTTAAAATACAGTAATATGCATGGTTGCACAGTAGGACACGGTATTGCACAGTATTGTTGAATTATTGATTTGTACATAAGAAGGCACTACTCAATAATTGTTACAGTAATTACTGTTCATTATTTTATTTTATTGATTCAATAATTGCTGCGTTGATATTTATATTATTATTATTTCAATAATTGTCATTGCACAGTATTTTCCATTATCAGATCAATAATTCATATTATTTGAATAAAATTATCAGATAACATTATTGGCAATGTCTAGAAAGTTCTTTCTAAGGAGAGGTTTTGTCACCTAATTACGCGCTAGTAAGGAGAAATCCTTATTGGAAAGCCCCCTCTATCCTGGGAACGGCCTGGTTGTCAGTACTGTGATTCTGTAATATTATTTTTAAATAATTAATTATTGATTATTATGATAAAGAAAATATTCATTTTATGTGGATATAGATGGAGAAAATTTTTAATGTGACAATTGTTGAAAATTAATATTTTATCTTTTTCTGATAAAATAATTCATTTAAATATATTATTTTAATAATATATTAACGGTGATATTTTTACAATGAATGTGGGATATATGAGTATCTGAGGAGGAAGAGTATTTTTATGGCATTAAATGTTTAACACATGTTTTGTGTGTCGGGGGACACAATTCTTGACCTAAAATTGATTATAGATTGTAAAATCGTCTGTTTGTAGATTTTGGATTATTTCTGTTTGAAATTTAGAAAAAATTTCTTCTGCAAAGTTGTAGAGAATTGAAATTACTATAAAAAATTGCGAGATTTGAATTTTCTGATAAAAGGGCTATTTATTGTGAATTATTGAAGTTCCGAAGTTCCGAAATAATTGATTTTTGGAAGTTTTAATTATTATTTTCAAGAAAAACGTTTTTCAAAGGTTGGTGAGCATCTTTAACATGTGTTTGGTGGCTGAAATCAGATTTCCTTGGTGGTAGCCTTTAATATTTGGTAAGTATTAATATTTTATTAATTTAGACTCCTTTGGCATTCTAGCATTTTTCTATAAATAGAGGGCTAAGTTAGAATTAAAAATCACACCATAAACAAAGTTTTCTCTCTTTCTCTCTCTATATTATCGAGCATATTCTTGTGAGTATACTTTGGGTGTTGCTATACGGAGCGAGTTTCTGTCAGCACCATACCGAAATTCAGTCAGAAGTACGGTTATTTTGAGGTAAGGGATGTTGTTTCTTCTTAAATGATATTATCTTCTTCAATATCATTATGCCGAAATATTGTTCTGAATTTTTTATCAATTTGGAACTTTTTCATGTCGGAGTTACTATTCACGAGTTACTATTCACGAACTACTATTCATGAGTTACTATTCACGATTACTATTCACGAAGCGTGATGATGTTTTTGTGAAATTTCTATCTTTTGGTGTCGGAGTTACTATTCACGTGTACGACATTATTCACGTAAACGGCACTATTCACGAATACGGCACTATTAATCGAAAAATGAAATTTCTTCTTTTTGTCCAAAATATCTATTTTGGCTACTATATTTGATTGTATCCATGTTTTGATCGTTATTTTTGAGTTCTACTTCAAAATCAATTGTTATGAAGTATTATTGATCTTGGACAAACTGTTGTACGAATCCCTAATATTTGTTCTTCTATCTCACTGAATTCGTTCTTAAAAATGTTTTTCATCATCCTCAGTCCTTAATGGTGATACTTGATGAATATCTTTGGCCTGTAGTGCAAAGATGAATGATTAAACTGATGAATCTCTTTGGCCCGTAGTGCAAAGATGAACAGGTGTTGAGATGAACATGACCAACTGGTGATACAAATGAATATCTTTGGACTATAGTGCAAAGATGATTAAAGATGTATATTAATTGTTGTTACAGGGATGAAATATTGATGATGGACTTTTAAATCTTAGAAGACAGTAGAATTCATTCTCTACGTGACTCTTCTAATGGATTGTTGTTTCTGCTGCATTTGTTGATCTAAAACTTGTTGTCTATTATATTTTATTAGATTTTTTCCTGTTGAAGACTAACGATAATTTGTTGTATATTATCTTAGTCATAATAATTCTTTACTGGGCTAGTTGTGCTCACCCTTTCCTTTTTGTTCCATTTTTCTTCTCAGGAGGTGAGAACATAACAGGATCGAGTCGGGGGTATGGAGTGATGGTTCTAGGAAGATGTTTTAGCAGTCCTCACTATTTCTATAAAATAGTATTTGAATAATTGTAATGAGGACTTATTTGCGTGTGGATATTGTCTAGAAGACAATATTTGTATTTAAACTCATAGTAGGTATTGTCGTATTTCACACGACATTTGTATTATTGAAGTTGTAGTTTGCTTTATGTAACATGTATTTGGCGACTCAGAATTGGTGTTGTATACCTATTTTGGGGGCGTCACAAAATGTGCTGGAATAGTAGTAGGTAAATCCATCAGATAGCATGTCAAGTCTACTTCGACATTCTAACATTTTCCTATAAATAGGGTGCTTAGTTAGAATTGAAAATCACATCAGAAACAAATTTTCTCTCTTTCTCCCTCTATATTATCGGGTATATTTTGTGAGTATTTAGATACTTTGTGAGTTGCTATTCATCAGCGTAAGTTTCCTTCAGCCTTATACCGATATTTCGATCAGAAGTACTGTTATTTTGAGGTAATGGATGTTATTTTCTTCATAAATGATGTTATTCTTTCAATATCATTATACCGAAATATTGGTATGGATTTTATTGTGGAATTTCTACCTTTTTGTGTTGGAGTTACTATTCACATATACATCACTATTCACGTATACGACACTATTCACGTATACAATACTATTCACGTATACGACACTATTTATGTATATGGCACTATTTACATATATGACACTATTTACGTATACGGTACTATGTATGAATACGGAGTACTATTCACGAGTTACTATTCATGAGTTACTATTCACGAGTTACTATTCATGAGTTACTATTCAGGAGGTTTATAAGATGTTGCCTCTTTTTTAGTCTTAACAAAAGAGCTCTAACACATGCAAGCATACATGCGTCAACAAGTAATACAGAGCAAGTAAAGTGTCGATCTCACAGAGAAATTTATTTAACTAAGATTACTAATGATTAATCGAATCACTATATTTATATGCTCAAACTAACGATTAAACTTGGTTTGTTCTCGAATTGCAAATAACAAATAAAACAATAATAACGATGGAATAAATGATATTGGAACTAATGGGATCCTAACTTCATTTAATACTTCATTCAATCACCACTATCATGCATGACTCGTTCACATATCACAGAAAAGTAGCCAAGAGCACTAAAAGAGTATTAGCCATTTTTCAATGCACTAAGACCTACTTACACAGTATCCACATATGATAGACTCTATGTAATCATCAATATATGTCTATCTTGTTCATGAAATACATAAGCCATATAACACAGCCCTATATACGTATACTATCATGATTACAATCCATATTTGCATGTAAATTGTCAATTCCATACAAATACTAAAACGAATGGTGATTAAGCATTCATACATGCAAAACAATCATGATAGACATCCTATATGATATGCACAACAATCTAGCATTTAAGTATGCAATCAAACTACATATTAAAATCCGTTAGAATCCCATAATGGAGTTTAGTTCATGACTAAACCAAAAGCCATTATGGGATCAAATCTAAACATGACTAATAAACAAGCAATTGAAAGATGAAAGGTAGAAACAATCAAACCCAATTGCTGAATATAGATCAATAATCAAATCCTCATAAGATTCCAGCAAAATAATAAAAATAATCCATTCTGGTAGAAAATCCCAAGGAGGAGGAAAAAATTAGAGTTGTGGCCTCCTTCTACATTGGAATCTCTCCCAGAGAATAAACCCTAATTACCACGTAAAGAATATAACTAAAACTGAATAAAAATGTTAAGTGATACCCCTGACACCAGCCAGGAATCGTTTTAAATCAATTACAACCCTAAAAAATTGGAAATAAAATAAAACAAGTCAACAACTTCAGGCCTCGCGCGCGACCGCGAGCTCCTCCGGCTTATTATGTTCGCGGGCGCGAGATTTGTTGTAGGTTCTTGTGTTCAGCTAGTATATCGCGCGGGAGCACGCTCCCTCGCATTGTCCTTCTCGTGGCCGCGTAACTTGCAGTAGGTTCCAAGGTCTAGTTGGGTACTCGCGCGGACGCGCGCATCCAAGCTCTTCCTGCCGCACGGCCGTACGGCCGGCAGCTGATGTCTTCTGCTTCTGCTCCTAGGCTTGGTTCTGCAACGTTGCTGCTACTATTGAAATGTCCTATGTCTATCCATGCTTATCCATCCATGTTCCACTCAATCCTACGTCATGCACATCCTATCTTTTGCCTCGCCTCACGCATCCATTAGTCTCGTGCCCTATATCACCACTAAATTAGGCCAATTCCTGCACTTATTCACCAAAAGGAGTTTTAAGTATGTGAAATGCAAATTAACATAAAATGCAGCTAAAATAGACTAAAATGTACTTGAGATGGGCATAGTTCACATGAATTGGTACCCCATAAGTAGGTGTAAAACCCACTTATCATAAGACCCCAAATTTTATGAAATAAAAGTATTCAATTTTTTCTTATAATTATTATTCAGTAAATGGTTAAATTGATAAAAGTTTAAAGTTAAGGGTGATATGTGAAATTTTTTCAAAATAAGCAAGTGACTATAAAATACTTATGGTTGTCGGGAAATATTCGTTTGGTCGTGAAATATTCTTGTTGTCAGGGAATATTCGTACGACGGATGCAGCCATTTATGGGCCCAATAACAGAATAAATGTCAGGATGAAGAAAACGATAAATTTGAGTTTTTATAAATAATGGCGTAGTTGTTACCGTTAACACTGTTGGAATACCCGGTGGTTAAAATACAGTAATACGTGTGGTTACACAGTAACACACGGTATTGCACAATATTTTTGAATTATTGATTCTTATGTATGAAGGCACTACTCAATAATTATTACAGTAATTATTGTTCAATATTTTATTTTATTGATTCAATAATTGCTACTTTGATATTTTATATTATTGTCATTTCAATAATTGTCACTACATAATATTTCCCATTATTAGATCAATAATTTTGTATTTGAATAATATTATTAGAGAGCAATATCGACAATGTCTAAGGAATTTCTGTCTAGGAAAGAGGTTTGGTCACCTAATTGCGCGCCAATAAGGAGAAATTCTTATCGAAAAGCCCCCTCTTTCCTAAGAACGACCTGGTTGTCATAATTATAATTCTGTAATATTATTTGTGAATAATTAATTATTAATTTATATGATAAGAAAATATTTATTTTGTGAGGATATAAATGAAGGAATTAATGATGAGGTATTTTATTAGTATTTTGTCGAAATGAAGAACGAAATTTGGAAATTTTCAGAAAATTAGTCTATTACTTGATTTTGTAAAATCTATAACTCTTTGTGTATAATGAGTTAGGAGATGAGCCATATATCAAAAGAAAGCCCTGGAAGTAAGCGAATCGTAGAAATTTGAATCACCCAAAAATTCATTGTGGATTTTTCATGGTGACTGTTTGTAGGAAACTGGATCGAAGGACTCATAATCCGAAAAATTAGTGTTCTTGAGATATATTGCGTGAATTATAATTTTTAATCCAACCGTTGGATCGTTGTGATTTTTGGATATGTTATACATATATAAGTTGAGTATATGTCCACAAATTTTGAACCGTTAAAAATTAACGAATGATTTGTTATAAATTTTAAGGGGTGAATGATTCGGAAATTATGTTTATAAATGATTTTTGGTAGAAAATTCTAGAATAAGTGGGCCCCACCTTTGGTTGGTGAAGAAATGTGCTCAAATTTTAATTTAAAAGTGGTGTGTGAGAATAGTAGCAGGTAAAGCCATCAGGTAACAGGTCAATTCTGCTTCGGTGCTCTAATATTTTCCTATAAATAGGGTGCTGAGTTAGAATTGAAAATCACACCAAAAATAAGTTTTCTCTCTTTCTCTCTCTATATTATCGAGCGTATTTTGTGAGTTTTTAGATACTTTGTGAGTTGCTATTCAGTGCAAGTTTTCTTCAGCATCATATTCGATATTTCAGTCAGAAGTACTGCTCTTTTGAGGTAATGGATATTGTCATTATTATAGTAAGGGATGTTAAGGGATTGTAAGGGGTGTTATTTTCTTCCTTATGATGTTATTATTTCAATATCATTATACTGAAATATTGGTATGAATTTTATTGTAGAATTTCTACCTTTTTGTGTCGGGATTACTATTCACGTATACGGCACTATTCACGCATACAGTATTATTCATGTATATGTCACTATTTACGTATATGACATTATTTACGTATACGGTATATTGTACGAATACGAAGTACTATTCACGAGTTACTATTCACGGGTACTATTCACAGAAAAAGTGGTTTCTTTTTCTGACCAAATTATCGTTGATTTATGAATCTTACTCTTGAAATTAAATGCAGTTGTTGATCATAATGTTTTTATTATCATATATAACATTTTTTATTTCTGGTGATAAAATTTCTCTTTGGCTTGAGTGTAAAGATAAGTAGATTATTAGTATGATTGTGACTATGGGTTCTCTTTGGCCAGTAGTGCAAAGTTGAATTGTTGACTGGTATGATCATGACCATTGAATTTATAATTGAATATCTTTAGCTTAAGTGCAAAGGTGAATTAATCAATATGGTTATAATTATTGTCTATATAAATTATAAAATGATTATATATTTCTTTGAGATATTAATATCTTTGGCATGTAGTGCAAAGATAATCTGTTGTTGAATATCTTTGGCATGTAGTGCAAAGATGACTTGTTGTTGAATATCTTTGGCATGTAGTGCAAAGATGACTTGTTGTTGAATATCTTTGGCCCGTAGTGCAAAGATAACATGTTGTTGAATATCTTTGGCCAGTAGTGCAAAGATGAACTATTGACGAATATCTTTGGCCCGTAGTGCAAAGATAAATTTATTAGTATGATTATGAACATGAACTATGATTTGGTATAACCATGATCTTTGATGTTTCAAGTAAAGACATGTGATGAGAATTATCTTTGTGCTGGATGAGAAGAGGAATTTAGAACCACAATTATGATTATGAGTTATTCATATGATTATGAACCAGAAATGTTGATTGATGTTACAGGGATAAAACATTGTTGGTGGACTTTTAACATGGAGAAGATAATAGACTTTATGGTCTATTTGACTCTTCTAATGGATTGCTCATTCCGCTGCAATTATGGTTAAAAAGTTTTATCATCTACCATATGTTCTAAATCTCTGATTTATTACTGATGAAGGCTATTGATAATTTATTTATCTTTAGTCATGATATTCTTTATTGGGCTAGTTATGCTCACCCTTCTACTTCATAATTCCTTTTAGGTAATAAGAGTGTAGCTAGGTCGAGGGGGGTAACAGGGGAATAGAACGGTAGTCTCTAGCGGTAGAAGTTCTCCCTAAAAAGTATAAAAAAGTGTGTTGTATTTTATACATCATTTAGTAGTTATATTTTGTGAATCAAATAGAGTGAGGCGAACCCAACGTTAGAAGGGTGTTTTGCCACTATCATACAAGATGTCTAATGACATACAACCTCGTGTTATTATAAGACAGGGTTGTATACATCCACTTGCTGAGTATAGCTACATGCATTACCTATATAATCTTGGTGTTTGGTTGAAGTATAATTCTCAATTAGGGACAGTGGAGATAATGATATGTCAAGAGAAGACTCACCATTGGAAAGAATATGATAGTAATCTTCTCGTTTTTCTTTGGGGGGGTCAACCAAGGATAATTTTGTGGGCATATAATATCTATCATAACCTAGACGCATGGCCTCCCATGTACGAAGGTTTCCTTGAGCATTTTCCAAAGGTTTTAATTTCTAAAACAGTTATTGACTGTACCTTTATGTAAGGTGTCATTGTGACGAGTTATCCAAGTTGGTGTCCAAAGTCACAGTTGGTATATATTTGTATCAAAACTCATAACATATGTGTTGTAGTATTTTGCACGACAATTATAGTAATAAAGTTGTAGTTTTTTTCTGTACCATGTATTTGGCGACTCAGAATAGGTTGGATGGATTGGACCTTTTTTGGGGGCGTTACAAGGTTGTAATTATATTCTGCCATCGGTAGCTTTGCTAACAATTTTGCTAGCTCCAGGACCCGTTGTGGAGGGGTTTCTCTAATAGAGACGTTCGGACGTCCGTAGGAGGCCCAGTTAGGCAGTTTGTGGGTTTCTGGTCCTTTGACGAAGAACCAATCTTTGTGCCACCCTTTGTTGCTTAAGGGGGTGTCCATAATGGATCAATTCTCAAATTTTTGGATGGGTTTTGGTGGCTATTTTCTCAGATTCCTCTTGAAGTTGAGTTCTCGGGATTTGGTTAGTTGGAACAGGGTGAAGAAGAAGTCAATAGAAGGAGGGATGTCAGCCTCATGACAGAAGGCTAGGAAGGCAATGACGTTGATATATGAATTTGGCACCAGCTGGGCGAAATCGATGCCATAAACCCTAGGAGGGTGATGATGAAGGTGTGAAGTGGTAGCCGAACCCCTTTTTCTAACAAGGTAAGTGGCATCGCAGTCCAGCCATTGGGGCGGTGATACATGCGGTCGGTAGCTTAGGGGGCTTTGAGTTGAAGAGCGGCTGGGATGCGGTAGTGTTCTCAAATTGTAGCCAGATCGCTTTCTGTGATCTGGGATGGGGTATTGGCATGGGAAAATTTTGACTCATTACAGTATTCGAGGGTTATTTTTTGAAAATCGATCTCTGCTTTGGTTGAATTTGAGGTTTGGGAAGCAGATTTGGTGGTTGTGGTGGTTGTGATGGTGGAATCGGTTGTTATGGCACTAACAGTAGGTTTTGGGTTGTTGCTGGGAGTGGACGTGGTGGTTGTTGGTGGGGCATGGATTGTTGAAAGTGGGATGGCGTTGATTGGTTCAGTGGTGGTGGGGATGAAGTTAGTGGGAGTGCTGAAAGATGTCATTGTTGGAAAGCTTAGGAAAACAATTGCCAGATAATAGAGTTGGTAGGGAGGAGGAAGGAGTTTTGAGGATTCGTAATTAGGAGAGTAGATCTGTTTGATTTGGGGAGGAGGGTTTTTAAGTGAAGTAACTTTTCAGCTTCACACATTTTTTTAGAAATGACAAATTAATGGACTGTCATGATTGCAGATGTGGGAGGTAGCTGGTAAGCCCCCACTTTATATTTTGGACGATTTTTACGATTTTTAGAGGAGGTTGGGTTTGGTGATATTTATTGTCAATTATTGAGCTTTGCTTTGGTATACTCTTCAATTAAAGGTTCTATTTAACCGAAGACTTGGGGGAAATTTTGGGGCGTGATTATTAGGACCCGAATTATATAGTGGGCCAAAGTCCATGTGGAGTTATTTTAACCCATATAGGAACTTTTTTGGTAGTTAAGTAATTCAAGTAATTGAAGATTCCTAATTATATTTCATTTCTAACCCCGAAGGAAAGTGTCAGGTTTTACATCGACTTCCTTCCCTTAAGGGAATTGTATTTGATCCCATTGAGGAATTATACCTAATGAGGATTTCTAATTCTATACGGGAAAGGACTATATGGAGGTGGTGGACTATATGGAGGTGGTGAGATCACTATAAATACAAGACTTTACCCTGATTCTAAGGTACACACTCATTATTTTATAGCACTAAAGCATTAGGCCTCCATTGTTAACCTTATTCAACATGTACTTATTCTCACACCGGAGCTATCCCCTGGCGGCCCAAGCCGTCAAGCTTTTGGTGTGACTTCATTTATGTGCAGGATTTCACGCGTTTTGGTGATTGGAACATGTGAACTGATCTTGGTGTTAACACGCCATATAACTCGAGGGATCACATACAGACTGGGTGTTTTAGACTTGGTCCAAATTAGATGTTAACTCCTTTTAGAATAGTAAATTAGTTGCATTATTAATTTGAAGTCTTAAGTATGATAGTACTTACTACATCTTAGATATTAAATAAATAATTGTTCTATATATAATCTCATAAACTTGTGTGTTGGAATTGATTCATATTTTAGCAATTTCGAAAAATAATCGTACAATACAGTAGTCGGTGGTCTCACTCCTTGGTGAGCTAGCGGCTACCCTACTCCCCAGTGAGCAAACGCGTGTTGTAGGGGCCGACAGTGCCCCTAGAAGCCGAGTGATGCCGAGTAGAATAGCGATTATCCTGTGCGCTAGGGTAACAAGAAATTCATAGGTAAAAGAAGCAAGAAAATTACCCTAAATACAAAGAAAATTCTCTAATATTTGAATTAATATTATCAAATCAAAAACTGACTATAATTCAACCCACAAGTCGGGTTTTATAGCTAAAATATTTATTTATCAACATGCAACATAATTCCTATAACTACGGTAATAAACTTCCAATAGATAACAACTTCCTAATAATCTTCCTATAATTATGTTAACAACTTCTAATGGATAACAACTTCTTATTAATTAAAATACTACCATAAAAGAACGAAACAAATCAAAAATCTAAAAATAAGAATGCTGATAAAAATATCCGAACTCTTGAAGTTATAAAGTCGAACCCGAAGAAGTCCGCCATGAATCCGACATAAATGACCCGAAGCCGAAAACTGAACTTTGAACTCCGATCCTGAAGTCATCCGCCATTCTTGTGTTGATCCATTGACTCATGATATTCAAGTGTCATCAACGTGTTATCCGACAAGTCAGCATCGTCGGACTCAAATCCTCCTGCATCACCGAGTGTTATGTGTACTTGCGCTTAATGGTTTATTAGCAGCCTGGTGTTGAGTTTGTCTAATACTTTGGATCTCATATGTTTAAGCTCATGTTATACTGGTTAAGGTTTATACTAACTATATTTTAATATATGAATCATTGTAAAGTATGCGAAACATATTAATGAATCACATACAAGACTAGTCATAATTTATTAAACCATACTATATCGTGTGTTTTTTACTTTTTATTTAATTTCTATGTGATCGTTTCCAATGTTAGATCTTAACTCTAACATTGGCATAATGGCTATTCATAATCTATATATGTAATGTATAGTTTAGTTTGATTCAGTCCTTCATTCGTTTAGTAAAAAGAGTTCCATTTGTATAATTTGTGAATATTAAAAATATATTAATTGTTGTTCAGTTGAGTTGCCCCCGGCCCATCAGAGCCGGCCCAGGGCAAAGGGCCACCAGGGCGATCGGCCAGGGTCCACAATTGAGGGAGGGCCCAATTTTTTTTTTTTATAAGTTTATGTATTTATGTGTATAAAAAAAATAAACGATATTATACATTGAAAATGATATGTTAGAAAACATTAAATATAATAATATAATTGATGATTTTACATCTAAAAGTGCAACAAGAAGACATTTTAAATGATGTTTTGTGATTTAGATTTCATTGGAAAAAACTAAAGAAATATCCTACTGTAGTTGGTAGGTTTTTCTGATTACATCATTGAACTTTTAATTTTTCAAATTACACCACTAAACTAATTATTATTTTGAAATTGAGTCATTCCGTTAAAAAAAAATAAACGGACTTTAATTTTTTATCTACAAAACTAATGAATTACTCATTGTAGTTGGCACATTTTACTGATTACACCATTGCACTTTTAATTTTTTAAATTACCCCATCAAACTAATTAAAAATAATTATTTTAAATATTTTTAAAAATTATTATTATTTTAAGTAAAAAATGTTAGAAACTTTTTTTTCTTCATAAAATGAGTAGAGTTTCATAAAATATAGATTCAAAAAATTAAAGTGATTTTAAATTAAATTAATATCTACTTAATTTTTTAACAAAATGACCCATTCTTAATATTAGAAATTTTTTAAAAAAAAACTAAAAATAGAAATTAAAATAAAAAAACAGTAAAAGATAAATAAAAAATTGATTCAATTTTTTCAAAAAAGAAAATAATAATTTTTATAAATAAATATTATTTTCAAGAAAAAAATTGGAAAATTCTTCATATTTTAAAAAAAATGAGTAAAATTTTATAAAATATAGATTCAAAAAAATAAACTTTATTTCTAAAGAATTTTTTTTAAATCAGTAAGGTTTCATAAAACTTTAATTTTTTAAAATCTATATTTTATGAAACTTTACTCATTTTATGAAAAAAATTAAAGCTTCTAATATTTTTTTATTGAAAATAATAATAATTTTTAAAAATATTTAAAATAATTATTTTTAATTAGTTTAATGGGGTAATCTGAAAAATTAAAAGTTCAATGGTGTAATCAGTAAAACGTGTCAACTACAGTGGGTAATTCATTAGTTTTGTTGATAAAAAATTAACGTCAATTATTTTTATTAACGGAATAACCCAATTTCAAAATAATAATTAGTTTAGTGGGATAATTTGAAAAATTAAAAGTTCAATTGTGTAATCAATAAAACTTGCCAACTACCGTAAGTATTTTATTAATTTTACCGATTTCATTTTAAAGTGTTCTTTCTTATCTTTTGTAAATTCTTATAATTTTAATAAAATTAATTAGTTGATAATTTATTTATTTTTTTATTTAATTCGTATAAAGGGGCACACTCGAGAAATTTTGATCCGAGCCTTAGAAAACCCAGGACCGACTCTGCGACCCACAAATAATTTACGTCCACTTAGTCATATTCTGGAATATTATATGTTGGGCTAGAAGAAGTCGACTAACACCTTTAGTTATTTCTTAATTAATTCTCTCTCATCACTAGAAGGAATCAATTAACATGTCAATACATACACTAAGTCAAGTCTTGATTCTGAGTTTTTATATATTTAATCATGAATACGTTATAGGTGTTGATATGAATAACATATGTCCGTCCATAACAAATGATGTATATAGTAATGTATATAATCACAATAAGATCTAAATATTAAGATTTTAAAATACTATGCAGCAAGTATGCAAGTTTCCCTTCTCAACCCAATATTACGTTAGGAAAATTCCGTTTTTTGAAATTGTGATCATCGGATCTCAAAATGAACCAACGGTGTACAGTGGGACAAAGAAAGTTCTAGGTATGGGGTGATTATTTTTATATATAAAAATAAGTCGTATTTTAAACAAAAAAAAATACAAAAGAAATTTGTTACCTCTATGTATGGAGTTCTAAATAAATTGTGAGTGATTTTTTTTCCCTACAATGTTAGTAATACATAAAGCGTTGATCTTTAAGGTTTCTCGTTTGAAAGAAATATACGCAACAAATTATTAATTGCAGCTCTTTGTCACGGTTGGATTTTGGGTATTTAAATAGGCGTCTATCGAGGATCCGATTCATTTGATTTATTAGTCATCTTGGTCAATTGACTAAATCAATAAGCAGTTTAAATTTTAAACGTTACGTGACTGAGAGTTGAAACGAAAGTTGAGAAAAGCAAACGTTGCGTTGCTCTTTAATATGACGGAGTCGGAATTTGTAGCATATACGTCAATTGTTCAGGCAGCCACGTGACTGAGGAGATTCTTCGAGGATCTTGGAGTCGTCCCTCATGATTCGGATCTTTTGATTGTTTATTGTGATAGCACGGCAGTCCTAGATTACACTAAGGATCCCAAGTATCACAGCAGGACGAAGCATATTGAGTTGAGGATGAACTTCATCAAAGAGAACATAACAAATAATGAGGTGATGCCTTATGGTAACGGATCCCTTGACGAAGTTGATTCCAAAAGATGTTTTTTGTAAGCATGTTAGTTCGTTAGGGCTTCGTAGGGTTTGAGGTACTTTTTTATTTTCTTGTATATCACTCATCATTTGGCTTGTATTTGATATATTTATTATTATTTCGAGACATTTATCATTCATGTGAGATTTATTTGTTCTCACTTATGATTGTGTTTTTTAGCGCAAATGATAAATATTAGTAGTTCACACAGTTATTATGCATATTGGATATGCACACACTATATATATGTCAATAGGTTGATTGACTCACTCACACAAACAATCACCCTTGGTGCTTTGAAAAACAAGCAAAGTTGAGACAACTCGTTTTTTGGCGGTTTGAGTAGCGAGCTATTGATATTTTAGATAACAATCAATGGACGCTTAGTAGCGAGCAAAATGAAATATTATGTCGCATTGGCAAGTGCTAAGATGAGGTTAGTTTAGATTAACCGAATAAAGTATGTCACGCCATCTATATTAACATGTACTGATAGTTGGATACGAACTATCAGGTTTGGAAAGCAAGCAATTTAAAAATTTGAGAAAGACGCTTATAAAGCGACTGAACTAAGATTCGTACGACATGACTGTAGAACATATGTTCATGTAGATGAGATTGTCTGTCGTGACATGATAACCAGACGCAAAATTTGAAATGTGGCGCTTTGATAAGCCAACAATTTGAAATGTTCAAGTTAAGCACTCTGGAAGTGACTATACTAAGGTCCGCACACCAAGACTATATAATAATATGGTATGAGAAGGTTACATGTGCTTAGCGACCATGTAAAGGAGGTGAGAGGATGAATTCATGTTTACTCACCGTGTGAGTCCCGTAGGACAATATACTTATTCCTACATCAAGTACTCTATGATTTTTACCTATATTGCAAAGACATGAATTAATGATGGTACTTTGGTTTTGATGCCTAAGGTTAGGATTGATGAGACTATAAGGACCGATTCTGGGAAAAACAGTTGATTCATATCTGAGTAGTATTAGGGCAAAGAGAAGACAATTTGATTTCATCTCGTTCAACAGTTATTGTCGACAACTATAGCGCTTAGATAACGATATAGTAATAAGTGAGATACAAAATGGACTTGGGTTCAAAGGTTGTTAAGTATGACTCTTTGAGAGATTAAAGATTCTTAATCTGGTGAAAATTCAAATGTTTATACTCTGAGTTTATGGGTTGTAGCCTTTACTTGAACTAATTGAGTTTGGTATGAGGGCTCTCACGATTTTTTTTAGAAGGGTTGATGTCTCTATGTTGGCCCTAAAGGGTTTGATATAGAGCTCCCACATTGAAAGGTGAACTCAACGGTAGCACTGTTCGACAGCTAAAAGTTTACTAGTTTTGGTTTGAGATGTTTTAGCAGATATGAGGATTGCGTCATTTTCGCCTCGGAGGAGTGAGAGATAATGAAATTTGGGTATCCAAATGGGGCGCCCATGGAGGGTTCGACCCATTTGATTTATTAGTCAGCTTGACCAATTGACTAAGTCAGTAAGCCGTTTAAATTTTAAACGTTACATGACTGGGAGTTGGAACAAAAGTTGGGAAGTGGTTCAACCACTTCAGTACTAATACCCACATCTCCTCAGTGTTTCACAAATAATCAATTGGCCAAAATCCAAATAGGGAGATAATAGAGTGCTATTATCAGAGAACACCGACCAAACCTTAATTACGTTGTTATAAACCATGAATTTGGGTTTAGTTCGGAGACACCGTTGAGTTGTAGAGGACGAACAATTACAAGAGTTTTCTGCTCTAAAAGCTTTCACGCTACAAGAGGTATGTCATTGATTCTCCTATAATCCCTTAGTAACTTCTTGTTTGATGTTGTATCGCCCCTAAATCTGGGTCCCTTGAACCTCGGACCCGGTGCATTGCTATATAACCTTCATATGAATATTTATAACATTTATTCATAAAATAATGAATATAACCTCACTTTGATACCAATAAATACATTAATTCCTTCTATTTCCAGAATCCACAACATTTACAGCCTGGTGTTACACTTTTAAATCATATTGATTTAAATTATATATTTCAAGTTATAAATAATATTTTTCACTTGGATATATTGATTTTAAGTATCCATGAACTCACAATTACACTTAACTATTCTTCTATACAATGTTCTTTTACTATGTAATTATAATATGTCATATGAACGTTATCTATCATAGCTAGCTAGAGCTATACGAACAACTTCAATAAGTACTTCTTTCTTTTTCCTTGTGTCTGTCCCGAATCCTTCGATCCACTCTGGTTTAGCTGAAAACAATTATTTATAGCATGGGTGAGCAACTACGTTGCCCAAAAGGCTTAACAGTTATCACATAACATAACTTTAACATTTTAAACACAACTTAAATTATTCATGCTTCGCAGTTTATGAAAGTAGTATGCATACAAGTCAATCATGTATGATGATAAAACATATAGTTTGTAATCAATCTTATTTATTTATTAATAAAAGAATTATTTATTAAAGGCATTTATTATCTATATGGTGCTGTTTTAATAATATGTGATAAACCAATAGTTTTAAGCAATGCTTTTAGAATCATGATGAGATCATGCTAATGAGATCTAAATTCTTAGATAGCTTAAAACTAAAATGTTCCCAATCAATGGATTACTAAAAAGGGGATTAGTGAATCCGGATAGATTGGTACGTACGTTGCCTGCTCATTGGATGAGGATGATTGATCTCATGATCATTTGTGTGGAGACATTAAAGAAAGTATGTAGGTGCTTATTAGAGAATAAGTTCACTAAACGTGACTCGCTAAGGAATACCTAATGGAGTTTTACTTGCCTGTCAATAGAAATTTATGTAGTGATAGTAGTACAAATGATTCTTAGACTTGAGATCATCATATTATCTTATATATAATGAATTACACTTTGACTTATTCCTTAAGACTCTTAGAGTATATCAAATGGTATGCTTGGGTGTAATAAGTTATATATGAAGGTAGTGAATGATCAATAAAAAATCTACCACTTCTAGTAAAAGAAGAGAAATGTCATATGTGATTCGATAGATGACAACCCAGGAATCCTTGGCCAAGGTGGAATGAAATTAGAAAGTAGTTTCTAATTTACATTCATTAGGAGTTGTGCATTTAGGAATCGAAATACATATCTATATAACAAAATACAAATGATTTTGAATTTTCTGTTTATTCTAATAAATCATCTGGGCCATCCAAAGTTTGAAATAAATCTGACCGTCCATAGTGCCGGAGGCACGAGACTATTACTAGTAATTAAATAAAATAAGACTTGATAGTAATTTCATGTCTTATATTTAATTGGGACATTGTATGGTGGAAGGATTGAATTGTACGGTAACTATTTACTCAAATGTTCTTTTATTATTAATGTTGAAATCTATATTATCTGGAAAGTCGTTGATCGCTAGGGAGGCTTATCCCTATTGTAGAATAAATATTATTTATTTAAATAAATTAATCGTTTAATTTATTTATTTAAATAAGATTAGAATTGTTATAATTGATTTATTCACAACCGGTTTAATATGGAGAACCTAAAGGGTCACACCATAAAAGAAAGAATAATTATTTAAGAAGTTAATGACATAATCATAATAATATGTTAAGTATATTTAATTTAATCTATGGTGATAGAATAAATTAAATAGCTTAATATTTATTATTTAATATTTTAGAAATATTAAATATAAATTAATAAGAGGAGTCTTATTAATATTATTATAATTATAATTATTTTAATTTCTAAAAGAGTTTAGAAATTAATTTAATATAAGTACTCTCATTTATTCCTAATATGATTAGGAGGGAAAATTAGTTAAAGGAGTTTAATTATTATAATCTCTAATAAGATTAGGGAGCCCATTTAATTAAAAAAGTTTAATTAAATAAATAATACCTTATTTTAATTAAAATAGGGTTATTTGATATCTTTATAAGATGAGTCTTATATCAGATATCAAATATACGTAATTACAATAGTTGGAGAGTACGCCCCCTTTTTCTATAGAGATATGAAAAATTAGGGTTTGAGCCAATACAACATTCTTCTTGAAAATTCTTTTCCTTGGTGGATCACCTCTAGAGGCCATACACTTGGGTGGCTTATATTGATCAAAGGAAGGAATCTACCCGGAGATTCAAGGAGATCGCGGAGAAGTAGGAGTTGAACTCGTACCTGTGGAAGCTCGTATCTACAAGAGTATGATTACATAACTTCTTGTTCTTCGTTTTAATTAATAATATGCATAAAGGATGATCCGGGTAATTGGTTTCTGAAAATTTTTAAAATCTGATTTTTGTTTTGCTTCCGCTATTTTTGCAATTTGGTTGCTACTTTGATTTTCACAAAAACCCTACAGTAGTATCTGAGCCAAACTTTATACAAATTATTAATTATTTTGATTCTATATATGTATGGGTATGTATTTAGAATAATTTATTGGACATAATTTGTTGTATAAAATTATTATTTTATGAAAAAAAATTAATTGCCGAAAAGTTTTTCAGAGAAACGTTTTCAGATTCGGCGTACTATTTTTTTTTCATTCGTCTTTAACTGTGTCTAAAGGAGATGCAGCATATCACGTTTTTTATTTGAAAATAATTCGCGAAACCTTTTTCTTTTTTCCGAAAAAAAAATTGTACTGATTCAGTGATTCATGGCTTCTTAGAAATTCGCGTTTTTTTTTATTTTAGCTTTCACGTGAATCAGCAGGTTGGCTTTCTTAGTAATGCTTCTAAACATTTGGCGTCTTGCTGATTTTTATTTTTTTTCAAAAAAAAACGCGATCTTGTAGAATTTTGATTTCTACGGTAATATATATATATATATATATATATATATATATATATATATATATATAGTCCGGATCAGGTCCGGACTCCCGGATTTTGTTAAAATTCAGACCTTTTTATTTTTTTTGCTTTTTTTTTTGAAACAACTAAAAAAATAAAAAATAAATTTTATGGAATTGGAATTTTTACATTATACAGTGTTTTGGCTTATAACAAAACATGTATGTACAGTCCAGTCTGGGCAGACTGTACATACATTGGTTGGTGTAGGTATTAAAAACACACCCAAAACACTGTATTATTGAAAAATTTCAGTTCTATAAATTTTTTTTTAGGTGTTTTACAAAAAAAAAAAAAAAATCGGGTCCGGATTTTCTCCCGTCCGGGAGGTCCGGACCTGATCCATTCTATATATATATTAATCTTAATAATTTTATAATTAAAATAAAAGAATTTATTTTAATTTTGAAATTGGATTTCATGCAACATAAAATTGTCCATTAAATGATACTCGTATATATATGGAATGATTTTATTAAGTGATACATAATAATAAATGGGATTGATTATGGACTATTGACCAATGTGGTTGGATTTATTTTTGTTGTATGTTTGAATAAATGGGTTTTATTAAATGAGGTCTGCATACCTCGTCTTTTCTGGTTTTCTTCTTGATGTAAATTCTATATCTCTCATATGTACTTCCCCTTGACTGCTGATCAAGGTTTCTATTTAAATTAAATAATTAAATGTAATAGGATTAGTTAGAATTTTTTTTCCGAAGAACCAGAGAGCAAGGAGCAAAGCGCTTGAAGACCCGTTTGTAATGGAGCCCTGGTTTAAATGTAATAGTTATATTTAAATGTTTATTTTTGTACCCTAGGGTTTGACCTTTTGGTTCACTTGGTGGCTCTAGTGAACCAAACTAGAATAAAAGTCCATAATCAATCCGGGTAGAATATAGTATTCTATATGTGCATGCTAATATTATATATATTATATATTATGCAAATATGCTTCGCATGTTTAATAATATGACGCGTATTTTATATATATATTCGCATGCGCGCTAAACAAGATGAGACAAATAATAAATAAATCCCTCAAAGTTTTTATGTATTAAGTCTTAAGCGTTCAAAGATATTTAGAATATCGAACGTTGCCTTCTAGCATGATAAAATTAATAGAGTTTTAAATATTTAATATGAGTTTGTTGTGTCACCACAAGGCAAGTATTAAGTATTTAAGATGTTAATTTATCACATTTGATGCTTATAAAGAAAATTGAACAATATTGTTTTGTGTCACCACAAGGACGCTATTTTTATTTTTTGAATATATGGAAGTGCTAGGTTGGACTTAACTTAGATAATTTTGATTCGAATGTGCCACCACTTGATCAAAATAATCTAAGAGGCAAAACATAAGGAGTTACATGATGATGTAATTGACAAGGAGTTGTCTACCTATTTATTTATATATAGTTTGTTGTGTCACCACAAAGCTATATATATTTAAAATGGGATCCTTATTCTCACTGGCAAGGAAGGAATCTACCCGGAAATTCAAGGAGATCGCGGAGAAGTAGGAGTTGAACTCGTACCTGTGGAAGCTCGTATCAACAAGGGTATGATTACATAACTTCTTGTTCTTCGTTTTAATTAATAATATGCATAAAGGATGATCCGGGTAATTGGTTTCTGAAAATTTTTAAAATTTGATTTTTGTTTTGCTTCCGCTATTTTTGCAATTTGATTGCTACTTTGATTTTCACAAAAACCCTACAGTTTATACATAATTCATATTTTTCATACATTGCATTTATTCGGGCATTACAATGCTCATACTCAACAATTATACCTGCTTCATGCTTATCATATACCTCTTATCATGAATATAGTAAGTTTCCATAACTCAATCCACATTAATCATTAACTTGATTAAATAGATTTATATCACAGTATAGCACATAATGCATATCTCAGTTTATTCAAAAGGAGTACATATAATACAGGGATTATGTATACATTACAATTAACAAATTCACATATAAAAACAAGTTCTAAAAAGTTTGTATGTACCGACGTTTTACCATTACGCTAACATGTCGTGTTCCTTTATATGACCTACACGGTATGTGAGATTAATAATAAACAGAATCAATACTTGATCTCATGGTTAACCTTACTTTAATAACCTAGTTTAACTTATATTGTTCTTTTACCACCTTTATATTCAACTTCGTTTTTTATATAACTCAGCTTTATTTCCCTTTTCATTGCCACATGTGCTAGCTTATCGCACTTGTAGTTTACTGTGTGTGTTTGTATCACACCACTACATCATACCATATTTGGTTAAACATTACTCATCTAAGTTCCTTAGACTTAGATTAGGCATATAGCCTTCGTTCATCACTTTGTGATCATACACACATGGTATACATTGCATATTTAGTTCATATACATTATCAATTATACTCATTTTGGTCCAATCATAACATTATACAAATCATTGGTCATTATACACTTCAAATAGCATCTTACGTTATGTTGTGACATTTCTAGGAATCAAATCCCATTATTACATCATAGTTCAAAAATAGAAAATATGTTTTTCTAAGGTACTGTGTGGATTTTTTATGAATCTTTGTAATGAACTTTTGACTTTCATGTTCGAATAAGCTTATAGACCATACATCATAGTATTTAATTCCATAGTTAGTCAACTGAAACAACCTCTTAAGACTTCTTAAGATAGTGCCTCAAAATGGGTATTTTACATTTCCACTCTACTACCTACTCTACTACAAATTGCAGTAGAAGTTAATTTTTTAGGCCACTTTGATGATGCTTTTGGACTTTATGAGTTAGCCCATTTGATCTTTTGTTTGTGCAAGCATTTAGATCATATATCATAGTATTTTTCCATGAGTTTGGTTTCTTAAATTCAATTATAGAAGTTATCCAAAACTGGGCACAAACTAGGGTGTTTACCCATTTTCACTCTACTATCTGCACTCTACTATTTTCACTCTACGATTTTGAGAGTCATTCTACTATTTTCAGAGTTTACTCTATGATTTTAGATATCAATCTACTATCTGCTGAACCAGTCTACTATCTGCAGAGCCACTCTACTACCCAACTGTTGCAAAATTGAGTTTACTGCCTATTTTGATGATTTGTTGGAATTTCTTGGTTAAGCTTTTGGATCTACCATCTGGTCCTGCTTCTAGAACACATACTACGGTATTTTAATAAGTGTTTAGATTCTTCATTCATATCAGTTAGGCCTACTTTAACTAAGGCTCAAACTGGACAGTTTAACACATTTTCCCCAAAACTGATTTTGACACTTCTTAAATTTCTTTTAGTTTTGACTACTTGGACAGTCTAGACATGTGTATTTTAGTTGCCTAAGATTACTTTTTTCATCATCTCACTTTGTTTAGTCATCTAACCAATTTTGACCTATCAAAACTCACTTTAGGCTTGAAAAATAAATCCTAACTTGATTTTCTTATTAGATTTGGTCATGGCAATGATTAGAAATCATCACAAGCATGCATTAGCAACTTTATATGAGTTCATTAAAGTCTTACAAATTCAGGCACTAAAATTTACCCAAAACAAACCACTTTTTGCCTAAAACATGATTTTTAACAAGTCTAATATTCAAAACGATTTATACTTGTTTTCTTTAACTTGTGTAACTTACTTATGCCATAATATAACTATTGAAACTTAGTTATAAGGCTCAGGTGTAGCCTCTCTTTGTTTAAGTGTTAGATAACACTTTAAAGCTTACTTTTCATGGCCCTTAAACATTAAAACTGAGTAGTACTCAATATGGACCTCAACTAAGTTAAGGAACAACTTTTAAATATAAATTGTAAGACCCCAACTTTTATGAATAAAGATTAATTTTTTCTAAATATTATGATGTGGATTTGATATAATGTTATAGTTGTGGGTAATATTTATTAATTTTGTAAAGTAAGCAAGTTGTCGTAAAATATTCGTTTGGTTGGGGAATATTCGTTTTATCAGGGAATATTCGTAGGACTGTACAATCATTGGTGGAACCCACAACGGAATTACTGTCGGAGTTAGAAAATGATAAAAATAACTTTTTATAAAAATAACGGCAAAAGTTTTACCGTTAACTGTTAAAATACCCGGTGATAAAAGTATAGTAATACGTGTGGTTGCACAGTAGCACACAGTATTGTACAATATCTTTGATTATTGATGCTTACGTGAGAAGTCACTAAGTTTTATTTAATTATTGCCACAGTAATTGTTGCATAGTATCTCACATTATTGATTCAATTATTGTCACTGTATCATCGGAATAATATTTTATATTATTAAATCAATAATTGAGATGACGAAGTTATTCATATTATTATTTGCATTATTGATGACATCTAGAAAGTTCTGTCGAGGAAAGAGGTTTGGTCACCTAATTGCGCACCAATAAGGAGAAGTCCTTATCAGAAAGTCCCCCTCTTTCCTAGGAATGATATGATTGTTAATATTGTGACTTATAAATGATGAATAAATGTTATTAAAAATGTGTTTTGTGAAGCCAAATGAATTGAGATAAATAGAGGGGATTTTTATTAAGTATTTGTTGTAAATTTGGTATATTATATGGACCATCACTTACTCATTTTTCAAAATTATCGGTAGAAAGTTATCTCAATTTTAGTTTTATTATTTATATATATGTGAGTCATATATATATATATATATATATATATATATATATATATATATATATTGGGGTGTGTGTGTGGTGTTACGTGTGTGTAATATATATATATATATATATATATATATATATATATATTTTGTTTTTTAAATAAAATAGAATATATTATATTTTATTATGCATAGTGTTGCATAGTACTGCATAGTTTTCTTCAAGAATATCCACATCTTACTAGTCAGAAATATTCTCCTTTTAAGGTAGAGGATATTATTTTTGTTCAATATTCGTAAGAATAATATTTTCTTCCATACTCTGTAGTATATAAGTAATATTATTTCATTTCATATTCCGAATTCTACACTCATTTTGTTAAGTATTGCTTCTATATTCCTTGAAATTAGTAGAATATCCTTGAAATTTGCGCTTCATCTAGTATTATTTCACAAGAATATTTTTCTAAACATTCTTGTTAAATTTTAATCTTTTCATGTCGAGGTACTATTCACGAAGTACTATTCACGGGATACTATTCACTCGGGGCACTATTCATGACAAAATTAATTTCTTTTCTGTCCAAATTATTTTTGATACATGAATATTATTCTTGAATTTTACTCCACAAAGTAGTATCATGTTGACAATTTGGACATTCTTAAACTCTGGATAAATTGAATTATAAATCTTGAAAATTTATCCTTGATCTCATTTAATTGAATGTTTATATCATTGTCATCATCCCAATGCTTATATTGTAATGAAAGACATCTTTGGCCTATAGTGCATAGATGGACTGTTGATCGGTATGATTATGACTATGAATTATGTATCAGTATAATCATGACCTGTAATGCTACCAATGATGTGGTAAAAATCCTCTTTGGCCCGTAGTGCAAAGAAGAAATGTTGATTGATATCTTTGGTCGTAGTGCAAAGATGAAATGTTGATTGATAGCTTTGGCCCGTAGTGCAAAGACGGACATGTGTATGACATGATCATGACCACTGGTGATACTAACGAATATCTTTGGCCCGTAGGGCATGGATAATTCGTGGATGTGATAATAATGAATATCCTTGGCTCGTAGTGCATGGATAATTTATGGATGTGATACTAACGAATATCATTGGCCCGTAGTGCATGGATAATTCGATGATGTGGATTATTTATTGAGTTGTGTTACAGTGATAAAATATTGATGATAAACTTTTAAATCATAGAAGATAGTAGATATTATGCTCTACTTGACTCTTCTAATGGATTGCTTATTCCACTGCAGTTAAACTTGTTGTCTATTATATTCTATTAGTTTTACACTGTTGAAGGTTAACGATAATTTATTCTGCATTATCATAGTCATAATATTCTTTACTAGGCTTGTTGAGTTAACCATTTGCTTTCATTGTTCTCTTCAGGAAATGAGAATATAGCTGGGACTAGTCGGGAAATGGAGTGACGGTCCAAGATGGTGGCTATAGTAGTCCTCACTATTTTATGAAATAGTGTGATACTAAATGCAATGAAGACTCCATTTGAGTTTGGATATTGTCTACGAGACAATATTCGTGTTAAAACTCTTAGCTACGTTTTGTCGTATTGTATAAATTAAGTTTGTATTTTATTTTTGTACCATGTATTTGGTGACTCAGAATGGGTTATGTATAACTATTTTGGGGGCATCACAGTTGGTATCAAAGCTTAAGTATATGATCCTTGGCTGAGATTTGAGGCTAAGATTAGGAGGGGAGAGACGGATAAATCCTTTGCTAGTATGACCTACCTAAGCTTATTTGTTATTTAATTGGTCTGTCAAAATATAGGGATAATATGTGGCATGTCAATTAACCCTTGTTTTGTGGCAGTGTTTAAAAATGACATCTGAAAATGGTGAGATAAGCAATAGAGCACATGAGACCGTTGAGTCACCGACAATCAATAACCAGGATAATGTGCATCATGAAGGCAATAATCCTCAGGCAAACAATAACACCGACCAAATGATGAACTATGCGATGTTTAGAGGCTTTCTGTAATTCATGCAACATCAGGTGAGAGAGACTCCTATGTAAACTGCAGGTGGAAATACTGGCAACTCAAGGTTGGTCACCGCTAAGCAATTCAAGGAGCTGGGACCATCGGAGTTTTTGGGAAATCTAGAACCACTTAAAGCAGATACATGGATTAAATAGGTCACCAAGATATTTGATGTCTTGGGATGCTCCCAGGAGTAAAAGGTTCCCTTTGCCACCTTCATGTTGCGAGGAGAGGCAAATCATTGGTGGGAATCTGTAAAACATACTCAGCCTGCCGCACTAAAGATGTCTTGGGAGAAGTTCGAAGAATTGTTCAACGACAAATACTTTCCTAGAAGTATTCGTCACATGAAAGATGTAGAATTCATCAAGTTAGAGCAAACAAATATGACCGTATTGCAGTACGAGGCTAATTTTACGGAGTTATCCCGGTTTATATCCCATTTGGTAGATAATGAGGAGCGTATGACGCAAATATTTCTAAGAGGTTTGAAACCCGAAATACGTCAATACCTCATTTCTCACAAACTTTGCTTGTATTCAGATATTGTGAATAGGGCTCAGTTAATGGAGCGCGATAATGAGTCAGCCCAACAAAAAGATAGCAGCCGGCAAAACGATAATACAAGTTGTAGCAGTCATCGAAGTAGTGACAACAAACATGGAGGAAATCAACATGCCAGAAATGGTAACCACTTCGGTGGTAATCATGTCCAAGATAATAGAAGTTGAAATTTCAAGAAGAGAATGTTCAATAATGATGGAAAGACAGTAGCATCGTCACCCATTTTCAAGGAAGAAGAACGACCATCGGTCGTATGATACAAATGCGGAGATGAGGGACACATTAGTTCAAACTATACGCAGCAACCCAAAGCGTGTTACAATTACGAAAGAGAAGGTCACTGTAAGACCCCAACTTTTATGAATAAAGAATAATTTTTCTTGAAATATATTTTTGAGTATTATGACGTGGATTTGATATAATGTTATAGTTGTGGGTAATATTTATAAATTTTATAAAGTAAGCAAGTGATTATATAATATTCGATTGGTTGGAGAATATTCGGTTTAACAGGAAATATTCTTAAGACGACACAATCATTGGTGGACCCCATAACGGAAGTATTGTCGTAGTTAGAAAACAACAGAATTATCTTTTTATAAAAATAACGGCAAAAGTGTTACCGTTAAAACTGTTGAACTACCCAGTAGTAAAAGAACAGTAATACGCGTGGTTACATTGTAGCACACGGTATTGAGTATTGATGCTTACGTGAGAAGTCACTCAGTTATACTCAATTATTGCTACAATAATTGCTGCATCATATCTCTTATATTATTGATTCAATTATTGTCACAGTATCATCTGCATAATATTTATTATTATTATTAAATTAATAATTGAGACGACAAAGTTATTCATATTATTATTTGCAATATTGACAATGTCTATAAGTTTTGTCAAGGAAGGTTTGGTCACCTAATTGCGCGCCAATAAGGAGAAATCCTTATCGGAAAGTCCCCTCTTTCCTGGGAACGACCTGGTTGTTAAATATTGTGAGTTATAATATTAATGATGAATAAGTTGTGTTGATTAAAGATGAAAATGATAGTTCCATTGTGTTGGGATTATTAGTGTTAGTGGAAATCGATATTTATTTCGATAATAATTGATGTCTGGAGGTTATATTGACCAATCGGGTAATTAATCGGATAAATGAGCAATTAATTACTATTATTTCACATGCTTATAACTATTTGTTCACATGTGTCTACTATTGATTCACATTTATGGACTATTAGGGGAGGTGGTTCAAGATTGATAATACTTGCATGACTAAATTAAAAATGGAGGTATAGTTGAAGGTACTATTATGTAATTAGTTTTTTCACATGATTATACTATTGAGTCACATGAATGAACTATTAATTCACATTATTTACTATTAGGGGGGGTGCAAGTTTGATAATACTTGCAGGACTAAATTAAAAATGAAGAAAAAGAGGAAGGTATTATACTGTAATATTTCGATCCCCAAAACGTGCAATTGTCAAAACTATATTTTCCTATAAATAGAAGCCCATTCATCCTTCATTTCTCACCAATTCACAAAATCTATAGAGCAATCATTATAGAGAGAAAGAAGAAGAGAAGTCTGCTACCTCACTATTTCAGTATCCAGTTTTTTCTAAGGTAAGGAGTATTATTCTTTCGTATTCATGAAGAGAGTTATTTTCTTTCAATACTCGTAAAGGTTGTTATTCCATTATTATTATGTTGGAATAACATATTTATGCGAAGTACCGCATACATGGTGAAATTCTTCTATTATTCCATTCTTTATTATTCTGTTGGAATAACACGTCTGTGCGGTCTATCGCATGCCTGGTGAATTTTGTTGTTATTCCATTCTTTATTATTCTGTTAGAACATCCTGTCTGTGTGGATTACGCATGACCTGGTTCCATTCTTTATTATTCTGTTGGAATATCATGTCTGTGCGGATTACACATGACCTGGTTCCATTCTTTATTATTCTGTTGGAATAATTTGTCTGTGCGGATTACGCACGCCTGGTGAATTCTTCTGTTATTCTATTCTTTATTATTCTGTTGGAATAATCTGTCTACGTGGATTACCACATGGCGGCAAAAATCCATTTGTGATTTCATATATTCTATTATACTTAGTTGATTAAAGTTTTGGCTTCTATACTCCATGAAATTAGTGGAATATCCTTGATATTTGCGCTTTATCCAGTATCTTTTCATGGAAATATTCTTCTGAGCATTCTTGAATTTTACTCCACAAAGCAGTATCATGTTGACAATTTGGACGTTATTGATTTCTGGATAAATTAAATTATAAATCTTTACAAATTCATCTATGGCCTCTATTGCATAGATGGACTTGCTATGATTATGACCAGGGATTATTCGGTATAATCATAACCGTAATTTTGTAAATGTTGGCTAATCCTCCTTCATGGATATGATGAACCGAGTATTCAAGGAATATTTGGATCAATTTGTTGTCGTCTTTATTTATTACATCCTCATTTACTCCAAAACCCATGAAGACCATGAGCAACACTTGAGGCTGATACTCCAAAAGCTTCGTGAAAACAAGCTATATGCCAAGTTGAAGAAATACGAGTTCTGGCTTGAGGAAGTTGCATTCCTTGGGCACGTGATATCAACTCATAAAATATCTGTTGACTCGGCAAAGATTGAAGAAATTCAAAGCTGGGAGCAACCTAAATTAGTGACCGAAGTACGTAACTTAGCTGGTTATTATCAGAGATTCATAGAAGGGTTTTCTCGAATCGCTACTCCATTAACTCAGCTGACTCAAAAAGATACAAAATTCGGTTGGAGTGAGGAATATGAGAAGAGTTTTTAAGAACTCAAGAGGAGACTCATTTCAGCACATGTTCTGACAATACCATCTGGCTCGAAGGGATTTGTCATCTACAGTGATGCTTCCGGCAAAGGGTTAGGATGTGTTCTCATGCAACATGGGAAAGTCATAGCCTATGCCTCGCGACAACTCAAGGAATATGAGAAGAATTATCCTACTCATGATCTAGAGTTGGTAGCTGTCGTTTTTGCGCTTAAGATTTGAAGGCATTACCTGTATGAAGAGAAGGTGGAGATCTATACGGATCATAAAACCCTCAAATATTTCTTCACTCAAAAGGAACTCAACATGCGGCAACGACGATGGCTTAAGCTATTGAAAGATTATGATCATACCATTCATTATCATCCTGGAAAACCGATCGTAGTAGCTGATGCATTGAGTAGAAGATCATATGCGGGTACGAGTACATTATTGTCAACGTAAAGACCCACTTTATATGACTTACAAAGGATGGAGATAGAGTTAAAGACTCCAGTGAACCATGTGATGAAGGCGAATATACGAGTATAACCGACTTTAATCGATAAAGTTAAAGCTGCTCAAGCTACAGACCTGAAGCTGACGCGTATGAGGAAGAAAGTGCAAGAAGGTACTATTTCGGAAGCAAGAATCGATGAAGAAGGAATACTTTGAGTCAACTCTAGACTTTGTGTTCCTAACAATTCTGACTTAAAGTATAAAATCATGATGGAAGTGCACAACACACCGTTTGTAATCCATCATGGGAGTACCAAAATGTATCGTGATCTTCGGCATACATTTTGGTGGAGCAATATGAAGAGAGAGATAGCGGGGTTTATCTCAAGGTATCTAACTTGTCAACGAGTCAAGGTGGAGCATCAAGTGCCAAAAGGTCCATTACAACCACTTGAAATTCCAGAATGGAAGTGGAAGCACATTACCATGGATTTCATTATTGGTCTTCCCAAGGTTTCTCAAGGCATAGATGCGATTTGGGTCATTGTTGATAGATTGACCAAGTCTGCTCATTTCTTACCTATACGAGAAACTTATACACTTGAACGTCTTGCTCGTATGTACATAAATAAAATTGTAAGATTGCATGGTATGCCAGTATCCATAGTTTCTGATCGAGTCCCAAGATTCACTTCACAATTTTGGGATAGTTTGTAAAAAGCTATTGGCACAGATTTATGATTTAATTCGGCATATCATCCTCAAACGAACGGGTAGTCGGAGAGGACTATTCAAACTCTTGAGGATTTATTAAGACTCTGTGTCCTTGACTTCAGAGGAAGTTGGGACAAGTTCTTACCATTGGTGGAGTTTTCCTACAATAACAGTTATTAAGCAAGTATTGACATGACTCCATTTGAGGCGTTATATGGAAGAAAGTTTTGTTCTCCAGTATGCTGGGATGAGGTGGGTAAAGCAATGTTGTTTGGACCAGAGTTGGTACGTATGACTACTGAAAAGATTCAAACGATCGAACAACATATAAAAATCTCACAAGATTGACCAAAGAGTTATGCTGATCTTAATCGAAAGGACGTAGAATTCAATATTGGAGATCATGTGTTGTTACGTGTTGCTCTATGGAAAGGAGTTACGAGATTTGGAAAGAGAGGAAAGCTTAATCCTCGATTCATTGGCCCATTTTTAATCCTCGATCGAGTAGGAACTGTGGCATATAGACTCGCCTTACCGCCAAGTATGTCTCGTGTTCATACAGTTTTTCACATATTTATGTTACGTAAATATGTGAAAGACCCGAACCATATTATTGAATTAAAACCAGGCGAGATAGAGGATGATTTAACATATGAAGAGTTACCTGTTAGAATCTTGGATAAGAAGGATCATATTCTACTCTCCAAGGTTATACCTCAAGTCAAAGTTTTGTGGAGAAACCACGATGTTGAGGAAATGACCTAGGAGTTAGAATCTGAAATGAAGTCAAGGTATTGTCACCTCTTCGACAAACCAGGTACGTACCCTAATTTCGAGGACGAAATTTCATAAGAAGGGGAGGTTATAAGACCCCAACTTTTATGAATAAAGAATATTTTTTCTCGAAATATATTTTTGAATATTATGGTGTGGATTTGATTTATTGTTATAGTTGTGGGAAATATTTACAAATTTTGCAAAGTAAGCAAGTGGTTATATAATATTCGATTGGTCAGGGAATATTCGTTTTAACAGAGAATATTAGTACGACGACACAATAATTGGTGGACTCCACAACCGAAGTATTGTCGTAGTTAAAAAAATGACAGAATTATCTTTTTATAAAAATAACGGCGAAAGTGTTACCGTTAAAACTGTTGAACTACTCGGTAGTAAAAGTACAGTAATACGCGTGGTTGCATAGTAGCACACGGTAATGATTATTGATGCTTACGTGAGAAATCACTTAGTTATACTCAATTATTGCTACAGTAATTTCTGCATCATATCTCTCATATTATTGATTCAATTATTATCACAGTATCATCTGTATAATATTTATTATTATTAAATCAATAATTGAGAAGACAAAGTTATTCATATTATTATTTGCAATATTGACAATGTCTAGAAGTTCTGTCAATGAGAGGTTTGGTCATCTAATTGCGCGCCAATAAGGAGAAATCCTTATCGAAAAGCCCCCTCTTTTCCTGGGAACGACCTGGTTGTTAAATATTGTGAGTTATAATATTAATGATGAATAAGTTCTGTTGATTAAAGATGAAAATGATAGTTACATTGTGTTGGGATTATTAGTGTTAGTGGAAATCGACATTTATTTCGATAATAATTGATGTTTGGAGGTTATATTGACCAATCGGGTAATTAATCGGATAAATGAGCAATTAATTACTATTATTTCACATGCTTATAACTATTTGTTCACATGTGTCTACTATTGATTCACATTCATGGACTATTAGGGGAGGTGGTTCAAGATTGATAATACTTGCATGACTAAATTAAAAATGGAGGTATAGTTGAAGGTACTATTATGTAATTAGTTTTTTCACATGATTATACTATTGAGTCACATGAATGAACTATTAATTCACATTATTTACTATTAGGGGGGGGTGCAAGTTTGATAATACTTGCAGGACTAAATTAAAAATGAAGAAAAAGAGGAAGGTATTATACTGTAATATTTCGATCCCCAAAACGTGCAATTATCGAAACTATATTTTCCTATAAATAGAAACTCAATCTTTCTTCATTTCTCACCAATTCACAAAAGCTATAGAGCAATTATTATAGAGTGAAAGAAGAAAAGAAGTCTGTTGCATCACTATTTCAGTATCCAGTTTTTTCTACGGTAAGGGGTATTATTATTTCGTATTCATGAAGAGAGTTATTTTCTTTCAATACTCGTAAGGGTTGTTATTCCATTCTTTATTATTATGTTGGAATAACCTATCTATGCGAAGTACCGTATACATGGTGAAATTCTTCTGTTATTACATTCTTTATTATTCGTTTGGAATAACTTGTCTGTGCGGTCTATCGCATGCCTGGTGCATTCTGTTGTTATTCTACTCTTTATTATTTTGTTGGAACATCTTGTCTGTGAGGATTACGCATGACTTGGTTCCATTCTTTATTATTCTGTTGGAATATCATGTCTGTGCGGATTACGCATGACCTAGTTCCATTCTTTATTATTCTGTTTGAATAACCTGTATGTACGAATTACGCACGCCTGGTGAATTCTTCTGTTATTCCATTCTTTATTATTCTGTTAGAATAATCTGTCTACGTGGATTACCGCATGACGACAAAAATTCATTTGCGGTTTCATATATTCTATTATACTCAGTTGATTAAAGTTTTGGCTTCTATACTCCATGAAATTAGTGGAATATCCTTGATATTTGCGCTTCATCCAGTATCTTTTCATGAAAATATTCTTCTGAGCATTCTTGAATTTTACTCCACAAAGCAGTATCATGTTGAAAATTTAGACGTTATTGATTTCTGGATAAATTAAATTATAAATCTCTACAAATTTATCCTTGAACTTATTTTATTGAATTCTTATATCATAGTCATCATCCTCATGTTTATAATATGTTGAAAGTCATATGTGGCCCGTAATGAATATACTTAGCCCGTAATGCATGGATAATTCGTGGATGTGATAATAATGAATATCCTTGGCCCGTAGTGCATGGATAATTCATGGATGTGATACTAACGAATATCCGTGGCCCGTAGTGCATGGATAATTCAATGATGTAGATTATTTATTGAGTTGTGTTACATCGATAAAATATTGATGATAAACTTTTAAATCATAGAAGATAATAGATATTATGATCTACTTGACTCTTTTAATGGATTGCTTGTTCCACTGTAGTTAAACTTTTTGTCTATTATATTCTATCAGTTTTACACTGTTAAAGGTTAACGATAATTTACTCTGCATTATCTTAGTCATAATATTCTTTACTGGGCTTGTTGAGCTCACCCTTTGCTTTCATTGTTCTCTTCAGGAAATGAGAATATAGCTGGGACTAGTCGGGAAATGGAGTGACGGTCCAAGATGGTGGCTATAGTAGTCCTCACTATTATATGAAATAGTGTGATAATACATATAATGAGGACTCCATTTGAGTTTGGATATTGTCTACGAGACAATATTCGTGTTAAAACTCTTAGCTACGTTTTGTCGTATTGTATAAATTAAGTTTGTATTTTATTTTTGTACCATGTATTTGGCGACTCAGAATGGGTTATGTATACCTATTTTGGGGGCGTCATAGTTGATATCAAAACTTAGGGATATGATCCTTGGCTAAGATTTGAGGCTAGGACTAGGAGGGGAGAGACGGGTAAATCCTTCGCTAGTATGACCTACCTAAGCTTATTTGTTATTTAATTGGTCGGTCAGAATATATGGATAATATGTGACATGTCAATTAACCCTTGTTTTGTGGCAGTGTTAGAAAATGACATCTAAAAATGTTGAGATAAACAATGGAGCACATGAGACCGTTGAGTCACCGACGATCAATAACAAGAATAATGTGCATCAGGAAGACAATAATCCTCAGGAAAACAACAACACCGACCAAATGATCAACTATGGGATGTTCAGAGGCTTTCTGCAATTCATGCAACATCAGACGAGAGAGACTCTTATGTAAAATGCAGGTGGAAACACTGGCAACTCAAGGTTGGTCACCGCTAAGCAATTCAAGGAGTTGGGACCACCGAAGTTTTTGGGAAATCCAGAAACACTTAAGGTAGAGACGTGGATTAAGCAGGTCACCAAGATATTTGATGTATTGGGATGCTCCGAGGATTAAAAGGTTCCATTTGCCACCTTTATGTTGCGAGGAAAGGCAGATCATTGGTGAAAATCTGTAAAACGTACTCAGCCTGACGCACTGAAGATGTCTTGGGAGAAGTTCCAAGAATTGTTCAACGACAAATACTTTCCTAGAAGTATTCATCACATGAAGGAGGTAGAGAATTCATCAAGTTGGAGTAAAAAAATATGACCGTATCACAATATGAGACTAAGTTTGCCTAGTTGTCACAGTTTGCATCCCATTTGGTAGATAATGAGGATCGTATGACGTGAATATTTCTAAGAGGTTTGAAATCTGAAATACGTCAATACCTTATTTCTCACAAACTTTGCTTGTATTCAGATGTTGTGAATAGGGCTCAATTATTGGAGCGCGATAATGAGTCAGTCCAACCAAAAGATAGCAGCCGGTAAAACGATAATACAAGTAGTAGCAGTCATCAAAGTGGTGACAACAAACGTGACAGAAATCAACATGCCAGAAATGATAACCATATCGGTGGTAATCCTGGCCAAGATAATAGAAGTGGAAATTTCAAGAAGAGGAGGTTCAATAATGATAGAAAAATAGCATCACCATCACCCGTTTTCAAGGAAGGAGAACGACCACCAGTCGTATACTACAAATGAGGAGGGGAGAGACACATTAGTCCAAATAGTACGTAACAACCCAAAGCGTTTTATAATTACAGAAGAGAATGTCACCTAGCCAGATTTTGTCGTGTAGTGAAGTCAAGTCCAGCTGGGATGGAGACACCAAAGGCCGTCCCAAACAAGTCGAAGCCAGTAGTTCTAGGGAGAGCGTTTGTCGTGACCTCCAAAAAAGCGAGGAACCTGAACGAGGTTATCACGGGTAAGCTAATCATAAACTCTTGCGAAGTCTATACCTTATTTGATACAGGTTCTACCCATTCTTTTATTTCTCTAACTTGTGCTCAACGTTTAAATTTAACTCCGGAGATATTAGACTTTGACTTATCTGTTGAAACTCCTTTGGGAGAAAGCTTTATTACATCCACTGTTTATAAATCTTATTTGATTCAAATCGGTTCCCTCACTTTACCTGTCGATCTCTTCTCTTTGAAAATACTTGCATTTGATGTGATTTTAGGGATTGATTGGTTAACTACTTATCATGCTAAAATTGGTTCTTTTCGTAAAGTTGTTAGCTTTCATATTCCTAACCAACCTATTATGCAAATTCAAGTAACCAAACCACTAAAGTCAATCACTGTCATATCAAGCCATAAATTCATTCGTTTATTGAAAAACGGATGTAAAGCTTTCTTAGCCTATGTCACGGAGTTAAACAAAAATACATCAGATTTGAATGATATTTCTATTGTTAATAAATTTCCTGGCGTATTCCCTGAAGAACTTCATGGCCTACCCCTAGAGCGTGAAATCGAGTTTTGTATTGACCTTGAACCCGGTACAAAACTCATTTCCAAAGCCCCATATCGAATGACTTCTATTGAACTTCAGGAGTTAAAAACCTAACTGCATGAATTGTTAGACATAGGTTTGCCGGCTACTTTCTCTTAGTTGAGTTAACTCGTTATCGCGCTCCAATAATTGAGCCTTATTTACAACATCTGAATACAAACACAGTTTATGAGAAATTATATATTGACGTATCTCGGGTTTCAAACCTCTTAGAAACATCCGCGTCATTCTCTCCTCATTATCAACCAAATGGGACGCAAATCGTGACAACTCAGCTAACTTAGCTTCGTACTGCGACACGGTCATATTGTTCTGCTCCATCTTGATGAACTCTACCTCTTTCATGTGACGAAAACTTTCGAGAAAGTACTTGTCATTGAATAGTTCTTGGAACTTCTCCCAAGACATCTTCAATGCGGTTGGTTGAGTATGTTTTACCGATTCCCACCAGTAATCTGCCTCTCCTCGCAACATAAAAGTGGCAAAGGGAACCTTTTGCTCCTCGAAGCATCCCAAGAAATCAAATATCTTGGTGATCTGTTTTATCCACATTTCCGCCTTAAGTGGTTTTAGCTCTCCAATAAACTCTGGTGGTCCCAGCTCCTTGAACTGTTTAGCGGTGACCGTCCGAGAGTTTCCAGTGTTTCTACCTACATTTTGGACAGGAGTCGCTCTCGCCTGATGTTGCATGAATTGCATAAAGCCTCTGAACATTCCATCGTTCATCATTTGATCATTGTTGTTTACCTGAGGATTATTGTCTTCCTATTGCACATTATCCTGGGTATTGATCTATGGTGACTCAATGATCTCCTGTGCTCCATTGTTATTCTCAATATTCTCAGATGTCATTTTCAAATACTGCCACAAAGCAAGGGTTAATTGACATGCAATATATTATCCCTATACTCTGACCGACCAATTAAATACCAAATAACTTAGGTAGGTCATACTAGTGAAGGAATCCCCGTCTCTCCCCTCCTAGTTCTTGTCTCACATCTCAGCCAGGGATCATATCCCTAAACTTTGATACCAACTGTGACGCCCCAAAATAGGTATACATCACCCATCTTAAGTTGCCAAATACATGGTACAAAATTCAAATAAAACTTAATAATACAACTGTCGTGTAAAATACGACAAAACATAAACTGAGAGTTTTAATACGATTGTTATCCTTAGACAGTATTCAAACTCAAATGGAGTCCTCAATACATTTATTATCACACTATTTCATAGAATAATGAGGACTACTGATGCTATCATCTGTACCGTCACTCCGTTCCCCGACTAATCCCAGCTACGTTCTCATTTTCTGAAGAGGACAATGAAAGTAAAAGGGTGAGCTCAACTAGCCCAGTAAAAAATATTACGACTAAGATAATGTAGAATAATTTATCCTTAGCCTTCAATAGTGTTAAACTGATAAAATATAACAAATATCAAGTTTAACTGCAGCGAAACAAACAATCCATTAGAAGAGTCAAGTAGAGCATAAAATCTACTATCTTCTATGACTTAAAAGATTTTTTATCACTTTTATCGCTGAGGCTCAGCTTAATAAATAATCCACACCATCGAATCGCCCCTGCACTACGACTAAGGATATTCTTTAGTATCACGACCTAAAATTATCCATGCACTACGGGCCAAGGATATTCGTGTATTCATCAATGGTCATGATCATGCCAACAAATATCCATCAATACACTACGGGCCAATGAAGACTTTTACCACATCATTTGTAACATTACGGTCATGATTATACCGAATAATCCCTTGTCATAATCATACCAAGTCCATCTATGCACTACAGGCCACAAATGACTTTTAACATAATATAAATATGAGGATGATAAGAATTAAATAAAACAAGTTCAAGGATAAATTTTTAAAGATTTATAATTTAATTTATCCAGAAATTAATAACGTTCAAATTATCAACATGATACTGCTTTGTGGAGTAAAATTCAAGAATAATATTATATCAAAAATGATTTGGACCGAAAAGAAATCAATTTTTATCATGAATAGTACCTCGGGTGAATAGTAACGGAGTGAATAGTATCCGTGAATAGTAACTTTTAGAATAGTAACCCCGTGAATAGTACCCCGTCATGAAAAGTTAAAACTTATCAAGAATGCTCAGAATACTATTTTCATAAAAAAATATTGGATGAAGCGCAAATATCAAGGATATTCTACTAATTTCATGAAATATAGAAGCCAAAACTTTAACAAAATGAGTATAGAATTCGGAATCTGAAACGAAATAATATTACTTACATACTACAGAGTATGGAAGAAATATTATTTCATATGAATATTGAACAAAAATAAGATCCCTTACCTTGAAAAGAAGAGTATTCCAACTGGTATAGCGGGGATATTATTGAAGAAAACTTTCACTATTTTCTACACTCAAAACTTTCAAACACTCGAAAGAAATACGCTCAATATTATAGAAGAAGAATTCTCTTATTCTGGTGTGATTTTCAATTCTAACCTAATCACCTATTTATAGGAAAATGTTATAACGCCATAGAAAACTAAATAATAAAATAATATTATTATATTACCTTCATTCTACGCCCACCTTATTAGAAAGCCATCAGCATGCCATCTTGGAAGAAAAATAGCAGCCCACATGTTTTTAAAAACAAAAGTGGGTCCCACCCAATTTTTAATAAAAATATTTTAATTTCCGAACTTAAAAAATTCATAATAAATAGCCATTTTATCAGAAAAATACGAATTTCATGCCTATTCCATACGAAATCGAATTCTCTACAACTTTGTAGCTTTAAGTTTTTCCAAATTCCAAACAAAAAATATCTGAATTCCACAAACGGATGATTTTCAATACCTTATAAAATTCATAACAAATCATACGTTAATTTTTAACGGTTCAAAATTTGTGGACATATACTCAACTTATATATGTATAACATATCCGAAAAGCACAACGATCCAACGGTCGGATTAAAATTATAACTCACGCAGTAGAGCTTTAAGAACACTGATTTGATTTTTAATACCCCATTCCGACAAAAATACTGATAAAACACCTCAACATTAATTCCTTCATTTATAACCACATAAAAATAAATATTTCCTTATTATAAAAATTAATAAATAAGTATTCACAAATAATATTACAGAATCACAATAATGACAACCAGGCCGTTCCCAGGAACGAGGGGGCTTTTCGATAAGGATTTCTCCTTACTGACGCGCAATTAGGTGACCAAACCTCTCCTTAACAGAACTTTCTAGACATTACCAATAATGTTATCTAATAATATTATTCAAATAATATGAATTATTGATCTGATAATGGGAAATACTGTGTAGTGACAATTATTGAAACAACAAAAATATCAACGCAACAATTAAATAAAATATTGAACAGTAATTACTGTAACAATTATTGAGTAGTGCCTTCTTACATAAGAATCAATAATTCAAAAATACTGCGTAATACCGTGTGCTACTGTGCAACCACACGTATTACACGTATTACTACTGTAACAACTACTCTGTTATTTATAAAAACTCAAACTTGTCGTTTTCTTCATCCGACAGTTATTCTGTTATGGGGCCCACAAATGGCTGCGTCGTCGTACGAATATTTCTAGACATGAAGAATATTCCACGACCAAACGAATATTCCACGACAACATGAATATTTTATAACCACTTACTTATTTTGCAAAATTTATAAATATTACCCACAACTATAACATTATATCAAATTTACTCCTTAATATTCAAAAATGATATTTATAGAAAATTCATCTTTATTCATAAAAGTTGGGGTCTTACAACCTCCTATTCTTATGAAATTTCGCCCTCGAAATTAGGATACATACCTAGTATGACGAAGAGGTGAGGATATCTTGATCTCATTTCAGATTCTAACTCTCAGGTCATTTCCTCAACATCGTGGTTTCTCCACAAAACTTTGACTTGAGGTATAACCTTGGAACGTAAAATATGTTCCTTCTTATCCAATATTTTAATAGGAACCTCTTCATACATTAAATCTTCCGTTATTTCAGTCCGGTTCCAACTCAATAATGTGGTTCGGGACTTCCACATATTTACGTAACATAGATATGTGAAAAACTTTATGAACACAAGACATACTTGGCGGTAAAGCGAGTCTATAGGCCACAGTTCCTACTCGGTCAAGGATTTTAAATTGACCAATGAATCGAGGATTGAGTTTTTCTCTCTTTTCAAATCTCGTAACTGCCTTCCATGGAGCAACACGTAACAACACATGTTCTCCAACGTTGAATTCCACGTCCTTCCGATGAAGATCAGCATAACTCTTTTGACGATCTTGTGAGATTTTTATACGCTGTCGAATCATTTGAAACTTTTCCATTGTCATGCGTACCAATTTCGGTCCCAACAATGTTGCTTCACCCACCTCGTCCCAGCATACTGGAAAACGACACTTTCTTCCATACAACGCCTCAAATGGAGCCATGCCGATACTTGCTTGATAACTGTTGTTATAGGAAAACTCCACCAATGGTAAGAACTTGTCCTAACTTCCCTTAAAGTCAAGGACACATAGTCTTAATAGATCTTCAAGAGTTTGAATAGTCCTCTCTGACTTTTCGTCCGTTTGAGGATGATAAGCCAAACTAAATCGTAAATCTGTGCCCATAGCTTTTTGTAAACTAAACCAAAATCGTGAAGTCAATCTTGGGTCTCGATCAAAAACTATGGATACTGGCATACCATGCAGTCTTATAATCTCATTTATGTACATACGAGCAAGACGTTTAAGTGTATAAGTTTCTCGTATAGGTAAGAAATGTGCATATTTTCTCAATCTATCAACAATGACCCAAATTGCATCTATGCCTTGAGAAACCTTGGGAAGACCGGTAACAAAATCCATGGAAATGTGTTCCCACTTCCATTCTGGAATTTCAAGTGGTTGTAATGGACCTTTTGGCACTTGATGCTACGCTTTGACATGTTGACAAGTTAAACATCTTGAGATAAACTCCGCGATCTCTTTCTTCATATTGCTCCACCAAAATGTATGTCGATGATCACGATACATTTTGGTACTCCCAGAATGGATTGTAAATGGTGTGTGGTGCGCCTCCATCATGATTTTATACTTCAAGTTAGAATCATTAGGAACACAAAGTCTGGAGTTGACTCTAAGTATTCCTTCTTCATCGATTCTTGCTTCTGGGATAACACCTTCTTGCACTTTCTTTCTCATACGCATCAGCTTCAGGTCTGTAGCTTGAGCAACTTTAACTTTATTAATTAAAGTCATCTCCACTCGTATATTTGCCATCATCATGTTGTTCCCTGGAGTCTTTAACTCTATCTCCATCCTTTGCAAGTCATATAAAATGGGCCTTTGCGTTGACAATATCGCACTCGTACCCGCATATGATCTTCTACTCAATGCGTCAGCTGCCACGTTTGCTTTTCCAGGATGGTATTGAATGATATGATCATAATCTTTCAACAGTTCAAGCCAACGTCGTTGTCGCATGTTGAGTTCCTTTTGGGTGAAGAAATATTTGAGGCTTTTATTATCCGTATAGATCTCCACTTTCTCCCCATATAGGTAATGCCTCCAAAATTTAAGTGCAAAGACAACAACTGCCAACTCTAGATCATGAGTAGGATTATTTCTCTCATATTCTTTGAGTTGTCGAGAGGCATAGGCTATGACTTTTTTATGTTGCAGGAGAACACACCCTAACCCTTTGCCCGAAGCATCACTGTAGATGACAAATCCCTCTGAGCCAGGGTATTGTCAGAATAGGTGCTGAAATGAGTCTCCTCTTGAGTTCTTAAAAACCCTTCTCACATTCCTCGCTCTTAACGAATTTTGTATCTTTCTGAGTCAGCTGAGTTAATGGAGTAGAGATTCGACAAAATTCTTCCACGAATCTCCTATAATAACCAGCTAAGCCCAGAAAGCTACGTACTTCGGTCACTGACTTGGGTGGTTCCCAACTTTGAATTGCTTCAATCTTCGCTGGGTCAACAGACATTCCGTGATTTGATATTACGTGCCCAAGGAATGCCATTTCCTCAAACCAGAACTCGCATTTCTTCAACTTGGCATAAAGCTTGTTTTCACGAAGCTTTTGGAGTATCAGCCTCAAGTGTTGCTCATGATCTTCACCGCATTTGGAATATATGAGAATGTCATCAATAAAGACAACCACAAAATGATCCAAATATTTCTTGAATACTCAGTTCATCATGTCTATGAAGGCAGCAGGAGAATTAGTCAATCCAAAAGATATGACTAAAAATTCATAATGCCCGTACCGAGTTCTGAAAGCCGTCTTTGGAATGTCATCGGTTCTAATCTTTAAATGATGATATCCGGAACGAAGATTGATATTTGAAAAGAATTTGGCGCCTTGCAACTGGTCAAACAGGTCATCAATACGAGGCAACGGGTATCTATTTTTTATGGTGACATGATTTAACTCCCGATAATCAATACAAAGTCGCATACTCCCATCTTTCTTCTTCACGAATAGAACAGGAGCACCCCAAGGAGACGTACTAGGAACCGATGTCTAACAACTCCTGCAGTTGGGTCTTTAACTCGTGAAGTTCAATAGCAGTCATTCGATATGGGGATTTGGAAATGGGTTTTGTACCGGGTTCAAGGTCGATACAAAATTCAATTTTACGCTCTGGGGGTTGGCCAGGAAGTTCTTCAGGGAATACGTCAAGAAATTTATTAACAATAGAAATATCATTCAAATCTGACGTATTTTTGTTTAAATCTATGACATTAGCTAAGAAAGCTTGACATCCATTTTTCAATAAATGAATAGCTTTATGGCTTGAGATGACAGTAATTGATTTTAATGATTTGGTTGCTTCAATTCTCATAATAGGTTGTTTAGGAATATGAAAGCTAATAACCTTACGAAAATAATCAATTTTTGCATGATGAGTAGTTAACCAATCAATCCCTAGAATCACGTCAAATGCAAGTATTTTCAATGAAATAAGATCGGCAGGTAATGTGAGGGTACCGATTTGAACCAAACAAGACTTATAAATAGTGGATGTAATGAAGGTTTCTCCCAACAGAGTTTCCACAGATAAGTCAAAGTCTAATTTCTCCGGAGTCAAATTTAAACGTTGAGCATAAGTATGAGAAATAAAAGAATGGGTAGAACCGGTATCAAATAAGGTATAGACTTCGTTAGAGTTTATGATAAGCTTACTCGTGATGACCTCGTTCGGGTTCCTTGTTTTCTGGGAGGTCACAACAAACACTCTCCCTTGAACTACTAGTTTTAACTTGTCTAGGATGACATTTTGTGTCGCCGTTCCAACTGAACTTGGCTTCCCTGTACGACAAAATCTAGTTAGGTGACCTTCTCTTCCACAATTGTAACACATTTTGGACTGCTGCACACAGTTTGGACTGATGTGTCCCTCCCCTCCACATTTGAAGCATATGATAGGTGGTCGTTCTCCTTCCTTAACAACGGGTGCTGATGCTGACGTCTTTCCATCATTGTTGAATCTCCTTTTCTTAAAATGTCCATTCTTATTGTCTTGGCCATGATTACCACCGAAATGGTTACCATTTTTGGCATGTTGATTCCCTCCATGTTTGTTGTCACCGCTTCGATGACTGTTACCACTGGTATTATCATTTTACCAGCAGTTTTCTCTTGTTTGGGTTGACTCGTTATCGCGCTCCAATAACTGAGCCCTATTTACAACATCTGAATATAAACACAGTTTATGAGAAATTAGATATTGACGTATCTCGGGTTTCAAACTTCTTAGAAACATCCGCGTCATTCTCTTCTCATTATCAACCAAGTGGGACGCAAATCGTGACAACTCGGCAAACTTAGCTTCGTACTGCGACACGGTCATATTGTTCTACTCCGACTTGATGAACTCTACCTCTTTCATGTGACGAATACTTTTGGGAAAGTACTTGTCATTGAATAGTTCTTTGAACTTCTCCCAAGACATCTTCAATGCGGTTGGTTGAGTATGTTTTACCGATTCCCACCAGTAATCTGCCTCTCCTCGCAACATAAAAGTGGCAAAGGGAACCTTTTGCTCCTCGAAGCATCCCAAGAAATCAAATATCTTGGTGATCTGTTTTATCCACATTTCCGCCTTAAGTGGTTTTAGCTCTCCAATAAACTCTGGTGGTCCCAGCTCCTTGAACTGTTTAGCGGTGACCGTCCGAGAGTTTCCAGTGTTTCTACCTACATTTTGGACAGGAGTCGCTCTCGCCTGATGTTGCATGAATTGCATAAAGCCTCTGAACATTCCATCGTTCATCATTTGATCATTGTTGTTTACCTGAGGATTATTGTCTTCCTATTGCACATTATCCTGGGTATTGATCTATGGTGACTCAATGATCTCCTGTGCTCCATTGTTATTCTCAATATTCTCAGATGTCATTTTCAAATACTGCCACAAAGCAAGGGTTAATTGACATACAATATATTATCCCTATACTCTAACCGACCAATTAAATACCAAATAACTTAGGTAGGTCATACTAGTGAAAGAATTCCCCATATCTTCCATCCTAGTTCTTGTCTCACATCTCAACCAGGGATCATATCCCTAAGATTTGATACCAACTGTGACGCCCCCAAAATAGGTATACATCAACCATCTTGAGTCACCAAATATATGGTACAAAATTCAAATACAACTTAATAATACAAATATCGTGTAAAATACAACTAAACATAAACTGAGAGTTTTAATACGAATGTTGTCCTCTAGACAGTATTCAAACTCAAATAGAGTCCTCAATACATTTATTATCACACTATTTCATATAATAGTGAGGACTACTAATGCTATCATCTGGACCGTCACTCTGTTCCTTGACTAGTCCCGGCTACGTTCTCATTTCCTGAGGAGGACATTAAAAGCAAAAGGGTGAGCTCAACTAGCCCAGTAAGAAATATTATGACTAAAAAAATGCAAAATAATTTATCGTTAGCCTTCAATAGTGTTAAACTGATAAAATATAACAAACATCAAGTTTAACTGCAGCGGAATAAATAATCCATTAGAAGAGTCAAGTAGAGCATAAAATCTACTATTTTCTATGATTTAAAAGGTTTTTCATCACTTTTATCGCTGAGACTCAGCTTAATAAATAATCAACATCATCGAATCACCCCTGCACTATGGTCAAGGATATTTTTTAGTATCACAACCACAAATTATCCATGCACTATGGGCCAAGGATATTCGTGTATTCATCAATGGTCATGATCATACCAACAACTGTCCATCAATACACTACGCGCCAATGAGGACTTTTACCACATCATTTATAACATTACGGTCATGATTATACCGAATAATCCCTGGTCATAATCATACCAAGTCCATTTATGCACTACAGGCCACAGATGACTTTCAACATAATATAAACATGAGGATGATCAGAATTTAATAAAACAAGTTCAAGGATAAATTGTTAAAGATTTAAAATTTAATTTATTCAGAAATCAATAACGTCTAAATTGTCAACATGATATTGCTTTAAGGAGTAAAATTGAAGAATAATATTATATCAAAAATGATTTGGACCGAAAAGAAATTAATTTTTATCATGAATAGTACCCCGGGTGAATAGTACATGTGAATAGTAACTTTAGGAATAGTTATTCCGTAAATAGTACCCCATCATGAAAAAGTTAAAACTTATCAAGAATGCTCAGAATACTATTTTAATGAAAAAAATACTGGATGAAGAGCAAATATCATGGATATTCTAATAATTTCATGGAGTATAAAAGCCAAAACTTTAACAAAATGAGTATAGAATTCGGAATATGAAACGAAATAATATTACTTACATACTACAGAGTATGGAAGAAAATTATTATTTCATATGAATATTGAACAAAAATAACATCTCTTACCTTGAAAAGAAGAGTATTCTAACTGATATAGCGATGATATTCTTGAAGAAAACCTTCACTATTTTCTACACTCAAAGCTTTCTACAACTCGAAAGAAGTACGCTCAATATTATAGGAGAAGAATTCTCTAATTCTGGTGTGATTTTCAATTCTAATATAAGCACCTATTTATAGAAAAATGTTAGAACGCCATTGGAGACTAAATAATAAAATAATGTTATTTTATTTCCTTCATTCTACGCCCACCTTATTAGAAAGCCATCAGCATGCCATCTTGGAAGAAAAATAGCAACCCACGTGTTTTTAAAAACAAAAGTGGCTCCCACCCAATTTTTAATAAAAACATTTTAATTTCTGAACTTTAATAATTCATAATAAATAGCCATTTTATCAGAAAAATACGAATTTTGTGTCCATTACATACAAAATCGAATTCTCTATAACTTTGTAGCTTTAAGTTTTTCTAAATTCCAAATAGAAAATATTTGAATTCCACAAACGAATGATTTTTCAATACCTCATAAAATTCATAACAAATCATACGTTAATTTTTAATGGTTCAAAATTTGTGGACATATACTCAACTTATATATGTATAATATATCCAAAAATTACAACGATCCAACGGTCAGATTAAAATTATAACTCACGCAATAGAGCTTTAAGAATACCTCATTCCGACAAAAATACTGATAAAACACCTCAATATTAATTCCTTCATTTATAACCACATCAAAATAAATATTTCCTTATTATAAAAATTAATAAATAATTATTCACAAATAATATTACAGAATCACAATAATGACAACCAGGTCGTTCCCAGGAAAAAGGGGGCTTTCCGATAAGGATTTCTCCTTACTGACGCACAATTACGTGACCAAATCTCTGATTGATAGAACTTTCTAGACATTGCCAATAATGCTATCTAATAATATTATTCAAATAATAAGAATTATTGATCTGATAATGAGAAATACTGTGCAATGATAATTATTGAAACAACAAAAATATCAATGCAACAATTATTGAATCAATAAAATAAAATATTGAACAGTAATTACTGTAACAATTATTGAGTAGTTCATTCTTACGTAAGAATCAATAATTCAAAAATACTGTGTAATCCTGTGTGCTACTGTTCAACCACGCGTATTACTGTATTTTAACTACAGGGTATTCCTACAGTGTTAACGGTAACAACTACGTCGTTATTTATAAAAACTCAAACTTGTCGTTTTCTTCATCCGACAATTATTCTGTTATAGGGCCCATAAATAGTTGCGCCGTCGTACGAATATTCCCCGACAGAAAGAATATTCCACGACCAAACGAATATTCTCCGACAACATGAATATTTTATAACCACTTGCTTATTTTGCAAAATTTATAAATGTTACCCACAACTATAACATTATATCAAATTTACTCCTTAATATTCAAAAATGATATTTATAGAAAATTTATCTTTATTCATAAAAGTTGGGGTCTTACACACGCGATATCAAATCACAGAATATCTGTTGACCCAGTGAAGATTGAAGCAATTCAAAGCTGGGAGTAACCTAAGTCAATAACCAAAGTACGTAGCTTTCTGGGCTTAGCTGATTTTTATCAAAGATTCGTGGAAGGATTTTCTCGAATCGCCACTCCGTTAACTCAGCTAACTCGAAAAGATACAAAATTCGGTTGCAGCGAGAAATGTGAGAAGAGTTTTTAAGAACTTAATAAGAGACTCATTTCAGCACCTGTTCTGACAATACCATCTGGTTTGGAGGGATTTTTCATATACAACGATGCTTCAGGCAAAGGTTTAGGATGTGTTCTCATGTAACATGGGAAAGGCATTGCATATGCCTCGTGAAAACTAAAATAATATAAGAGAAATTATCCTACTCATGATCTTAAGTTGACAACAGTCGTTTTTGCGCTAAAGATCTGGAGGCATTACCTATATGGGGAGAAAGTGGAGATCTATACGGATCATAAAAGCCTCAAATATTTCTTCACCCAAAAGGAACTCAATATGCGGCAACGACGTTGGCTCGAGCTGTTGAAAGATTACAATCATACCATTCAATACCATATCATACTAGAAAAGCGAACGTAGTAATTAACGCGTTGAGTAGAAGAAGGAATACTTCGAGTCAAATCCAGACTTTGTGTTCCTACCGATTCTGATTTAAAGTATAAAATCATGATGGAGGCGCACAACACACCGTTTGCAATCCATCTTGGGAGTACCAAAATGTATCGTGATCTTTGACATATATTTTGGTGGAGCAATATGAAGAGAGAGATAAACGGAGTTTATCTTAAGGTGTTTAACTTGTCAACGTGTCAAGGCTGAGCATCAAGTGTTAAAAGGTCCATTGCAACCACTTGAAATTCCAGAATGGAAGTGGCAGTACATTACCATGGATTTCATTATTGGTCTTCCTAAGGTTTCTCAAGGCATAGATGCAATTTGGGTCATTGTTGATAGATTAACCAAGTCTGCTCATTTCTTACCTATACGAGAAACTTATTTACTTGAACGTCTTGCTCGTATATACATAAATGAGATTGTAAGACTACATGGTATGCCAATATTTATAGTTTCTTATCGAGACCCAAGATTCACTTCACGGTTTTGGGTCAGTTTATAGAAAGCTATGGGCACGAATTTACGATTCAGTTCGGCATATCATCCTCAGACGGACGGGTAGTCGGAAAGGACTATTCAAACTCTTAAAGATCTATTAAGACTCTGTGTCCTTGACTTCAAAGAAAGTTGGGACAAGTTCTTGTCATTAGTGGAATTCTCCTACAACAACAGTTATCAAGCAGGTATCGGTATGGCTCCATTCGAGGCGTTGTATGGACGCAAGTATCGTTCTCTAGTATGTTGAGATGAGGTGGGTGAAGCAACGTTGTTGGGACCAGAATTGGTATGCATGAGAACGGAAAAGATTCAAATGATCCGGCAACATATAAAACCTCACAAGATCGACAAAAGAGTTATGATGATCTTCATCAAAGGGGTGTAGAATTCAATGTTGGATATCATGTGTTATTACGTGTTGCTCCATGGAAGAGAGTTACGAGACTTGTAAAGAAAGGAAAGCTTAATCCTTGATTCATTGGCCCATTTGAAATCATCGATCGAGTAAGAATTGTGGCCTATATACTTGCCTTACTTGCCAAGTATGTCTCGTGTTCATAACGTTTTTCACATATCTATGTTACGTAAATATGTGGAAGACCCGAACCACATTATTGAATTAGAACCAGATGAGATAGCAGAAGATTTAACGTATGAAGAGGTACCTGTTAAAATCTTGGATAAGAAGGAACATTTTCTACGCTCCAAGGTTATACCTTAAGTCAAAGTTTTGGGGAGAAACCACGATATTGAGGAAATGACTTGGGAATTAGAATCTGAAATGAAATCAAGGTATCCTTACCTCTTCAACATACCAGGTACGTACACCAATTTCGAGGACGAAATTTCATAAGAAGGGGAGGTTGTAAGACCCCAACTTTTATGAATAAAGATTTAATTTTCTCGATTTTTTTTTTGAATAATAAGGTGTGGATTTGATATAATGTTATAGTTGTGGGTAATATTTACAAATTTTGAAAAGTAAGCAAGTTGTCATAAAATATTCGTTTGGTCGGGGAATATTCGTTTTATTAGGGAATATTCGTACGAGGGCAGATACATTTGTGGTCCCCACAACGGAATTAATGTCGGAGTTAGAAAACGACAGAAATAATGGCAAAAATTTTACTGTTAACTGTTGAAATACCTGGTGATAAAAGTACAGTAATACGCATGGTTGCATAGTAGCACACGATATTGCACAGTACCACACGATATTGCATAGTATCTTTGATTATTGATGCTTACGTGAGAAGTCACTATGTTTTATTCAATTATTACCACAGTACTTGCTGCATAGTATCTCACATTATTGATTCAATTATTGTCACAGTATCATCTGCACAATATTTTATATTATTAAATCAATAATTGAGATGACAAAGTTATTCATATTATTATTTGCATTATTGACGATGTCTAGAAAGTTCTATCGTGAAAAGGGGTTTGGTCACCTAATTGCGTGCCAATAAGAAGAAGTCCTTATCAGAAAGTCCCTTCTTTCCTGGGAATGATCTGGTTGTTAATATTGTGAATATAATATTAATGATGAATAATTGTTAATCAAATATGTGTTTAGTGAAGCCAAGTGAATTGAGATAAATAGAGGGGATTTTTATAAAGTATTTGTTGTAAGTTTGGCTCATTACATGGACCTCCACTTACTCATTTTTCAAAATAGTCAGTAGAAAGTTATTTCAGTTTGATTTTATTACTTATATATATATATAAGACTTATATATATATATATTATAAATTTTGTTTTTTATGAAAAATATAATATATTATATTTTATTATGCATAGTGTTGCATAGTACTGCATAGTGTGTGCATAGTGCTACATAGTGCAATATAGTAAAATCAATTTTTTTAAAGATTCGGCCGAAGAAGCGCCAGTGAATTTCCTTATTGTTTACCCGTGATTTTCTAAATTCAAATAGTATCCTGCCATTCTCCTATAAATAGGATGCTTAGTTTAAATTGAAAATCAAACCAGAATCAGAGAATTCTTATTCTATAATATTGAGCGTATTTTTTTGAATTGAAGGAAGCTTTGAGTGTAAAATATAGTATAAGTTTTCTTCAAGAATATCCCCGCCCTACAAGTCAGAAATACTCTCTTTTTAAGGTAAGAGATATTATTTTTGTTCAATATTCGTAAGAAATAATATTTTCTTCCATACTCTATAGTATGTAAGTAATATTATTTCATTTCAGATTCTGAATTCTACACTTATGTTGTTAAATATTGCTTCTATACTCCTTGAAATTAGTAGAATATCCTTAAAATTTGCGATTCATCTAGTATCGTTTCACAAGGATATTTTTCTGAATATTTTTGTTAAAGTTTAATCTTTTCATGCTGGAGTACTATTTATGGGGTACTATTCACAAAGTACTATTCACTGTATATTATTCACTCGGGGTACTATTCATGACAAAAATTAATTTCTTTTCTGTCCAAATTATTTTGGATATAATATTATTCTTGAATTTTACTCCACAAAGCAGTTATCATGTTGACAATTTGGACATTCTTGAACTCTGGATAAATTGAATTATAAATCTTTAAAATTTATCATTGCTCTTACTTAATTGAATTCTTATATCACTGTCATCATCCTCATGCTTATATTGTGATGAAAGTCGTCTTTGTCCCGTATTGGATAGATGGACTGTTGATTGGTATGATTATGACTATGTATCGGTATAATCATGACATGTAATGTTACAAATGATGTGGTAAAAGTCCTCATTGACCCATAGTGCATTGATGGACAGTTGTTGGTATGACCATGACCATTTGTGATAATAACGAATATCATTGGCCCATAGTGCATGGATAATTTGTGGATGTGATAATAATGAATATCCTTAGCCCGTAGTGTATGGATAATTCATGGATGTGATACTAACTAATATCATTGACCCGTAGTGCATAGATAATTCGGTGATGTGGATTATTTATTGAATTAATTATGTTGCAGAGATAAAATATTGATGATGAACTTTTAAATCATTGAAGATAGTAGATATTATGCTCTATTTGACTCTTTTAATGGATTATTTGTTCCGCTGCAATTAAACTTGTTGTCTATTATATTATATCTGTTTAACATTGTTGAAGGCTAACGATAATTTATTCTGCATTATCTTAGTCATAATATTCTTTACTGGACTAGTTGAGTTCACCCTTTGCTTTCATTGTTCTCTTCAGGAAATGTGAGCATAGCCAGGACTAGCCGGGGAATGGAGTGATGATCCGAGATGGTGGCTGTAGTAGTCCTCACTATTTTATAAAATAGATAATAATTATAATGAGGACTTTATTTGAGTTTGGATATTGTCTACGAGATAATATTCGTGTTAAAACTCTCAACTATGTTTTGTCGTATTTTACACGACAGTTGTATAATTAAGTTTGTATTTGAATTATGTACCATGTATTTGACGAATCAGAATAGGTTGTGCATATCTATTTTGGGGGCGTCACAGTCATTCTGGATACAACCTACCTCTTCGTGTATTTCGTTATGTATAGAAATATTAATATATATTTACATAGTGGGGAGAGGACCATGAGCATGTGATGGGTGGCTTACACTCCACTGAGATGGTATTATGCTACCAATGTGATCCCTTTGTAAGCATCTCTAATTTCCAGTAACATGTTATTTATCATGTTCAACAAGAGCTAAATTGCGTAAGATGTTTTTTTCTTTGTTTTTTTTCTATTATTTTTCCCTTTTGTGTGAAATTTTAAATTGAATCATCTTTGAATTGAGTAGTCCACTATTTCACTTGTTATGTCAAAGCCCCTATCTATCCTTTTTTTGTTCATTTTACTTGATATGAGGTATTTGCTCATAACTCATGATTCATTGTGATGTATATTTCAAGTGTTTATGATTTTGATTTATTTTTATGAATTAGTTATGGTTATTAAACTGTGTTTGTTCTGTGTAATTATTTAGTGTATCTGTTGATTCTTTTTTAACAGCTCCATGGTTGTGGGTATTTCTTATTGTATGATCCTCCGATGTAGCCGAGAGTCATTCAAGTGATACCTGATCTGTTAAGGAGGTTGAGGGCTCTTGAAAATGAAGCTCAAAATTTTCTACAAAAAGATAGGATTTACTTGATAATCATATAGGTTTTCTTGATTTTACTACTTTGGAATTTCTTTGGAACCATCTATGTGCAATAAGATGTCTAGATAGGATAAATTTGTAATTAGAATTTAGGAGATCGAGCAGTTAGGATGTGTGAAGTCCCTATTTTAAATGTAATGAATTGATTGTAATGAAACTCTGTTGTACGCTGTTTTTAAACTTAGTTTGCACCGAAGTCTCTATGTTATTTGGATTTTCCCCCCTTATTACCTATTTGACTCTATTTTATTTATTTGTTTTGAATATGATTTTAATTTTGCAGTTTTTATATGATATGATTCGTTGTAATTGAAACATTAAGAAGATATATTGTGGTTATTTTTCCTTTATTAGTTTTGACTGTGTCACAATATCTTTTCCTCAAATTTTGTATAATTTTTTCTATTTTTGGCATTGATATCTCTCTCATTTCTTTTGGTGTACTCCTTTATTTGTTTCAGTATAATTCTTCAAAGAATAGTGAAAGAAGTATACTCCTGTATTTGAGACTTGTGGATGTGAGGAATAACCCCGGCCTACTAGAAACTGCAATGTTTGAATAACACAAAATGACATCTAGTATAAGACATTTGAAATGGAATTACAAGGACCCAGAAAGTATTAAAGTTAAATGTGAAGTTAAAAGTGAAGTTGAAGAGTATGGAGATGAAGATGAGAAATAAATGGAAAATGTATTGGGTTCTTCGTTTTATATTGTCAAAGATTATGTATAGGTGTTATCGAAGCAAATATCAAAGCACCATTATTGTGTATTGCAAATGGTTTTGTAGTGCTTGTATGAATGATACTTTTGTCCTTTGTTATGTTGTTCTTCATTTTTGTACTTTAATAACAATATAATGTTTACATCAAGTAACAACAAATAACCAAAAGATGAACTCATTCATATACAAAAGTTAAACCAAGAGCACCACTAGACATTAAGTTAAACCAATTGCCCAATATTTACATCAAGTTAAACCCCTGTTTACATAAAAGTATCCATGTTCAACTAAAATAATAACAACTTTGTGCACGTAAACAAAAAGCACAACTGTTTACATAAAACGTTCTTGTGCAAGAAAAATTAAAAGAGCCTTGTACAACTAAAACCAAAAGCACCATGTTCAACTAAAACCAAAAGAACCCTGTGAAACTAAAACAAAAACATTCATGTGCAAGTAGACAAAAAGCACCACATAATTAAAACCAAAAGTTGATCAAATAATTAAAACCAAAATCATTCTTGTTTCAACCAAACCAAGAACATCTATGGAAACACCCTCCTTTTTTCCTTTTCATTCACTTTGTTCTTGGGGATTTTCTCAACTGTGCAATGCCTTGAGATGCAATAGGTTAACTTCTTTGAGTGGCTTGAGATGTAAGTGGTGCTTGACTTCCTTGAGTTTGTTAAGTAGGTTAGTCAGCTCTTTGGGTACTTGCTTCGGTTTTCATCATTGTTGCCTTCCTTCTTTACAACTTAATTATGGTTATAACTCTTCTTTACCAGAGCATAACATGAACAACCCAAAACTCTTGTTCAATATTGTAGCGAAATTACACGATCCATCCCACACTTGTGTAGACTAGCCTAATAAGCATGTTGAACCACCTTCTTACCTAAAAGATTAACTTATTAGGTTGAGTCTCCACCATACTTATTAACACATCTATACTTTTGAATTTATCTAATGTGTGATTCATGTGAAATATCCCAACAATCTTCACCATTCACTTGAATATCACAAGTATAATACTCTAATACTATTCCACCACGTCTGAGGAAAACGTTGAGCAAATTTTTTAGAACCATCCAGAGCAGCTCCACCTGACTCAAATCATACTTCATTGCGTGGTGCCAAACGCATGAGTGATTGTCTTGTGCTCCACCTGACTCAACTCTATTTTTTCTACCGCGCGGATTGAGTAACACGCGGCTTGTGAATGGCTAGCTCCACCCTAGAGTGTAAACATGATATTTGGGCCCATTGAACCATGAGCTATGATACAACTTGTAGCGAAATTGTATGACCCTTCCCACACATGTGTAGACTAGCCCAATAAGCATGTTGGACCACCTTCTTACCTTAAAGGTTAACCTATATTAGGTTGATGCTCCACCATACTTATTAACTCATCTATACTTTTGAATTTATCTGATGTAGGATTCATGTGAAATATCCCAACAAATATTACTATTGGTTGACATAAAAAACAAAATTATGATTTGTAGGCACTTGGAAGTTGAATTAAGCCTAGATATTAAGCTTTTGTATCTAATTTTTTTTTCTAATGTATTATTTTTTAAAATTAGTAATGAATTTCTACCTTTGACCTATTCTAAAGATTCCAATATGAGATCACTTGTCAGGAATTTGGAATACCGCATTCACTTACTAACAGATAAAGATAATAGAGAAAATTTGAGAATTGAATTAAACTCTTCATCCCTATACAATTCAAAATGAATTATACAAATTAACATATACATTAAATTAAATTCACATAGAAAATATTGTTTATACAAATAAACATATACCTCTTGCCCGTGTTAAAAGACATCATGAGGGCAGTTTCAGATAGATAGATAAGCAAACCAAAACCCACTTGAAAAATCAAATATTGAAGACTCTTATTCAACAGAAAATAATTAATTAACCAAAAATTAATTGTGCCACAATTGTTATAGAATAACAGAGGAACAATTGTGGTGAAAAAAAACCCATTGAAAAAAAAAAAAAATCGCAAAGAGACTTAAAGGGGGTCACATAAACCTTAGAAATCATCTGAGGTCAAACCCTTACCGAATCGAATTGTGAATGAAGGAGGTCTGAAATAGAAGTCGAGATCAGACTGATGAGTCGTGTTTTTGTTTTTGTTTGAAGTCGATATCGAAGATTTGGACTTCTTTATTTGACTCTTCTTCTAAACGGATGCTTTATTTTGGCTAAAAAAACAAGTTACATTTATATAGGTATGTCACTTAAAGAGTATTGTCACTTAAAGTGTAATACTCTTGAACGGATATATATATCGGTCAGGATCAAGAGCATTCTCCTGAAATATTATTCCTCCTTAAATATCATTCTTTTATTAAAACTACGTCGTTTTGGAGAGACGCGGTGGTATTTTTGTAAAAACAATGACACCGCGTATTTATAAAAATGTCACTGCGTCCCTCCAAAACGACGTAATTTTAATAAAAGAATGTTATTTAAGGAGGAATGCTATTTAAGGAGAATGCTCTTGATCCTTATCGTGTGTATATATATATATATATATATATATATATATATATATATATATATATGTGTGTGTGTGTGTGGGGGGGGGGGTGGGGGGGGTGGGTGGGTGGGTATCCATCCACAACAACCGGTTGTTGGGGAACAACCCATTTTAGCCCAGCCGCTACAACCTGTAGCGGCTTATAAAAAAAAATTGTAACAAGTCGCTACAGGTTGTAGCGACTGGGCCAAAATGGGTTGCTCTCCAACAATCGGTTGCTGTGGATGGAATTCCTATATATATATATATATATATATATATATATATGTAACAAAAAAGTACACAAAAGATCAAAATCCAAGAAAAACGTAGCCTAAGGAAGTCATATATATTCAATATTCCACAAATCCAAAAGCACTTCTTCTAGATCAAAGAGAAGCAAGCCATAAAAATGAGGTATTAATTGGTGCGGAATAATTATTCCGCAAAAGAGTTTTATATACACATATCTTACTAAAATATAATATGCAGCCTAAAGTTTATAGAGGTGTCGAGGTTTGCACCAAAGTTTTTAGAACTGGACTGTTCATTAAATTGGAAAAAATATCGGGTAGATTAGTCATTGGTCCAACTAATGATCGAATCGTTATTGATTCAGTAACGTTATTAATGTATAAAAAAATATATTATTAGTAGTTAATAAAAAATTTAAAAATCTCATTTTTTATGAACTAAAATATAATAAAGATGAGTTACAATATTAATAAAAGTGACAACTTTTAATATTAATTTTTTTTAGTAAATTTTTTTAAAAAAAATCGGGTCAATTATTTCAATTAACTTGGTTTACCGATTGGACCACCGGTTGGACCGGTGGTCAACATGCCAACTTAGGTTTTGACCAAAATCGATTCATTGGTCCAAACCGAACCGGAAGGCGGACCGATTCCGATTTTTACCGGTTCGGTCTAACTTTTAAAACACTGGTTTGCACCTCAACATTTGAAACGTATCTCAGTGCTCCCCAAAGTTCTTATAAAGACTTTAATCGGTCAAAAATAAAGGTGTATTTTGTTTAGAGGAAAAGAATTTTAGATGCATTTTGACCCGTTAAAAATTTGGATGATGCACTTAGTCGAGGAAAATATTGATGATTATGAATATATACTCCCTCTTAATTTGTGATCTTCAAAGATATAGCAGCGACTCCACTGATCATTGTAATGAAGATTTCTTTAAGGAATATCAAGGCTCTTTATCATCATCTTTTTTAAATGATGATCAAGACTTGTTTGAGTTTTCTACCAAAGGTGTTCACTTTTATGTCGTCATTGAAATATTCAATGTGCATGAGGTTCCATGTCTTGTTTGGATTACCTCATAGATGGAAATAACGAGTAATACTAGAAACCATCAAACTCTCATCCGATAATTTTCCAATCGGACGTGGTGGTGAGGCAATGGTAGTTTGCCGGAAAAGTGATCAAAAGGAGTTGTGAAAATCGTTGACTAAAAATTTAAAACAGCTTCATGTTTTGGTGGCCATCTTTTATAAGATTTATGAAATGGACCCAAGTCTAAGCATATAAAGATATCAACTTCTCTAACTCAAAATTAATGGGCAATAAGAAAGAGTTGGTCCAAGTCACTATATACTAAACATACTTTGTCAAGATATTTGATGTAGGACAACATATAAACTTTAATAATCTCCCTCACGTGTTCCCCGGTATTGAGGGTTGCATGTGTACCTGGTGAATATGAGACTCACACCTGCAGAAGAAGTTGGTCACAAGATAAACCCAGAATAAATCTAGTAAACCACGTGCAACTATCGGTTTTGACCCTTAAGGAATTGACTACAAGTGAGTAAAAATAAAGGCTAAAAAGTGTATTTAATTAGGCAACTTCAATAATGTATACCTCGCCTGCGTGTCAGTATACTATTGGTTAATTGACCAACTTACTCCAAAATAAACTTCATGTTAACCGGATCTCATATTAATATTCTCCCTCAAATAATGTGTAGTCGAGAAGAATTGAACCCAATACTTAGCACACCTAAAGCTCTAATATCATGATAAGTAAACAACTCACTTAAAAATTCAAGTTGTTAAGAAAATATACCAACAATATATATCATGCTAATAATTAGATCATTTTATTCTTTGTTGATATTAAACTAGGACCCATGTAAACATCAAAGTGTCCCGTTGACTTACGATCACCAACACAAATATTCTTAACTAGGTGTATGCATAAACTGGCAAACTTTATTTACAGTGTAAGCCAAATTCGAGTGAGAGTAGCATAATGTAATGCCCTCACTATTTGTCTATATAGTTTGGGTCAAAGAAAAGAGTCTAGACATTGTTGGACAAACTGACTACAACAGAGGAAGGGGTACGAAGAGGTTTGCAACCTAATATGGGAACCCTCTTTAGGATATCATGTATATACTCCTTCCGTTTTTTAATATAAGTCATTTTAGAGTTGTACATAAATATTAAGAAAATAATTGTATAATATTAAATATAATATCAGTTGTCTTTATTAATGTCCTTGTATTGAAAAAAAAAATAGTGTTATTTACCGGGCAAAAAATAGTGAGAACCAAAGTTATATTTAATACTTGAGGTAATATTAGAAACTAAGCAATTAATGCTTACTTGAAATTCTCAAACCACTTATATTAAGGAACAAAAACACCTCTAAAACGACTTATATTAAGTAACAAAAATATTATTCTAATTCGACTTATATTAAGGAACAGATAAAGTACTTCCTTTGTGAAAGTAATTTCCAATTTGACATTGAAATTATGTACCTTCACTCCTAGGAAATATATAATTCAAAATACAAGTCCTTTAAAGAAAATTCATTCACGGCTCAAAACATTCACCAAATTATCAATAGCTTCATTAATTAGATCAGTTTCCTGTCAAAACAACCATCTACATAGACCAAAAAAGATTAAATGAATTAAAAAAGAATAATCATGAGTGAGTAAAAATGCATTATTAAAGAGATTTATTGTTTGTGTATGTAGAATTTATTTTTCATTGGATAAAACCAAATATATTTGGAATAAACATCCCAAAAATAATGGTATCCTTCCATTGACATATATGCATGGTTGGGGAAGGACCCCAGATATCACTATAGAGTAAATATTCTAAAACTGCGATAACTTTATCATTTGGCAAAGGTAAATGAAGTCGTGAAGATTTTCCTAACTCACAGGCATGGCATAAAATTAACTTATTGATACAAACAGGTAATTTATGATGACTATATAAATGTCCAAGACGACAATGTCGGCAACTGCTAAAGGACGCTTAAGCTGAATGAGATTTATTATCTGGAAAACGAGTACTGGATAGAGAGTATACAGCCCATGTTCGCTCGGTCCTAAAAGGAGGATTTTCCCCGACTTGCGAATTCTTCCCATGAAAAATATTAGAATTAAATTCAAACAAGACGTTATCGAATGTAAATTTTTTAAATGACAAAAATGATTTAATAAGTGAAGGAACATGCAATATATCGTTAAGTACTTGAAAAGAGGAATTAGGTGTAAGAAAAACATCCGACATGAATTATAATTATGTGGATAATTATAATTGATAATATTTTAATAATATATGTTACTCCCTCTGTCCCAAATTAACTGCTCAATTTTGACTTTTTTAAGTCAAATTGACTATTCTTAGAATTAATAATTAAGCATATATAAATATATTTCTAAAATTATAAAAATTAAGATTAGTAATAAATTGTATATACTTTCTTTTGGTTATAATCTCTTCACCTATATTTTAGCAAAAATAATAAAAAGATTAATTTTAAAAATGGTCAATTTGACTTTAAAAAGTCAAAACTGAGCAATTAATTTGGGACGGAGGGAGTATATAGTAGGTTAATTTTATAATTCTATTTAATCTCAATATTAATATATATTATAATCATAATTCGACATAAAACTCACAATACATAAACATACTCGAAATTAATTAGTCATGAGTAAATCTTTATAATATATATATATATATATATATATATATATATATATATATATATATATATATATATATATATCTTAATTTCATTTTACAAAATTATACATAGTGGGAGAGAATTAAAAATTATTAATGGGACTTAGGTATCAGCTTTTGAGCTCCACGAGAATTAATGGGCTATTTTCGAAATAGGCTGAAGTACGGAAGTGTCAGCAGTGATCTTCATGTTTCAATAGTGACATGTCTATTCCTCCAACAATAAATTTTATTTACCATGTTTATTTATTCATTCTGTTGACTTTTGCCTATGTTTATAATTTTTAAAAAAATGATAAGATTGAAGAGCTTGAGTTCTTCATATATTTGACTCAGATAACATTAATTATTATCGTTAAAAAAAACTTTAGGTAGGCATGAATGTATTTAAATTTATTTATTTGTATTTTAATTTTATTAAAGAATAAAAATATAAATAAATAAAATTCACTCAAATTTTTCTTTGACAAAAAATTGAAAGAACCCAAAACCTAACAAACCTAACAAATTATTCTATCACCTTATATATTCTAGAAAGTCATAAGAATCTCTACTCGCAAGTTTGGGCCCGACAATTTAGCTGTTTCTGCCCTTCTAGAACAGTAGCAGCACTATACTGGAAACACATGAAAGTGCCATTCCATTCCCCTACTTAAAATTTATTACTTCTTGTAAAGTAATAATTACTACAACAACACATCTAGAAGCCCCAAGTATATACGTCACCCAATTTGTAATAACTTGCTCAAGCATATCTATAAATATTCTCCCACTCTTTTCATATCAAACAAACAAGCCATTTTCAATCTGCAAACAACTCTTTTAGTCCCCATAATTCCAGATATTCTTGATTATGGCTAGTACTAAGCTATGTCATCAAGATCCAAACCCTAATGTGGAATATCATCAACAAGAAGATATTGATCAAGATTACCAACCTGAATTAGATATACTCTCTCTTTGTGATCTTCCGATATACAGCAGCGAATCCTCCGGTCATGATCAAGATTATAATTCCAAGGAATTAGGTATGAATTCCTCGGAGTCATCATCGTTTGATGAAGATGAAGAAAATTTATTTGAGTTTTTTAGCGAAGAATGGAATATTAGTACCAAAACTACTACGACTTCTATTAGTAAGTTTAGTTCATCTCCTCCAAATGACGAGCATTTTATTTTTTGTGGAAAAATAATTCCATCCAAACAATCCGTATCAAATATTGTGCCTACTACACTAGAGCTCATGAAAAGCACCAAGAATATTATTCCAGAAGAAATCAGCCAAGAGAAAAGAAGTAGCAGTAGCCTGATTCCATGGAAATCTAATTCCGTGATTTTTAGGTCAAAGAGCAAGTCAAGGGGTAAAAATGTTAGTGACAAAAATGAAGCCTTGGTGCCAAAGGTGTCGATTTACACGGCGCCGGTGAAGTCAAAGTTGTTGCTTGTGTTATTTGGATTGCCTCCAAAGATCCCTAATCACACGACGGATATTAGAAACCGGCAGAGCCGCCACGCTCCGTCCACATTATTCCCGGTGAACGGTGGTGGTCAGGAGTTGATGGCGGTGCGGCGGAGATCAAGTGAGAATGGGTTGTGGAGGTTCATCAAAGCGGCAACGTGTTTTAGTGATCAACCTTGTGGGAACGATGTCGTTTAGGTGCTTAGGTATGTGCATGGAATGATAAAGCCAATGAGACCTGTCAAGTGTATTTGCATGTGCATGCCAATTGCCAAGATTGACCATATGAATATATAAAATGGCATTCTATATTTGTATTCAAACTTGGTGGACAAACCAAAGGGCCTCCAGCCGTCTTTATAAGCTAAATATTTTAGAAGTAAAGAACAATCAAGGTTTATCTACTATTTGGATTAATATATAGAGATTCACATATCATGATCGGATGTTTGCTTTGTATATTTTGGAGGGAATTTCAAAAAAAGAATATTCCATTTGTCAAATTTATATATAAAAAAAAAATTCAACCCGATCGAGATTTCTCACGTTTTTTGTGTTGAATTTTTATTTAATCCAAATATATTTGATTGTAATTTTAGATAGTCGAATCTATTTAATTAATTATATGCAAGTGATTAACAGTCGTATTTTTCCATCAATAGACACAAATGATCTTTGGATTAACGTGTCTATTGGAATAAATGTGTATAATAATTAATAATGTATGGTTATTTTTGAAGACCTATAAAAGAAAAAAATTATATTTAATATTTAGGAATAATTAATATTTATTTAAAATTTTAAAACGTCTTATATTAAGAGACGGAGGAGAGTAATATCTTTTAAAAGTATATTTTTAAAAGGATATTGAGTGTATCATTTTTAGCATGACCATTCCTCTTCATATCATTATTTTTTATAAAGTACCAAAAGAGTATCAATAACAAAAAGTGAAATGTTACTATATATTTAACAAGAAAAAGAATTGTTTATTATCATTTTCTTTATTATATCAAGTGACAAAGTGCAAGTGTATTTTAAATATACGTCAAGTATAATTGAAAAATAAAAAAAAATAAAAAAATAAATTGGGACCTCCATAAACTTTTTATAATTCCATATATATTCATCAACTATTTAAGTATATATCCAATTTAAAATAATTAGTAAATACAACCAGAATACTTGGAGTGTTTCTATATAATTTGTTACTATTATAAGTTTTAACTTGTTCAATGTGTTGCATAGGAGGCTACTTTTGGATGTGTTTGCATAGTGTTAAATGAATTGTTTAGTTAGACTAATTGGTGAATGCAAAGATTATAGTGTTAAATGAATTGTTTGTATATTTTAAATTAGAATCTTTAAATTGCTAAATTAAATGAACAAAACTCCAAAGATTATGGAGTACTTTTCACTCCATGTGATATTTTGTTGAACACTGTAGGACGTGTATCTATGAGACTTTTAAGTAACTTATTAGTTATTATAAGACTTAATTATTAGACGTCTTGCTTTCAAAATAGTATTAGACGTTTTTGAAATTCTCCACTAGCTCTTCTAGAATTTATATATGTACAAAAAAAAGTGTCAATATGTTCTTATCTTGCTTCATCTATTGATCATTCTTTATTAGAAGTATGCATCTAGAAACCATACTTCTTAATGAATCTTTCTCTAGGTAACATGCACACAATATATATATATACACGATCCGGATCTTAAACTCATCCCTTATCTAACATACATTGTTCACTCTCTTTTAGCGACCAACCGGACTATGATTCGGTCAGTCGCTTTATGTTCGGTTCGTCGCTAAAAGTTAAGACGACGATTTTATATATAGCGGGGGGCCGAATAGTCGTCCGGTCCATCGCTAAAGAGGGGTGAGCAAGGTATATATATTAGATAAGGAGTGAGTTTAAGATCCGGACCGTGTGTATATATATATACACACACACACACACGCACATAATTAAGGACTAATTCATAACTAACGTTGTAAGAATAAGATTATCCTTAGAACAAATCTCAGTCGTCCATCCATCCATCAAACGATAAGGAAGAAGTCCAATCCGCAATTTAATATGAGGGAGCTCGCAATTTAGTTCTACAAACGGGAAAATTATCAAAAATACCCATCCATCGTCCACAAAACTAAAATTTGGACGCTAGTTATATCAAATGTTAATATCATTAACACGACAGCATTTTACTTATATCACCCGTCCGCAGAACTAAACTACGGACACTAAGTATATTCACAATTAAAATTAGGTAAATCACTCGTTCACATAACTAAAATGTGAACGATGAGTTCTTATGTACTAGATAAGTTGTTGTTCTTTCTTCCTTATCTGAGATCTAAAAATCCAAAGCGCAATTTTGAGAGAAAAGTGAAACAACTCGGGTCAAACCCCGAGTCCAGAACAAATTTCGGGTCAAATCACAAGTCCGAATCGAATTAAGTCCATCCAAATAAAGTCTTAAATCACTGGCCCAATAGTATCTTCTTGGGTTATCTTAGCTCCCCACAGGCTCACCCAAAAGGTCATGACTGAAAGTATTATTGTTAGTAACTTAATTCCTTATATACAGTCAAATTTTTTCATATCTTTCGATGTGGGACTGGGGTGTTACAAAGTCCTCCACTTAATTTTCTGATGTACTCGTCAGAATCAATCATACACACGGTCCACAAATCTTTGTCTCTCTAGCCATTGTGGGATAATTAATACCGACTGGCTTCGTGTCCCCACCTCCGTACCTCCCTCTCTCTATTGTGGGATAATACCACTATCCTTCGTGTCCCCACCTCCGGCAACCCGATCGGATGATCCAACCTGAGCTTTTGAGAGTCGGCTCTGATACTATATGAAATAACCCGAGTCAAATCTCAAGTCCGAATTGAATCAAATTCATTCAAATAAGGCCTTAAACCACTAGCTCAATAGTATCTTCTTGGATCATCTTAGCCCACCACAGGCTCACTCAAAAGGTCATGACTGAAGGTACTATATATTGGATCAATACTCGTTATTTAGTTTACAAATGGGGGGAGGGTTTGAATCCTACAAGTATAATTTGATACAATTAATAAAGTGAAATAAATTATACTTAAATAGAGATTCACGTTCTTGTCTTTGATCCCTAAAGTCTTGTTTTTGTGATGACTTTGACAATCGCAATAGATTATGTGCTACTGCGATTGTATTAATCATCACAAAAGTACCAAGTGTTTGCGTGATTGCCAAAACCATCACGTAAAATATTTCTTGATGGGCGTATACAAGACGGTCATTGTGATGCTTAAAGCCATCACGTAAACCTTTCATGGTGGTTTTTCTACTTCTTGTGACGGATTTTGGCCATCACAAATTACCATTTTTTTAGTAGTGAGTCTAGATATACAAAAGTTTAGTTTTACGGACACGAATGATATAACTTAAAAGTTTGATTTAAATCCATCAATCTTTCATTCAATCGTTTAGTCATATGTGTTTCTCATTATCTCAGATCACATGAATCAATAAAATGAGAATATGCAAGAACAAATACAAAATTTGATAGATTGAAATCGAACTCTTCTGGTTCCAAATCATCACTTCCAAAAATGAGATAAGACCCAAAAGTCTTGTTATGAAAAACACAAATAAACATAAGTACTTCATCATTTTATAAAGGATTCATTGCTTGTCGTCCGCAGTTTAGAAAACTCAATCGTTTAAATTTTAATGGAAATATACTCAGCATCCGTAAATTAGTTCTGCGGACGGGTGATATGAGCAAAACGTCGTCGTGTTAATGATATTAACACATGACATAACTACCGTCTGCAGTTTAGTTCTGCGAACGGAGGAATGGTATTTTGGATAATTTTTTCGTCTGTGGAACTAAATTGGGAGCTCCCCCATATTAAACTGAAGATGACTTCCTCCTTATCGTTCGATGGACGGCTAGACGGTTGAGATCTATTGTAAAGATAATTTTATCCTTTACAACGTTAGTTATGGATCAATCCCCTATATATATATATATATATATATATATATATATATAGAGTCCGGATCAGGTCCGGACTCCCGGATTTTATAAAATCCGGACCTTTTTTTTTTTTTTTTTTTGCTTTTTTTTTTTGAAACAACTAAAAAAAAAAAAAAAAAATTTATGGAACTGAAATTTTTCCATAATACAGTGTTTTGGGCGTGATTTGGATGCCTATAACGAAATATGTCTGTACAGTTTGGGCAGACTGTACATACATTGGTTGGGGTAGGTGTTAAAAACACGCCCAAAACACTTTATTATGGAAAAATTTCAGTTCCATAATTTTTTTTTTTTTTTTTTTAGTTGTTTCAAAAAAAAAAAGCAAAAAAAAAAAAAAATTTTTGGGGTCCGTATTTTAAGTCCAGTCCGGGAGACCGGACTGGATCCGTGGTGTATATATATATATATATATATATATATATATATATATATATATATATATATATACGGTAAGGATCAAGAGCATTCTCCTTAAATAGCATTCTGTCTTAAATAACATTCTTTTATCAAAACGACGTAGTTTTGTAGAGACGCGGTGACATTTTTGTAAATACAATGTCACCGCATCCCTCCAAAACTACGTAGTTTTGATAAAAGAATGCTATTTAAGGCGGAATGCTATTTAAGGAGAATGCTCTTGATTTTTACCGTGTGTATGTATATATATATATATAAATAAATCAGTTTAATATCTGAATTTGAAAAGAGATAATGGTGTTCATAAAAACTAATTTGAGGGCACACGAAGCACCAACAAACTCGTCCCACATTTTACCGTCTCATCTCATGTACTTTTGTTCTGTACTACTTATTCATATATTTATTATTAATTTTATAAATAAATAAAAATTAGTTAAGTGACAATAATAATTGATCCGTTTTAAATTATAAGATTAATATTGACTTTTAAAAAGTCAATTTCAAATATTTTCAAACTCAAAATTGAGATGAATTTATTTAGTTTATATCAATACAATAATAAATATCATAAACGACTATCTAAAAAGTACTATCGATTATAAAATTTATTATTTTAAAAACTTATACGAATCTTGTCAATTTTAAATTTGAAAACATATATAATTGACTTTTAAAAGATTAATTGAATATTCAAATGTGCAATATCAATTATTCACCGTTAACTGATTGCAATAATTCATACTTATAGTACGTAGTACGATACTTGTATATAAGGTTATGTAGATTGTTAGTACATTAATTATTTCTGTTATGTCTAATCTCCTCTGTACATTAATTTTGCTTCGACAAATTAAGCTTTCTCTAGCTCTATGTGGCCGATGAATTAGCATCATATATATATACTAGTGGGTCCCGTGCCTCCAGCACTGTATGGACAATATAATTTATCTCAAACTTTGAACGACCAAAATAATTTATTGAGTGAGCGGAAAATTTAAAGTCATTTGTATTTTATTAAATTATTATTAGATTATTAGATAGATAGATGTATTTTATTAGATAGATGTATGAACGGTGTGATTTATAAAAAAAAAAAAAATTCTAAGGCCGGTACAAGCTGTTACGGCTGGATAAAAGGGGTTGCTCCCCAACAACCGGTTGCTGTGGATGGAGACCCATATATATATATATATATATATATATATATATATATATATATATATATATATATATATATATGTAGTCCATTTCTTAGGCTCACCCTTATTGAGCTCACCCTGCCTTTTTTTATATATAAAAAAAACATAACTAATAAAAAATGTATAATAATATTTGGAATTGAAAGTTTTTTAAAAAAAGTGTTTTTGGTGTAATTTGGGTACATATAACAAAACAGTGTTGTACAAACTGTACAACACTGTTTTGTTATATGTACTCAAATCACACTCAAAACAATTTTTTTTTAAAAACTTTCAATTCTAAAAATTATTATACATTTTTTATTAGTTATGTTTTTTTTTATAAAAAAAAAGGCATGGTGAGCTCGAGGTGAGCTCAATTAGGGTGAGCCTAAGATCCTTGTTATATATATATATATATATATATATATATATATATATATATATATGAAAAAAATCATGAAAATTCTGAAACCAGACAATTGAAAGCTGTATAGTTCATCCACGTCGATCATATCCATTTTTCTTTAATTTGCGAAAAATCAAAGTCAAACAGATCAAAAAACCAATCCAAGATGGGGACATAATTTCCAATAATATATAATAGTAATTAATAGTTATATATAAATAGGGCTATATGTATATACACAACTGCATATTACACAGTAGGGCTATGGCTCGTCATAGCCCAGAATAGCTATGACGACGGGTGAAACCGTCGCTATAGCCCAAAAAACTTTCGTCATTGCCGACTTTGTAATACATAGCTGTGTACATACATTTTTCCCATATATATATATCTATATATATATATATATAGTTCGTTTTTCCAGCAAACTGAAATGAGCGAACTAAGAACGAATCGATTATAGCGAAGGTTTTTTCGGTCGCTATAACATAAAAAGCTGATCTTAGTTCGCTCTTAGTCTTTTATATATAGGGTCTCCATCCACAGCAACCGGTTGTTGGGAAGCAACCCATTTTGGCCAACCGCTACAAGTTCTATCGGCCTTAGACAATTTTGTTTTTTTTTATAAGCCGGTAGAGCTTGTAGCGGCTGGCCAAAATGAGTTGTTCCCCAACAACCGGTTGCTGTGAATGGATACCCTTATATATATATATATATATATATATATATATATATATATAAAACAAATTTATACATTAATTGTTGTCGCATTATATTGAAGAACTCATATACTCTTAAACTGTGTCGATCATGAACAATATTATTTGTTAATTTAGTTATTGGTCGGGCTGAATGGTTTTTGACATTTACATAACAACTCAACTCAACGCATGGAAATTGGAATGGACTCCAACCAACCATGCATACGGGCGGTTCTACCCTAGGGGCAGGGGGGGCACTTGCCCCCACTGAATTTTCAGTACACGTGTTAGTTTGTGTCTTTTTTGACTTTTCTCATAGTACAACCACCACCATCTTTTTGTATAAATGACTTTTTAAAGTAATGATAATTTTGTACTATTTCCCTTATTTCTCTCTCCATGTGTAATATTTGGCTCAAAAAGTAAATACTCTCTTCTACTTTCTTTTCTTTTTTAACTGATATCCTATAAAGTTTTTTTGTTGTAGAAAAAAAATGAGAAGAAATTTTTTGACTCGAAATACATTCATTTTTTTATATATTTTTTTTCTAATTAAAACTCAAAAATACCACTTTTCTTAAAAAAAATCTCTTCTATTACAAAACTGACATTATCTCTTTTTGTTTTCATTCGCTTCCTTTTCTTTTATCACCAAGTTAAAATTCAAAGACAAAAACAAGGTGTTAAAACTCAAAAAATATTTACTTAATTTTCTTTATCCCGTGTGGCCTTATCCAACTCTTTTGGATTGTCATATTTGTACTATATTGAATTTTTAATAAAAAAAAATTGTTGATTAAAAAAATCATTCTAATATTTTCCTTATATATATATATATATATATATATTAAACTTAACGACTTAAATATTGAGAAATTATATTGGATTTAGAAAAGTATATATATAGTTATAATTTTTATTCTTAACAAAAAAATTCAAATTTGACCCCACTGAACTTTTGGGCTGGATCCGCCGCTACTACCCTACAAAAATAACTTCCCAAATCTATAATAGAATAATATCATACCCACAAATTGTATATTTAAAATTAGGAATAGATATTTTGTGACGCCCCCAAAATAGGTCCATTCCATCCAACCCATTCTGAGTCGCCAAATACATGGTACATAAATAACTACAACTTTATTATTACAACACATAAACTGTGAGTTTAAATACAGATATTGCCGTCTAGACAATATCCACAAGCAAATAAATCCCCATCATAATTATTGATACATTATTTTACAAAAATGGTGAGGACTACTAAACAACTCTCCCTAGAACCTTCATTCCATACCCCGACTCGTACTCGCTATATTCTCGCCTCCTGAGAAGAAAAATGGAATAAAAAGGAAAAGGGTGAGCTCAACTAGCCCAGTAAAGAATATTATGACTAAGATAATATACAATAAATTATCGTTAGTCTTCAACAGGGAAAAATCTAATAGAATACAATAGACAACCAGTTTTAAATCAACAACTGCAGCGGAAACAACAATTCATTAGAAGAGTTAAGTAGAGAATGCAAACTACTATCTTCTATATATGAATTTAAAAGTTTATCGTCGATATTTTATCCCTGTAACATCAATCAATATATATCTGGAATCAAATATTCATCTTTGCACTACAGGCTAAAGATATTCATCAGTTGGTCATGTTCATCTAAACACCTGTTCATCTTTGCACTACGGGTCAAAGATATTAATCAGTCAGTCATGTTCATCTCAACACCTGTTCATCTTTGCACTACGGGTCAAAGATATTCATCAAGAAATCATTCATCTTTGCACTACAGGCCAAAAATATTCAGTTATATCATCATTTAGGATTTAAGATGATGAAAAATATTTTAAAGAAAACGAATCCAGTGAAACAAAATAACAAATATTAAGGATTCGTACTTTAAACAATTTCCATTCAAAAATACTTCATAAATAACCAGAGTGGGGTAAAATTCAAGAATGATCAAAACATGGATACAATCAAAGCTAGTATCCATAATATATATTTTGGACGAAAAGAAGAAATTTCATTTTTTTCGGTCAATAGTGTCGTATTCGTGAATAGTGACATATACGTGAATAGTGACGTATACGTGAATAGTAACTCCGACACCAAAAGATAGAAATTTCACAAAAAAAATATCATCATGCTTCGTGAATAGTACTCGTGAATAGTAACTCATGAATAGTAACCCTGACATGAAAAGGTTCCAAATTTGATAAAAAGTTCCAATCAATATTTCAGCATAATGATATTGAAGAAATAATATCATTTGAGAAGAAAATAACATCCTTTACCTCGAAAGACAGTACTTCTAGTTGAAACACCGGATATAGGCTATGATTTGAACTTGTACCGTATAGCAATACTCAAAGTATACTCAAGATACTCACAAGAATACGCTCGATAATATAGAGAGAGAAAACTTCAGTTTCTGGTGTGATTTTCAATTCTAACCTAAGCACCCTATTTATAGGAAATTGCTTAGAACACCAAAGCAGAAAATTTAATATAATATTAATATATTTAATAAATTCTCTACGCCCACCTAGACAATCTGATCTCAGCCATCAACACATGCTAAATGAGGGAACCAAATAAAAAAAACGTTTTTGTAAATAAAAATATTTTAAACTTCCAAAAATCAATTATTTCGAAGCTTCGGAACTTCAATAATTCATAATAAATAGCAATTTTGCCAGAAAATTCTAATCTCGCGTATTTTTATAGGAAATTCCATTATCTACAACTTTGCAGAAGGAAGTTTTTCCAAATTCCAAACAGAAATTGACCGAAATCCATAAACGGGCGATTTTACAGGCTATAATCAAATTTTCAGTCAAGTAATAGGTCTACTGACACACAAAATCTGTTTTTAATATTTATTGCAACAAAAATATTCTTTCTCCTCATAAACTCATATATCCCACATTCATTATAAAAATATCACCATTATTATATTATTAAAAATATAATAATATATTTAAATGAATTATTTTATCAGAAAAAGATAAAATATTAATTTTCAACAATTATCACATTAAAAATTTTCTCCATCTATATCCACATAAAATCATTATTGTTCTTATCATATAAATCAATAATTAATTATTCACAAATAATATTACAGAATCACAATACTGACAACTAGGCCGTTCCCAGGATAGAGAGGGCTTTCCAATAAAGATTTCTCCTTACTGGCGCGCAATTAGATGACTAAACCTCTCCTTAGACAGAACTTTCTAGACATTGCCAATAATGTTATCTAATAATATTATTCAGATAATATAAATTATTGCTTCGATAATGAAAAATACTGTGTAGTGACAATTATTGAAACAACAGTAATATAAAATATCAATGCAGCAATTATTAAATCAATAACATAAAATACTGAACAGTAATTACTGTAACAATTATTGAGTAGTGCCTTCTTACGTAAGAATCAATAATTGGTGCAATATCGTGTGCTACTGTGTTTTAACCACCGAGTATTTTAACAGTATTAACGGTAACAACTACGCCGTTATTTTTAAACAACTTATATTTGTCGTTTTCTTCATCCAATCGCTTTTCGTTATGGGGCCCACAAAAGACTGCGTCGTCGTACGAATATTCCCCGACAGCAAGAATATTCCACGACCAAACGAATATTCCCCAACAACAATGAATATTTTATAACCACTTGTTTATTTTGAAATATTTACGTATTTTACCCATAACTATCCATATTAATCAAATCAACCCTTATTATTCAAAATAATAATTAGAGGAAATTAAATTTCATTTATTAATTATTTGGGGTCTTACATATTTTCATAAAAGAAATTGATATTTCTATAAAATTTCACTCACATAAATGTGAGTCTCATTTACTATTTACAGACCTGGCAAACGGGCCGGGTAAGTGGCGGGCCGAGCCAAAAATGCCAGATTTTTATTGGGCTAAAAATATGCAGTCCAAAGCCCGGTCGGTGGCAGGCCGGGCCGAGCTGGCCCGCGGGCTGAGACCAATTTTGTGTCTATTTTATACTATTTTTTTGGCCCGGATTTTACTAGACTAAAAATTTGCAGACGAAAGCCCGACCCATGTCGGGAGGACGGGCGGCCCGACCCGGAAGCCTGGTGTGACGCCCCCAAAATAGATATACATCACTCATCTTGAGTCGCCAAATACATGGTACAAAATTCAAATACAACTTAATTATACAACAGTCATGTAAAATACTACTAAACATATGCTGTGAGTTTTAATACAAATATTATCATCTAGACAATATACAAACTCAATGGGGGTCCTCATTACATTTATTATCACATTATTTCATAGAATAGTGAGAAGTACTAATGCTATTATCTAGACCATCACTCTGTTCCCCGACTAGTCCCTGCTACGTTCTCATTTCCTGAAAAAAATAATGAAAGCAAAAGGGCGAGCTCAACTAGCCTAGTAAAAAATATTATGACTAAGATAATGCAGAATAAATTATCATTAGCCTTCAACAGTGTTAAATTGATAAAATATAACAAACATCAAGTTTAACTGCAGCGGAACAAACAATCCATTAGAAGAGTCAAGTAGAGAATAAAATCTACTATATTCTATGATTTAAAAGGTTTTTCACGACTTTTATTGTAAGACCCCGAATTTTATGAAATTAAAGTATTCAATTTTTCTTATAATTACTATTCAGTAAATGGTTAAATTGATAAAGTTTAAAGTTATGGGTGAGATAAGTAAAGATTTTAAATAAGCAAGTGGTTATAAAATACTCATTGTTGTCGGGGAATATTCGTTTGGTCGTGGAATATTCTTCCTGTCGGGGAATATTCGTACGACGACGCAACCTTTTGTGGGTCCCATAACGGAAAGCGATTGGATGAAGAAAATGACAAATATAAGTTTTTATAAATAACAACGTAATTAATACTGTATGACCCCAACTTTTATAAATAAAGATGAATTTTCTATAAATATTATTTTAGAATATTATGGAATAAATTTGATATAATGTTATAGTTGTGGGTAATATTTATAAATTTTGTAAAGTAAGCAAGTTGTTATAAAATATTCGTTTGGTCGGGGATTATTCTTTTTGTCGGGAAATATTCGTACGACGGCTCAATCATTGGTGGACCCCACAATGGAAGTATTGTCGTGGTTAGAAAATGACAAAATTATCTTTCTATAAAAATAACGGCGGAGGTGTTACCGTTAAAACTGTTGAACTACCCGGTAGTAAAAGTACAGTAATACGCGTGATTGCATAGTAGCACACGGTATTGATTATTGATGCTTACGTGAGAAAACACTCAGCTATACTCAATTATTGCTACAGTAATTGCTGCATCATATCTCTTATATTATTGATTCAATTATTGTCACAGTATCATCTGTATAATATGTTATATTATTAAATCAATAATTGAGACGACAAGTTATAAATGATTAATAATTGTAGAAAGATTAAATATGTGTTGAGTAAAAATAAAATGATTGTGGTAATATTTATTCAATCCTTGATGTATATAAAGAGTCTGTTACGAGACGTTTGTGGTTAGTTTGGTTATTTTATGGCGGGCCCATATGTCATCATCTAAGAGTCTCTTCGTCAATAGTAATTACCTTTACCAGTCGTCAAACCACTTGCCGTTTCATATTACAAGCGTCGAACCACTTGTCATTTCACATTACAGGCGTCGAACCAATTGTCGTTTCACATTACAGGCGTCAAACCACTTTTCTTTTCACATCACCAGTCGTCAAGCCACTTGCCTTTTCACATGGCAAGTGCTAAGCTAGAAATCTTCTATAAATAGAAGCCTAGTGCTTCATTATTTTTCACGAATTCATTCAAGCTATAGAGAAAGAAAGTATAGAGAGAATAAGAGAGAAAGAAGAAGAGTATTATGTTACTACACTACTGCAGTATTCAATCTCCTACTAAAGTAAGGGGTGTTATTCTTTCTTATTCATGAAGAGAACTGTTGTTATTCCATTGCTTATTATTCTGTTGGAATACCCTGTATACGCGGTTTACCCTATACTTGGTGACATTCTTCTATTATTCTGTTGGAACATCCTATCTGTGTGTTTTACATCGGACCTGGTTTCGTCTTTATTATTATTCTGTTGGAACATCCTGTCTGTGTGTTTTACGCCGGACCTGGTTCCATTCTTTATTATTCTGTTGGAATATCCTGTCTGTGCATTTTATGCCGAACCTGGTTTCGTTATTTATTATTCTATTGGAATAACCTACCTGTGTGGTCTATCGCATGCATGGTGATTTCTTTTGTTATTCCATTCTTTATTATACTCAGTTGGTTAAAACTTTGACTTCTATACTCCATGAAATTAGTGGAATATCCTTGATATTTGCGATTCATCCAGTATCCTTTCATGGAAATATTCTTCAAAGTATTCTTGAATTTTACTCTACAAAGCAGTATCATGTTGAAAGTTTGGATGTTATTGGTTACTGGATAAATTTATTATTGAACTTGTTTTATTGAATTCTTATATCATTGTCATCATCCTCATGTTTATATTATGTTAACAGTCATCTGTGGCTTGTAGTGCATAGATGGACTTGGTATGATTATGACCAGGGATTATTAAGTGTAATCATGACCGTAATGTTACAAATAATGTGGTAAAAATCCCCATTGGCCCGTAGTGCATTGATGGACAGTTGTTGGCATAATCATGACCATTAATGAATACACAAATATTCTTGGCCCGTAGTGCATGGATAATTGTGGTCGTGATACTAAAGAATATCCTTGGCCGTAGTGCAGGGGTGATTCGATGATGTGGAATATTTATTAAGCTGAGTCTCAGCTATAACAGTGATGAAAAACATTTTAAATCATAAAAGATAGTAGATTTTATTTTCTACTTGACTCTTTTAATGGATTGTTGGTTCCGCTGCAGTTAAACTTGATGTTTATTATATTTTATCAGTTTAACACTTTTGAAGGCTAATGATAATTTATTCTGCATTATCTTAGTCATAATATTTCTTACTGGACTAGTTGAGCTCACCCTTTCTTTCACTGTTCTCTTCAGGAAATGAGAATATAGTTGGGACGAGTCGGGGAACGGAGTAATGGTCCAGAGGATATCATTAGTAGTCCTCACTATTCTGTGAAATAGTGTGATAATAATTGTAATGAGAACTCCTTTTGAGTTTGTATAATCTTTAGTAGACAATATTTATATTCAAACTCACAGTTTATGTTTTGTTGTATTGTACACGACAGTTGTATTAGTAAGTTGTATTTGACTTTTGTACCATTTATATGGCGACCCAAGATAGGTGATGTATACCTAATTTTGGGGGCGTCACAGTTGGTATCAAAGCTTAGGGATATGATCCCTGGCTAAGATGTGAGAATAGTACTAGGAGGGGAGAGACGGAGAATTCCTTCGTTAGTATGACCTACCTAAGTTTATGTGCTATTTTATTGGTCGGTCAGAATATAGGGATAATATGTTACATGTTAATTAACCTTTTATTTTTTGGCAGTATCTGAAAATGACATCTGATAATGTTGAGAATAGCAATGAAGCACAGGCGACCGTTGATTCACCACATATCAATAATCAGGATAATGTGCATCAAGAAGGCGACAATCCTCATGTAAACAACAACACTGACCAAATGATGAATGATCAAATGTTCAGAGGCTTTATGCAATTCATGCAACAGCAGGTGAGAGCGTCTCCTGTCCAAAACGTAGGTGGAAACACTGGAAACTCTCGGGCGATCACCGCTAAACAGTTCAAGGAGCTGGGACCACTAGAGTTTAAGGGAGAGCCAAAACCACTCATGGCGGAAGCAAGGATAAAGGAGATCACCATGATATTTGATGTCTTGGGATGCTCCGAGGAGCAAAAGGTTCCCTTTGCCACCTTTATGTTATACGGAGAGGCAGATTACTGGTGGGAATCGGTAAAACGTACTCAACCTGCTGTACTGAAGATATCTTGGGAGAAGTTCCAGGAGCTGTTCAACGACAAATACTTTCCCGAAAGTATTCGCCATATGAAGGAGGTGGAGTTTATCTAGTTGGAACAAAATAATATGACCGTGTCGCAATACGAGGCAAAATTTGCGGAGTTATCCCGGTTTGCATCCCACTTGGTGGATAATGAAGAGAGAATGACACGAATGTTTTTAAGAGGTTTGAAGCCGGAGATACGTCAACATCTTATTTCTCATAAACTGTGTTTATATTCAGATGTTGTAAATAGGGCTCAGTTAGTGGAGCGCGATAACGAGTCAATGCAACTAAAAGAGAGCAGCCGGCAAAATTATAATATCAGCGAGAGTAGTCATCAAAGCGGTGACAACAAGCGTGGAGGGAATCAACAGACCAGAAATGGTAACCACTTCGGTGGTAATCAGGGCCAAAATAATAAGAATGGACATTTCAAGAAGAGGAGATTCAACAATGATGGAAAGACGTCAGCACCAGTACCCGTTGTTAAGGAAGGAGAAAAACCACCTATCATATGCTTCAAATACGGAGGGGAGGGACACATCAGTCCAAATTGCGCGATGCCGTCCAAAGCATGTTATAATTATGGAAGAGAAAGTCACTTAGCCCGATTTTTTCATTCACTGAAGACAAATTTAGCTAGGATGGAGGCACCAAAGGCCGTCCCAGAAAGGTCAAAACTGGTAGTGCAAGGGAGAGCGTTTATTGTGACCTCCCAAAAAGCAAGGAACCCGAATGAGGTCATCACGGGTAAGCTTATCATAAACTTTAACTAAGTCTATACTTTATTTGATACCGGTTCTACCCATTCTTTTATTTCTCCTACTTGCGCTCATCGATTAAATTTGACTCTGGAGAAATTAGACTTTAACTTATCTGTGGAAACTCCATTGGGAGAAACCTTCATTACATCCACTGTTTATAAGTCTTGCTTGGTTCAAATCGGTACCCTCACATTACCTGTCGATCTTATTTCATTGAAAATACTTGCATTTGACGTGATTCTAGGGATTGATTGGTTAACTACTCATCATGCAAAAATTGATTATTTTCGTAAGGTTGTTAGCTTTCATATTCCTAGTCAACCTATTATGCGAATTCAAGCGACCAAACCATTAAAATAAATCATGGTCATTTCAAGCCATAAAGCTATTCGTTTATTGAAAAATGGATGTCAAGCTTTCTTAGCTCATGTCACAGATCTAAACAAAAATACGTCAGCTTTAAATGATATTTTTGTTGTTAATAAATTTCCTGACGTATTCCCCGAAGAACTTCCTGGCCTACCCCCAGAGTGTGAAATTGAATTTTGTATCGACCTTGAACCCAGTACAAAACCCATTTCCAAAGCCCCATATCGAATGGCTCCTATTGAACTTCAGGAGATAAAGACCCAACTACAGGAATTGTTAGACATTGGCTTTATTCATCCTATTACTTCTCCTTGGGGTGCTCCTGTTCTATTCATGAAGAAGAAAGATGGGAGTATGCTACTTTGTATTGATTATCGGGAGTTGAATCATGTCACCATCAAAAATAGGTATCCATTGCTACGTATTGATGACCTGTTTGACCAGTTGTAAGGAGCCAAATTCTTTTCAAAGATTGATCTTCATTCCGGATATCACTAATTGAAGATTAGAACCGATGACATTCCAAAGACGCCTTTCAGAACTCGGTACGGGCATTATGAATTCCTAATCATGTCCTTTGGATTGACTAATGCTCATGTTGCCTTCATGGATATGATGAACTGAGTATTCAAGGAATATTTGGATCACTTTGTGGTCGTCTTTATTGATGACATCCTTATTTATTCCAAAAGCCGTGAAGATCATGAGCAACACTTGAGGCTAACACTCCAAAAGCTTCATGAATATAAGCTTTATGCCAAGTTGAAAAAATGAGAGTTCTGGCTTGAGGAAGTAGCATTCCTTGGGCACGTGGTATCAACTCATGGAATATCTGTTGACCCAGCAAAGATTGAAGCTATTCAAAGCTGGGAGCAACCTAAATGAGTGACCGAAGTACGTAGCTTTCTCGGTTTAGCTGGTTATTATTGGAGATTCGTGGAAGGATTTTATCGAATCGCTACTCCATTGACTCAGCTGACTCGAAAAGATACAAAGTTTGGTTGTAGCGAAGAATTTGAGAAAAGTTTTCAAGAACTCAAGAGGAGACTCATTTCAGCACCTGTTCTGACAATACCATTTGGCTCGGAGGGATTTGTCATCTACATTGATGCTTCGGGGAAAGGGTTGGGATGTGTTCTCATGCAACATGGAAAAGTCATAGCCTATGCCTCGTGAAAACTTAAAGAATATGAGAGGAATTATCCTACTCATGATCTATAGTTGGCAGCTGTTGTCTTTGCACTTAAAATTTGGAGGCATTACTTGTATGGGGAGAAAGTGGAGATCTTTACGGATCATAAAAGCCTCAAATATTTCTTCACTCAAAAGGAACTCAACATGCGACAACGACGTTGGCTTGAACTATTGAAAGATTATGATCATACCATCCAATACCATCCTGGAAAAACAAACGTGGTAGCTGAAGCATTGAGTAGAAGATCATAGCAAGTACAAGTGCAATATTGTCAACGCAAGGGCCCATTTTGTGTGACTTGCAAAGGATGGAGATAGAGTTAAAGACTCCAGGGACGCATGTGATGATGGCGAATATACGAGTAGAACCGACTTTAATCAATAAAGTTAAAGCTGCTCAAGCTATAGACCCGGAGCTGATGCGTATGAGGAAGAAAGTACAAGAAGGTGCTATGCCGGAAGTAAGAATCGATGAAGAAGGAATATTTCGAGTCAAATCCAAACTTTGTGTTCCTAACGACCCTAACTTAAAGTATAAAATCATGATGGAGGCGCACAACACACCGTTTGCAATCCATCCTTGGAGTACCAAAATGTATCACGATATTCGTCATACATTTTGGTGGAGCAATATGAAGAGAGAGATAGCGTTGTTTATCTCAAGGTGTCTAACTTGTCAACGAGTTAAAGCGGAGCATCAAGTACCAAAAGGTCCATTGCAACCACTTGAAATTCTAGAATAGAAGTGGGAGCACATTACCATGGATTTCATTACCAGACTTCCTAAGGTTTCTCAAGGCATAAATGTGATTTGGGTCATTGTTGATAGATTGACCAAGTCTGCTCATTTCTTACCGATACTAGAAACTTATACACTTGAACATCTTGCTCGTATATACATAAATGAGATTGTAAGACTGCATGGTATGCCGGTATCCATAGTTTCTGATCGAGACCTAAGATTCACTTCACGATTTTGGGTTAGTTTGCAAAAAGCTATGGGCACAGACTTACGATTTAGCTCGGCATGTCATCCTCAGACGGATGGACAGTCGGAAAGGACTATTCAAACTCTTGAAAATCTATTAAGACTACGTGTCCTTGATTTCATGGGAAGTTGGGACAAGTTCTTACCATTGGTGGAGTTTTCTTACAACAACAGTTATCAAACAAGTATTGGCATGGCTCCATTCGAAGCGTTGTATGGAAGAAAGTGTCGTTCTCCAGTATTCTGGGATGAGGTGGGTGAAGCAACGTTGTTGGGACTAGAGTTGGTACGTATGACTACGGAAAAGATTCAAACGATCTGACAACGTATAAAAACCTCACAAAATCGACAAAAGAGTTATGCTGATCTTCATCGAAAGGACGTGGAATTCGATATAGGAGATCATGTGTTATTACGTATTGCTCCATGGAAAGGAGTTACAAGATTTGGAAAGAGAGGAAAACTCCATCCTCGATTCATCGGCCCATTTTTAATCCTCGATCGAGTAGGAACTGTGGCCTATAGACTCGCTTTACCCCCAAGTATGTCTCGTGTTCATAACGTTTTTCACATATACATGTTACGTAAATATGTGAAAGACCCGAACCACATTATTGAGTTAGAACCGGACGAAATAGCGGAAGATTTGACGTATGAAGAGGTTCATGTTCAAATCTTGGATAAGAAGGAACATATTCTACGCTCAAAAGTTATACCTCAAGTCAAGATTTTGTTGAGAAACCACGATGTTGAGGAAATGACTTGGGAGTTAGAATCTGAAATGAAATCAAGGTATCCTTACCTCTTCGATATACCATGTACGTACCCTAATTTCGAGGGCAAAATTTTTTTAGAAGGGGGGGTTGTAAGACCCCAACTTTTATAAATAAAGATAAATTTTCTATAAATATTATTTTTGAATATTATGGAATAAATTTGATATAATGTTATAGTTGTGGGTAATATTTATAAACTTTGCAAAGTAAGCAATTTGTTATAAATTATTCGTTTAGTCGGAGAATATTCTTTTTATCGGGGAATATTCGTACGACAGCTCAATCATTGGTGGACCCCACAACGGAAGTATTATCGTAGTTAGAAAATGATAAAATTATTTTTCTATAAAAATAACGGCGGAGGTGTTACCGTTAAAACTGTTAAACTACCTAGTAGTAAAAGTACAGTAATACGCGTGGTTGTATAGTAGCACACGGTATTAATTATTGATGCTTACGTGAGAAGTCACTCAGCTATACTCAATAATTGCTACAGTAATTGCTGCATCATATCTCTTATATTATTGATTCAATTATTGTCACAGTATCATCTGTATAATATGTTATATTATTAAATCAATAATTGAGACGACAAGTTATAAATGATTAATAATTGTTGAAAGATTAAATATGTGTTGAGTAAAAATAAAATGATTTGTGGTAATATTTATTCAATCCTTGATGTATATAAAGAGTCTGTTATGAGACGTTTGTGGTAAGTTTGGTTATTTTATGGGGTCCCATGTGTCATCATCTAAGAGTCTCTTCGCCAATAGTAATTACCTTCATCAATAGTAATTACCTTTACCAGTCGTCAAACCACTTGCCGTTTCATATTTACAAGCGTCGAACCACTTGTCGTTTCAAATTACAGGCATCGAACCAATTGTCATTTCACATTTCAGGCGTCAAACCACTTTTCTTTTCACATCACCAATCGTCAAGCCACTTGCCTTTTCACATGGCAAGTGCTAAGCTAGAAATCTTCTATAAATAGAGGCCTAGTGCTTCATTATTTTTCACAAATTCATTCAAGCTATAGAGAGAGAAAGTATAGAGAGAATAAGAGAGAAAGAAGAAGAGTATTCTGTTACTACACTACTGCAGTATTCAATCTCTTACTAAAGTAAGGGGTGTTATTCTTTCTTATTCATGAAAAGAACTGTTGTTATTCCATTGCTTATTATTCTGTTGGAATAACCTGTATACACGGTTTAACCTATACTTGGTGACATTCTTATATTATTCTGTTGGAACATCCTGTCTGTGTGTTTTACACCGGACCTGGTTCCGTCTTTATTATTATTCTGTTGGAACATCCTGTTTGTGTGTTTTACGCCGGACCTGGTTCCATTCTTTATTATTTTGTTGGAATATCCTGTCTGTACGTTTTACGCCGAACCTGGTTCCGTTATTTATTATTCTGTTGAAATAACCTGCATGTGCGGTCAATCGCATGCATAGTGATTTCTTTTGTTATTCCATTCTTTATTATACTCAGTTGGTTAAAAATTTGACTTCTATACTCCATGAAATTAGTGGAATATCCTTGATATTTGCGCTTCATCCAGTATCCTTTCATGGAAATATTCTTCTAAGTATTCTTGAATTTTACTCTACAAAGCAGTATCATGTTGACAGTTTGGATGTTATTGGTTCCTGGATAAATTAATTCTTGAACTCGTTTTATTGAATTCTTATATCATTGTCATCATCCTCGTGTTTATATTATGTTGAAAGTCATCTGTGGCCTATAGTGCATAGATGGATTTGGTATGATTATGACCAGGGATTATTCGGTGTAATCATGACCGTAATATTATAAATGATGTGGTAAAAATCCTCATTGGCCCGTAGTGCATTGACGGACAGTTGTTGGCATGATCATGACCATTAATGAATACACAAATATTCTTGGACCGTAGTGCATGGATAATTGTGGTCGTGATACTAAAGAATATCCTTGGCCGTAGTGCAGGGGTGATTCGATGATGTGGAATATTTATTAAGCTGAGTCTCAGCTATAACAGTGATGAAAAACCTTTTAAATCATTAAAATAGTAGATTTTATTTTCTACTTGACTCTTTTAATGGATTGCTGGTTCCGCTGCAGTTAAACTTGATGTTTATTATATTTTATCAGTTTAACACTGTTGAAGGCTAATGATAATTTATTCTGCATTATCTTAGTCATAATATTTCTTACTGGGCTAGTTGAGCTCACCCTTTCTTTCACTGTTCTCTTCAGGAAATGAGAATATAGCTGGGACGAGTCGGGGAACGGAGTAATGGTCCAGAGGATAGCATTAATAGTCCTTACTATTCTATGAAATAGTGTGATAATAATTGTAATGATGACTCCTTTTGAGTTTGTATAATCTCTAGTAGATAATATTTGTATTCAAACTCACAGTTTATGTTTTGTCATATTGTACACGACAGTTGTATTAGTAAGTTGTATTTGAATTCTGTACCATGTATCTGGCGACCCAAGATGGGTGATGTATACCTAATTTTGGGGGCGTTACATTTGTGGTAAGTTTGGTTATTTTATGGGGGGGGGGCCATATGTCATCATCTAAGAGTCTCTTCGTCAATAGTAATTACCTTTATCAGTCGTCAAACCACTTGTTGTTTCATATTACAGGCGTCGAACCACTTGTTGTTTCACATTACAGACGTCAAACCACTTTTCTTTTCACATCACCAGTCGTCAATCCACTTGCCTTTTCACATGGCAAGTGTTAAGCTAGAAATCTTCTATAAATAGAGGCCTAGTGCTTCATTATTTTTCACGAATTCATTCAAGCTATAGAGAGAGAAAGTTTAGAGAGAATAAGAGAGATAGAAGAAGAGTATTCTGTTACTACACTACTGCAGTATTCAATCTCCTGCTAAAGTAAGGGGTGTTATTCTTACTTATTTATGAAGAGAACTGTTGTTATTCCCTTGCTTATTATTCTGTTGAAATAACCTGTATACGCGGTTTACCCTATACTTGGTGACATTCTTCTATTATTTTGTTGGAACATCATGTCTGTGTGTTTTACACCGTACCTGGTTCTGTCTTTATTATTATTTTTTTGGAACATCCTGTCTGTGTGTTTTACATCGGACCTGGTTCCAGTCTTTATTATTCTGTTGGAATATCCTGTCTGTGCGTTTTACGCCGGACCTGGTTCCATTCTTTATTATTCTGTTGGAATATCCTGTCTGTGCGTTTTACGTCGGACCTGGTTCCGTTATTTATTATTCTGTTGGAATAACCTGCATGTGCGGTCTATCGCATACATGGTGATTTCTTTTGTTATTCCATTCTTTATTATACTCGGTTGGTTAAAACTTTGACTTATATACTCCATAAAATTAGTGGAATATACTTGATATTTGCGCTTCATCCAGTATCCTTTCATGGAAATATTCTTCTAAGTATTCTTGAATTTTACTCTACAAAGCAGTATCATGTTGACAGTTTGGATGTTATTGGTTCCTGGATAAATTAATTCTTGAATGATGTGGAATATTTATTAAGCTGAGTCTCAGCTATAACAGTGATGGAAAACCTTTTAAAACATAAAAGATAGTAGATTTTATTTTTTACTTGACTCTTTTAATGGATTGCTGGTTCCACTGCAGTTAAACTTGATGTTTATTATATTTTATTAGTTTAACACTGTTGAAGGCTAATGATAATTTATTCTGCATTATCTTAGTCATAATATTTCTTACTGGGCTAGTTGAGCTCACCCTTTCTTTCACTGTTCTCTTCAGGACATGAGAATATAGCTGAGACGAGTCGGGGAACGGAGTAATGGTCCAGATGATAGCATTAGTAGTCCTCACTATTCTATGAAATAGTGTGATAATAATTATAATGATGACTCCTTTTAAGTTTGTATAATCTCTAGTAGACAATAATTGTATTCAAACTCACAGTTTATGTTTTGTCGTATTGTACACGACAGTTGTATTAGTAAGTTTTATTTGAATTCTGTACCATGTATCTGGTGACCCAAGATGGGTGATGTATACCTAATTTTTGGGGCATCACAGTTACCGTTAACACTGTTAGAATACCCAGTGGTTAAAATATAGTAATACGGGTTGTTGCACAGTAGCACACAGTATTGCACAATTATTGATTCTTACGTAAGAAGGCACTACTCAATAATTGTTACAGTAATTACTGTTCAATATTTTATTTTATTGATTCAATAATTGCTATGTTGATATTTTATATTATTGTTGTTTCAATAATTGTCACTGCACAGTATTTCCCATTATTAGATCAATAATTCATATTATTTTAATAATATTATTAGATAACAGTATTGGCAATGTCTAAAAATTACTGTTTAAGGTGAGGTTTGGTCACCTAATTGCGCGCCAGTAAGGAAAAATTCTTATTGGAAAGCCCCCTCTTTCCTGAGAACGGCCTGGTTGTTAGTATTGTGATTCTGTAATATTATTTGTGAATAATTAATTATTGATTTATATGATGAGAAAAATAATAATTTTATGTAGATATAGATGGAGAAAATTTTTAATGTGACAATTGTTGAAAATTAATATTTTATCTTTTTTTGATAAAATAATTTATTTAAATATATTATTATATTTTAATAATATAATAATGGTGATATTTTTACAATGAATGTGGGATATATGAGTATATGAGGAGGAAGAGTATTCTTGTTGCATTAAATGATTAACACATGTTTTGTGTGTCAGTGGACCCCATTTCTTGACTGAAATTTGATTATGGGCTGTAAAATCGTCCGTTTGTGGATTTCGGTCAATTTCTGTTTGGAATTTAGAAAAACTTTCTTCTGTAAAGTTGTAGAGAATTAAATTTTCTATGAAAAGACATAAGATTTTGAATTTTTTTTGATAAAAAGGCTATTTATTATGAATTATTGAAGTTCCGGATTAATTGGTTAATTTTTTGGAGTTTTAAGTGATTTTTACATGAAAAACGTTTTTTTTTTCATTTTTGATGGGGGTGGTAAATGTGTTGGAATCAGATTTCTAATGGTGTGTATGATTTTTATATAAATATAATATTTTATTAAATTTTCTGCTTTGGTGTTCTAAGCAATTCTTATAAATAGGGTGTTTAGGTTAGAATTGAAAATCACACCAAAAACTAAAATTTTCTCTCTCTATATTATCGAGAATATTTTGTGAGTATTTAGATATCTTGAGTGTTGTTATACGGTGTAAGTTCGTTCAGCGTTATATCCGACATTTCAGTACTGCTCTTTTGAGGTAAGGGATTTTAAGGGTTGTTATGTTTTTCAGTTTCGTAACTTTTCTGACCTTCAAAACTTCTGGAAAAATTTAAAATGATAATTTGATGAGTTTTCTTGATTGTGTCCAAAAATGACGATTTTTGGATGTATAGATTAGAAGTTATGAATTTTATGAGAAAAGACTATTTTAAAAGTAAACTCTTATAACTCCTTGTGGCTAACTCCAAAATTGGTAAAATTTTTATTGGGAGTACATATATATAACATAAGTATAATCTGTAAATTTTGGAATTTTTGGGTAAAAGTACAATTTATGATAAATATCTAAATATTCGGCAGTTTTGGCCATATGAAAATAAGTAAATGAATTTTAAAAATTCTGAGAAATATATATGTTAAATATGGGACTATATTATGCTAAATCCCAGAAAAGAAATATTTTTGGAACTGATTTGGTATTTTTCATGAAAATTGTCTAGTTATGAGTAAATGAATTAAATATGTTATGTGAAGTAAAAAATTTGAAAAATAGGATTTTATGGCTTAAGAATCCTATATAAGGTATATGTAGATTTTTTTATGAGGGTGGCATTTTAGAATGAGTAAATACATTAATTAGTAAAGTATAAACAATTAAAATAAATTATTTATAAGTTTTAGAAATGATTAAGATATTTTGGTAATATTAATAATATTAGATTATGAGATTATTAAGTGATTTATAACATTTGGATTAAGGTGTTATGAAATAATTGATTTATGAATTTTATTCTTGAAATTAAATGCAGTTGTTGATCATATTGTTTTTGTTAGTTCCTAGTAGGCACAAGTTATCTAGAAGGGGGGTTGAACAGATATTTGAAAATCTTTTCGTTTTAACTTGACATTGATTATTGAGAAATGTTTCTTGGTGACCCTTGTCGCAGAGTTGGCTGATGCTTAGAAGGTTGTGTTGAAGTCTTTCCACATAAGCTACTTTGTTGAAAGATACTACACCATTGCCAGCAGAGCCATATCCTCTTGTCTTGCCCGAGCCGTTATCTCTAAAGATGACTGAGGGACCCTCCTTTTCTACATAGTTAGATAGTAGAGCTTTGTTCCCTGGCATATGACTCGAGCAACCACTGTCAAGATACCATGTTGAGGTCGTGGAGCTCTTTTCCTGTCAAAACATTTGAAACTTCATTTTGGTACCCATATTTACATGGGTCCTTCTTTGTTAGTGCCTTTGGGGACCCAAATTTGTCTAATCTTGGGTCTCACATGCATGGAATTATAATAACACTTTGTAGTCCTATGACCATATTTATTGCATATGAAACATCTATTATAATGCATGCCTGTGTGTGTGTGGTGATTCATCTTCCACTTGGACTTGTGTGGTTCCTTAATTAACCTTCTGTTAAACTGATTCTCTTTCTTCCACTTGTCCTTAGGTTTCATAAATAGTGATGAGTGTGCCTTACCTCTACTGTACCTTCCCAGTTGATTCGTAGAGTTGGTTTTGTTTGACTCTACGATTCTTCGAGGTTGGTAAGTAGAGGTTGGGTTACTCTTTTCCTTGATAAAATCAGACCAGCGTGAGATCCTTTACTTCTCTGAGTATAACTAGAGACAGTAGAACAAGGTTGAACTGGTTCTCCCAACTGTGAGGATTTCACAAAAACAATGCCTCTACCAAAACTTGAGACATTACTAGTGCTAGTTTCCATTGTCTTTTCCACACTTAGCTCTGAGATGGATTCCCCAAAGCCTTAGCATGTTCTGTCGAATAAGCTTCTCTGATTAGAGAGCAGGCAGTCCATGGATGATGAGGATCTGTTCCATGCAGAGATAGTCTTCTCTAGATCCTCAATTTTAGAGGTTAGCTTAGACTCTCTTTGTGCATGATGTGTGTTTATTTGTTTTAAAATTTCATTCTCAGCTTCAATCTTGGAGAGAAGATTAGTACTTAGAAGGGCTGTTTCAAGCTCTTCTTGAACTTTCTTCTTCTCCTCTTGAAGAAGTGAATGATCTTTAGACAAAACTCTGAACCACTTCATGTATTGATGTAGGTCAGTGGTTATGCCATGCAAAGCAGTTCTTAAGTCACTTATATCTACAACAGGAGAATTAAAATCAAATACCTCATCGATACTTACATCATGTATGTTTAGGCTTTGTTTATCCTTTGCTTGTTTGGCCATTAAGCACAAATTGTCCATATGTGGTTCTTCCTCATCTCCGGAGTCTACATTTGAGTCATTATCTGAATCACTCCACGATCCTCCGACAACCAGGCCTTTGTCTCTTTTCTGAGGCCTCTTGGTTCCTTTGTATTCTTTCTTTGCATGAGATTTCTTCTTTAGTTCTTCTTTGATAGGCTTGTTGCAGTTGGCAATGAAATGACCAGGTTTATTGCAGTTGTAGCATAAATCATTCATTTGTTCCTAGCTAACGTAGTTGCTGACTTTCTTTGGCTTGCCGGTTCTGCCTTGTCGCATGAACCTTCTTAGTCTCTTTACCAGCATAGCAAAGTCATCGTCATCGTCTTCATCATCATCAGAGTCAATCTCAGTTATGACTTTTGATACACCTTCATTTTCTTTGAGAGCAACACCTTTATCCTTTCTTCTTCCTTCTGATAAGGTTTCGACGCGTTTGGTCAACTCCAGTTCATACGTCAGGATATTTCCATACAGTTGTTGAATTGTCATCTTATTAAGATTCTTTTATTATCTTATTGTTGTGGTCTTTGCATCCCACCTGCTCGGTAGGGCTCTCATGAACTTTATGGTTAGATCCTTGTTAGGATAGATCTTCCCATACGCTCTTAGAGAGTTGAGCAGAACGTTGAATCTTTCATAGGTTGCAGTCACGTTTTCTCCCTACACATGAGCGAACATTTCATACTGCTGTGTCAGGAGAGACTGCTTGTTCTCTCTGACTTCTTCAGTTCCTTCGTGCATAATCAGCAGTGCTTCCCAAAATTCCTTAGCTGTTTTGTTGTTTACAACATTTTCAAACAGATCGTCCTCTAAGGATTGGAACATGATGTTCTTCGCCTTTTTATCAAGTTGGACAGCTCTCTTTTCTGTGTCTGTCCATTCTTCTTTAACTTTTATTTGTACTCTATTTGGATTGTCATTGGTTTGTGCAAGCTTTGTTGGTATATAGGGCCCATTAAAAATAGTCTCAAATAGATCTTAATCTATTAAGTCCATGTATACTTGCATCCTGACTTTCCAGTTAGCAAATTTATCCTTGTTGCACATTGGTGGCTTTCTGCCTCCCCTGGTCCTGGATTTGCTTGGTACGAGTGCCATTTGGATCTACTAAAGTGTGTAAGTTGTAAAATAGAACCTGTTCTGATACCAATTGTTAGTTCCTAGTAGGCACAAGTTATCTAGAAGGGGGGTTGAATAGATATTTGAAAATCTTTTCATTTTAACTTGTTCTTAGATAATGATTAAAACTTTACGGAATTAGTATTTGTTTTAATCTTCTTTACCAAGCAATGGAGTTATGAGCGAGTAAGGCAGTTATAGCAGATATAGCAGTTATAGCATGAATGTAAATGACACAGTTGTTTTTAAGTGGTTCAGAGCACTCAAAGCTCCTAGTCCACTCTTCTAATCAACGAGTAGGATATCCACTAAGGATGTCTTTTACAATCTTCTGAATCACACAGATTCCTTCTAGACCAGCAGTCTAGGAACTTCTCTAGTTCACTCTTGAACTCTTCAAGTCCAGCAGACTTGGTTTTCTTACAGTTCACTACGAACTCTTCAAGTCCAGCAGACTTGGTACTCTTCTTCAATTGATTGATAGTTGTTAAGTTCTTGATGGTTACTACTCAGTTGCTGTGTAAGCACTGGTTCGTTAAGAACTGAGTAGCTGAGCAAGCTTTGCAATATCTCAGATCGTAGAGTTGAGCTTGAGAGAGATGTTCACGTTGTTTGATTAATGTTTGCTTGTCTTTTTTCTCTCATCTGTCTGATCTGCATATATGTGATGTTGAAAATTATCCATTGGATCCATCCGTTGTGGCATTAAATGCATCTAAACTTTATGTACTGTGATGGAGACATTTCTGCACATCTTCTGAATTCTGCATTCTGGCCCACTGACACTGCAGGCTGCTTTCTCACCTACCACCTGAAAAGGTATTTTGTCCCTCTTACCCATGGTACTATCCTTGGCTTCTTCACTACGTTTCTTTGTTGCATACTAAGGATATTTCATATATTCTGGGACTGATGAGCACTGCAGCATCTGGGATCCATTCCTCACTTGTTGAAAACACAGATCATGAGGCTCGACGTTTTCTGACATGAGATAGATGATGCTCTACGATTTGGATCGTGGTGTTCTACGATTTAGATCGTAGTGTCTTTGACATCTTTACATACTACGAATCTATTAGTTCGAGAGCACTACGATTTCCCTTCATCCTTCGCACACTACGATCTTCTCTTGCTCGTGTTGTTGACTCTACGTTCCCGAGAGTACACTACGATCGTTGACTTGTAAAACTTCATGTTTTCTTCAGCATACTGCGATCTTCTCTTGCTCGTGTTGTTGACTCTACGTTCCCGAGAGCACACTACGATCGTTGACTTGTAAAACTTCATGTTTCCTTCAGCATACTGCGATCGTAGAGTTGGCTCGGCAAACGTTGGGACCACTCTACGATTTCCGAAGAGTCCCCTTCAAGCCAGGCACACTACGATCTTTAGGCTCTACGTTTTCTGCCTTGACTTCTGCAATGTTGATCAGATGGATGCACTACGATTTCTTCAAGACTAATCTATTACATCTTAAGATCAACATAACAGTTTTGATCTTTCTATCTATACATTCTTTATCAGAATGGTACACGTTGAAAGCTTAGATCAACCTAACAATTTTGATCTATCACTAAGTCCTTGTAAATATATTCATTTAAAGACCTTACAAATAATCATGAACATATACATTTAAAACATCAAATCATAATATGCATTCTCCTAACGGTTTTTATTATCATATATAACATTTTTATAATTCCGGTGATGATATTTCTCTTTGACTTAAGTGTAAAGATGGGTAGATTATTGGTATGATCGTGACTATGGGTTCTCTTTGGCCAGTAGTGCAAATATGAATTGTTGACTGGTATGATCATGACCATTGGATTTATAAATGATTATCTTTAGCTTAAGTGCAAAGGTAAATTGATCAACATGGTTATAATTATTGTTTATATAAATTCTGAAATGATTATATATTTCTTTGAGATATGAATATCTTTGGCCTGTAGTGCAAAGATGAATTATTGGTGAATATCTTTGGCCCGTAGCGCAAAGATGACCTGTTGTTGAATATCTTTGGTCGTAGTGCAAAGATGACATGTTAATGAATATCTTTGGCCCATAGTGCAAAGATGGATTTATTAGTATGATTATGAACATGAAATGTGATTTGGTATAACCATGATCTTTGATGTTTCAGGTAAAGACATGTGATAAAAATTATCTTCGTTTTGGATGAGTAAAAGAATTTGGAACCACAAATATGATTATGATTTATTCATATGATTGTGGACATGAACTGTTGATTGATGTTACAGAGATAAAACATTGTTGGTGGACTTTTAACATAGAGAAGATAATAGACATTATGGTCTATTTGACTCTTCTAATGGATTGCTCGTTCCGCTGCAACTATGGTTGAAATTTTTTATCATCTACCATATGTTCTAAATCTCTGATTTATTTCTGACGAAGGCTATTGATAATTTAATTATCTTTAGTTATTATATTCTTTACTGAGCTATTTGTGCTCACCCTTTTGTTTCACAATTCCTTTCAGGTAATAAGAGTGTAGCTGGGTCGAGCAGGAGTAACAGGAGAATAGAACGGTGGTATCTAACTGTGGAGGTTCTCCCTAAACAGTATAGAAAAGTGTGTTGTATTCTATACATCATTTATTAGTTATATTTGGTGAATCAAATAGGGTGAGGCTAACCCAACGTTCATACAAGATGTCTAATGACATACAACCTCGTGTTATCATAAGACATGGTTGTGCACATCCACTTACTGAGTATATCTACAAGCACTACCTATATGATCTTGGAGTTTGGTTGAAGTATAATTCTCAATTAGAGACGGTGGAGAAAATGATATGTCAAGAGAAGACTCACCATTGGAAGGAAGATGATAGTAATCTTCTCATTTTTCTTTGGGGTTTATTGGGTCAACCAAGGATAATTCTGTGGGCATATGATATCTATTATAACCTAGACGCATGGCCTCCCATGTACGAAGGTTTCCTTGAGCATTTCCCAAAGATTTTAATTTTTAAAACAATTATTGACAATACCTTTATGTAAGGTGCCATTGTGATGTACTATCCAAGGTTGGGACATGAGTCACAGTTGGTATACATTTGTATCAAAACTCACAACATATGTGTTGTTATATTTTGCACGACAATTGTAGTAATAAAGTTATAGTTGTTTTCTGTACCATATTTTTGGCGACTCAGAATAGGTTGGTTGGATTGGACCTATTTTAGGGGCGTCACATTTATCGCTGAGACTCAGCTTAATAAATAATCCACATCATCCCTGCACTACGGCCAAGGATATTCATTCAATATCTTATTTCTCATAAACTGTGTTTGTATTCAGATGTTGTAAATAGGGCTCAGTTAGTAGAGCGCGATAACGAGTTAACGCAACCAAAAGAGAGCAGCCGGCAAAATGATAATACCAGTGAGAGCAGTCATCGAAGCGGTGACAACAAGCGTGGAGGGAATCAACAGGCCAGAAGTGGTAACCACTTCGGTGGTAATCAGGGCCAAAATAATAAGAATGGACATTTCAAGAATAGGAGATTCAACAATGATGGAAAGACGTCAACACCAGCACCCGTTGTTAAGGAAGGAGAACGACCACCTATCATATGCTTCAAATGCGGAGGGGAGGGACACATCAGTCCAAACTGCATGATGTCATCCAAAGCATGTTATAATTGTCGAAGAGAAGGTCACTTAGCCCGATTTTCTCGTTCACCGAAGACAAGTTCAGCTAGGATGGAGGCACCAAAGGCCGATTTTGTCCTATTTGTGGTTGTGATACTAATGAATATCCTTGGCCGTAGTGCATGGATGATGTGGATTATTTATTAAGCTGAGTCTCAGCGATAAAAGTCATGAAAAACCTTTTAAATCATAGAAGATAGTAGATTTTATTCTCTACTTAACTCTTCTAATGGATTGCTTGTTCCGCTGCAGTTAAATTTGATGTTTGTTATATTTTATCAGTTTAACAATGTTGAAGGCTAATGATAATTTATTCTGCATTATCTTAGTCATAATATTTTTTACTGGGCTAGTTGAGCTCACCCTTTTGCTTTCATTGTTCTCTTCAGGAAATGAGAACGTAGCAAGGACTAGTCGGGGAACAAAGTGATGGTCCAGATAATAGCATTAGTAGTCCTCACTATTCTATGAAATAGTATAAAAATAAATGTAATGAGGACCCCATTGAGTTTGTATATTGTCTAGATGACAATATTTGTATTAAAACTCACAGCATATATTTAGTCGTATTTTACACGACTGTTGTATAATTAAGTTGTATTTTGAATTTTGTACCATGTATTTGGCGACTCAGAATAGGTGATGTATACCAATTTTAGGGGCGTCACATAAACGCACAGACAGAATATTCTAACAGAATAATAAATAATGGAACCAGGTCAGGCGTAATACGCACCGACAGGATATTCCAACAGAATAATAAAGAATGGAATAACAGAAGAATTTTACCATGTACGTGGTAGTTCGCATAAACAGATTATTCCAACATAATGATAAAAAACGGAATAACAGAAGAATTTCACCATGTATGCGGTACTTCGTATAAATAGGTTATTCAAACATAATGATAAAAAATAGAATAACAAAAGTTTTCTTCATAAATAAGAAAGAAATAATATCTCTTACGAGTACAATAAATAATATCCCTTACTATAATAATAATAATAATATCCTTTACGAGTACGACAATTATATCCCCTACCTTAAGAAGAAGAAGAGTACTGGATATACGAGTAGTGAAGTAGTAGAATACTTTTCTTCTTTCTCTCTATAGTTTATCTCTCTAGAGTTTAAGTGAATTCGTAAGAAATAATGAAGGAATAAGCTTCTATTTATAGAAAAATGGACTGCATAGTAACTAACTGATGAACGGTCCAGATTGATTTACTTTAATCTGACGGTCCATATTTAAAGCAAAATCTTTTAAATAAAATATAATATATTCTATTTATAATCTAATAAAACGAATAACTTTATAAAAGATTTTACTATGCAAACACTATGCAGGCACTATGCAGGCACTATGCAAACACTATGCATAGTAAAATATAATATATTCTAATTATTGTCTAATAAAACAGATAACTTTATAAAAATATTCTGTTTTATATAAAAAGATTTTACTATTAGCCTAATAAAACGAATAACTTTATAAAAGTATTTTGTTTTATATAAAAAGATTTTCTGTTTTATTACATTAATAATACCAATAAAACAAAACTGAGTGACTTATCACATAAGCATCAATAATCAATACCGTGTGCTACTATGCAACCACGCATATTACTGTACTTTTAACACCGGGTGTTTCAACAGTTAACGGTAAAACTTCTGCCGTTATTTTCATAAAAATATTTTTGTCGTTTTCTCAATCCGACAATAGATCCGTTGTGGGGTCCACCAATGATTGTACCGTCGTACAGATATTCCCCAACAAAAAGAATATTCCCCGACTAATTGAATATTCCCCGACACAACGAATATTTTATATCAACTTGCTTATTTTGCAAAAAAAAAATCAAAAATTACCCTTAACTTTAAACTTTTATCAATTTAACCATTTACCAAAATAGAAAAATTGAATATTTTTATTTCATAAAATTCGAGGTCTCACATAATCACTTTAGCCTTGCTCTTCAGAAGCTGACCAGTATCTCGGTTCACCTTCCATCAGTTCCTCCTCTGTTTGGTAAACACTACAATCTTGGTTGCTTCCAAGATCGTTGTCTTTTGTTCACTTAATAGCTACTGCATAAGCTGACTTTCCTTAGTTAGCTTCTGAAGTCTTCTTTGGATCTCCTTGTGGAAGACTTCATCACGAATGGGCCTTACACCTCAAACTTGATGATGATTGGGTTGGTGCTGAGATATTCTGTTAGCCTGCATGCCATTCATTGAGTGCTCTCTGGTTTCCTTGGATGTAGCTTGCAGCTTGAACCAGAGGCTTCGTTCCTTTGGATATTCTGGGAGTGCTCATTTGTTGATAACCATATATGCTCTACGATTCATCCTTGGCATTATGAGCACTTCTTCTTAGATCGTAGTCCTGCACTCTACGATTCAGCTTCGGCTTGTGCAGACACTACGATCCCTAGATCAGATCTTGACACTACGATTTATGCCTTGTGCTTGTTGTCTTCATCTGATCTTGCTTGACTACGATCTCTGCATGTAATCAATAGGCTCTACGAACTCAGAGTGTGATCTACGATCCTTGACTTTGCATTGGCATCAGTAGACTCTACGACTCTGAGTGTAGTCTACGTTTCTGTCTTGGCTTCGGCAGATGATCAGTCGGCTCGTAGGCAGGTTGTCTCTACGATTCTGAACATGACTTCCTCAGCACACTACGATCTCGAGGAAGCTCTACTCGATACACTACGATCCTTCTTCGTTTCCCCTGGCAGTCTACGAACTCCGAGATCTACTATCTTGCATACTCCTATTCTGCCATGATAGCTCTTGAGTTAACCTTGACTCACCTGGCAGACTACGACTTCTGGTGCAGTGCTCGACGATCAGACTAGCCTATCTATTACATCATATGATCAACCTGACAAGCTTGATCTTTCTATATTTATAGTCGTTGTACATCATTTCTTTTTAAGGACTTTACAAAGCTGTTTTACTTATGTAGGATCAACCTAACATATTTGATCAATTCGTTCTAAGTCCTTGTACACATATTTCTATTATCTATCAAAGGACTTTACAGCTTTTCTTAATACAAGCATACTTGCATATTATTCATTCATATATATATATATATATATATATATATATATATATATATATATATATATATATCATAATCAAATCATATATAAATAGGAATAGCATTCACATACTTATTCCTGACAGTATATAATTAATAAAAATGTGTAAAATATCTAATAATAGGTCTCACTTCCTATTTATCCTCCTTTTTTTTTATCATTGGTGCATAAATTTTTATGTATAATTTATACCCATAGCATTATTAACACATAGACAGAGAGAGAGAGAAAAGTAACAACATATATAGCTTACTTTCTAGATCATAATTTTAGACTGTTCACAATGAACAATTTATTTTGGACAATCTAAAAAATAAGATGAATTTATATAGCAAATAGTTACAATTGTAAAATATTTATATAATAAAGGTGTTGGGTCATGATATTTCGCCTATATTGGGCCGGGTACATTGGGCTCACTTATTAATTAAGTCATTGGGCTCATTGGGCCCAATCATTATGTTGACCTCATTCAACCTTATAAAAACCGGACTGGATCAATGGATCAGCCCATTGGGTCACATAATATCTATTACTTTGACTTGTAATGATGATATAGTATGACAGTTGACCAAGATACCTGCCATACATTAATGTGGATGGGATTATAGTCGGCCGGCGGGGTGAACAGCAGCAAAAAAGCATTGTACAGGTTTCATGCAGCCGGCAGAGCCCATCAGATCATGGGGATATGTCAGGTGGTAGTAGGTGGCACAATATTCCAGGCAAAGATATTATATCCTACCGAGTAAGTCTTCACGAGGAGGTATGTATTTTCATATATTCACACACAACCACAGATTATCAAGATATACTCACATTACACTAGACATTTTTATCCTCTTGAGTTAACCTTGTGAACAGACATACTTACTCTCACGCCTGAGCTATCCCCCGGCGGTCCGGCCGTCAAGCTTGTGGTGTTGTCGTGTTTACTGTGCAGGATCAGGACGTCTTTCGTGATTGGGACGTGGAGAAAGGTCTTGGCGTTAACATTGGCGCTAGAAGGAGGGGTGAGTTCTAGTGTCCTGAGTATTTTCCAATCACTCATCTTGTTTTATTCTATCCAGTTTTCATGGGGAAGAGTAGAACATCTACACCCGAAGGACAGCCGATGGCTGTCAGTGACTCAATACCGCGAATATCTGCCAAAGATCGTTTGGGACCAACTATAAGTGTCCATGCTAGCACAGCATCCAAACGTTCGCCCGAAGATTCTAGACCGAAGGCGGTAGGCAAAGCAAAGCGCAAGCTAATGTTCCCCACAGAGAAAGAACCTGGCCATGGTCGGAAACGAGTAGAAGACACCTCGCCTAAAACTTAAAACCGAGATGACCAAAACGCAAAAGCCTCCCGGTTGGCAAAGATGGTAGATGAAGCGGATAAGGCCATGGAAGCACTTATGAAACAGCGTCAGGACATAGCCGAGCAAATGGCTCGTGTGGCAGAATTACGAGATGAGGAGCTCAGTTATGTCCAATCCGAAGAGCAAGGGCATCGGAGTGGAAAAGAACCTGCCCACTCAGTACGAGAGTCTCTAGGTCGAACTAGGGAAAGAAGAAGGTCTCGGAGCCCTACTCCTCAGAGATCGAAGAGGGTATATCTCCTTGTCGAGTCCGGAGAACAGGGACGAAGTCAATGAAGAGGTCGATCCAGGGACCACAATCCGGAGCATGCAAAGAAAGCACTTGTCGTTGCACATTCTCGACATAGTGCCCGAATTCAGCGACGAAGTATATCCAGAGGACATACTCTCGAGAGTCTACTGAGGGTATCCCGCCCTGTAGATACTCGTCATAGGAGAAGCCCCTCTAGGATGGAAGGTTCTGTTGAAAAGACCCGATCTGCTTACAGGAAGAAGGAATTACCAGAGAAGGAGGCATCATCAACAAGAAGGCGTGGAGTATCTGGTTAAAGAATTGAAGGAGCTTCGGAAGCAACTTGCCGAAGTGCAGAAAACCAAAGACACTCCGGGAAAGAAGGCATCCCCTTTTTCCGCGGAGATTCTTAGTGAAAAAGCTGATCCCACCAAGAAGTTGCCCCATATCGAGAGTTATGATGGATCGGGGGACCCTTACGACCATAGTCAGGCATTCGACCGACTTATGGACTATTATGACTTTAGTGATGCAGCTAAATGCCATACTTTTGTCACAACACTTAGAAAAGATGCCCGACAGTGGATGGGGACCTTACCCTCGGATTCTATCTCGTCCTGGAAAGATATGTGCAACAAGTTTCATGCTCGTTTTGGGAGCAACAGAAGAAGAGGAAAGCCAACTGGTTCGTTGGCTCAAGTGCGACAGTCCTCTAATGAATCTTTGGGACAGTACGTGAAGCGGTTCCGAGAAGCAGTCGGCCAAGTGGCAGATTTGAATGATCTACAAGCTGTGAGACTGTTTCAGAATGGGTTAGATCTGGTCAAATCGGAAAAGTTGGTGAAAAAACTTATGTTTAACCACCCGAAGAGTCTCGCCGAGGCCTTTGACAAAGCCGAAGGTTATATCGTGGTAGAAGAAGCCATGAACAGTCTCAAGCGTCCTTCAGATTGGTTCAAAGAGACGGATGGGGATAAGACCGATGCGGATCAGAAGAGAAATGAAGGGAGTAAAACCGCCATGACGGCGGGTCAAAGAGATACAACAATTGGAGGCAAAGTGGAGGACGTTCTTCCGCTCCACCTCAAAGAGTGAATAGAGTTTACACGGCACTCAATGCGGATAGGGCTGTTATCTTGGATCAAATCAAAAACCAACCTATCTTCGAACCGCCTCGAGATAACATCAAGCCCAGAAAAGGTAACCCTCGCAAATATTGTGATTATCATCAAGCCTCGGGTCACGATACGAACGACTGTGCCAGTTTGAAAGATTTTATCGAAAGAAAGATACAGGGTGGATCTTTATTTCATTACGTGGCTGCCAGAAATAATCAACAGCAAGATCAGACACCCGTTCCGGCAGCTCAACCAGTTCAGCAGGCGTTACCAGCTACGGGGCAACCTGCCAGGCACGTGATCGATGTCATCACCGGAGGTACTTCTGGAAAGCTAGTTGGGAGGAAGCGCCGAAGTCATTTGGATTCGGTAATGTCGGTGGCGGGTACCTTCCCGAAGACGGATAGACCTTATCCGAATACGGTAATCTCTTTTACTGATGAGGATTACCCTTCGGAAGTCATCGAACCACACGAAGGATCATTGGTATTGACTGCACAGGTGGGTTCGGTGGATATGAAAAGGATGATGGTGGATAATGGGTCTTCTGTGGATATCCTGTATGCCCACGCTTATCAAAGAATGAATCTAGAGGGGCAAAAGATGGAAATAGGGCAGGAGGCTCCTCTTTATGGTTTCAGCAATGATCCAGTTAAGGTGGCAGGAACTATTGAGCTACCGGTCATATTTGGAACAGCCCCCCAACAGGTAGAAATTATTTTCAAGTTTTATGTTGTGCATGTGGATTCTGCTTATAATGCTATTTTGGGGAGGCCCACTTTAATTGCTTTGCAAGCTATAACATCAATACCTCATTTCAAAATCAAATTTCCCACTGCTCATGGGGTCGGTGAGGTGAAAGGAGATCTGGACCTGGCCAGAAGGTGTTATAGAAATGCCGTTATTACTTCGGGAGTGGGGGTATCGAAGCAGCAGCAAACCATGGCGATTGAGATCGAACCCTTCACCGAAAGCAGTTCCGAACCGTTGGTCACACCAGCTGAAGAAACAGAAGAGATAGAGCTCATTCCTGGCAAAGAGGATAAAACGGTGAAAATAGGTTCGGGCTTGCCGGAACCTCTCCGGACGAACCTCATAGAGCTCCTGAGGTGTTTTGTCGATATTTTCGCGTGGGAACCTCAGGACATGCCGGGAGTAAGCAGGGATATTGCAGAGCATCGATTGGAGGTGGACCCATCAAAGAAGCCGGTGCGACAGAAGAGGAGGATCTTTGCACCAGAGCGTCAGCGAATCATAGACGACGAAATTTCAAAACTGTTATCAGCGGACTTCATCTTTGAAATAGACTACCCACAATGGATGGCTAATGTGGTTCTGGTCCAGAAACATAATGGCAAATGGCGAGTCTGCATTGATTACAGTGATCTGAACAAGGCCTGTCCAAAGGATTTTTACCCGCTGCCCCACATTGATCAACTCATCGATGCCACTTCGGGGTATGCTTTATTAAGTTTTATGGATGCATTTTCTGGGTATCATCAGATCTCCATGTGTAGAGAGGATATACCGAAGACGGCGTTCATTACGCATCGTTCAGTATATGCCTATAAAAAATGACTTTCGGCCTCATTAATGCCGGAGCCACATACCAAAGAATGATGAACCATATCTTCAGATATCAGTTGGGCAGGAATATTGAGGTTTATGTAGATGACATGATTGTTAAGAGCATGTTGGTGCATAAGCATTTGGATGATTTAGAAGAATGCTTTCAGACCATTCGTCATCACAACTTGAGGCTGAACCCCACTAAGTGCACTTTCGGTCTGGGTGCTGGCAAATTTCTGGGTTATCTTGTCAGTCGAAGAGGAATTGAAGCCAATCCAGAGAAGATTCAAGCGATCCTGGACATGAAGACTCCTCAGTCATTTAAAGATGTTCAACGTCTGACTGGAAGGATTGCAGCTTTGAGGAGGTTTATGTCCAAGTCAGCAGAAAGATGTTTACCGTTCTTTGATACATTGAAGGGGCCAAAGAATTCAAAAACGTTCCAATGGACTTCAGAATGTGAAGACGCCTTTCAAGGCATAAAGTCCTATTTATCTTCGGCACCTTTACTGGTGAAGCCCGTTCCTACCGAGCCTCTATATTTGTACCTCGCAGCTAGTCCATTGGCAATAGGAGCTGTTTTGGTTCGCCAAGTTGGGGGTAAGCAGCACCCAGTTTATTACGTGAGCCATGTCCTTCGGGATGCTGAAACCAGGTACCCAAACATTGAAAAGTTTGCTTTCGCTTTAATAACTGCTAGTCGAAAGCTTAGGCAATACTTCCAGGGTAGACTGATAATAGTATACACGGATCAACCTTTAAAGAAGATCATGAGCAGACCAGAGGTATCAGGGAGATTGGCTGCGTGGACGATGGAATTATCTCAATTCTTCATTGAGTATCATCCCCGAACCGCCATCAAGGGGCAAGTTTTAGCTGATTTTATGATCGAATGCTCATTTTCTGAAGCTGATGGAGTCGTGGTCGAAGCTGAAGGGTCTGACAGGGCAGTTGTCGTCCTTCAGCAGAAGAAGAGTTCGTGGACGCTGTTTGCAGATGGGTCTTCTACTTCAGACGTCAGTGGAGCAGGGATTATTTTGACAAGTCCGGAGGGATTCAAAGTGCAGCAGGCTATCCGTTTTCAGTTTAAAGCGACGAATAATGAAGCTGAGTACGAGGCAGTGTTGGCCGGTTTGCGACTAGCGAAGAGTCTTGAAGTACAGAGAATAATCATTTTCAGTGATTCTCAGTTAGTCGTTAAACAGTTTACTGGGGAATACGAAGCTCGAGGCCCAAGAATGATCAAATATTTGAAAGAATTAAAGGATCGGCTTCAATATTTCTCATCCTATGAATTTCAAGGGGTCGAGCGTAGCAACAATTCCATTGCTGATGCACTTGCCAAACTGGCTACTACGGATGTTAATGTTTTCGAAGGATCAGTATACCTAGAAATTCTACAACATCCTAGTGTTCATCATGAAATGGTAACATGCATTGACCGAACCAATTGCTGGTTGACTCCCTACCTGGAATATTTGGCTGATGGCGTCTTACCTTCGGATCGGATGCTCGCTAAGAAAATCAAGTATAAAAGTTCTAATTTTGTTCTAATCGATGGGGATCTCTTCCGAATGGGCCTTCTCGTCTCCGTTATTGAAATGTCTGACTCCAACAGAAGCTGAATACGCTCTCCGAGAAGTGCATGAAGGCATTTGTGGCGACCATATGGCTGCCAAGTCATTAGCATATAAAGTACTTCGTCAGGGGTACTACTGGCCTACAATCTTCAAAGAAGCTACCGAATATGTAAAGAAGTGTGAGAAATGCCAGCTCAACAGTCCAATACCGCATCAGCCACCGGAAGAGCTATACTCGATCCTATCTCCTATACCCTTCGCTGTCTGGGGGGTTGATATATTGGGTCCACTACGAAAAGCAAAAGGTCAGGTCAGTTTTGTTATAGTTGCCATAGACTATATGACCAAATGGGTAGAAGCAAAGCCACTTAGGTCAATAACGGAACAGGAATGTTTGAAATTCATGAAAGAATCAGTTGTATTCCGTTTCGGAATTCCTAAGGTGGTAATATCAGATAATGGCCGTCAGTTTGTTGGATCGAAGTTTGAAGCTTTTTTAGCAGAATTGGGGATCCAGCACAGGAAGACTTCGGTGGCTCATCCTCAATCAAACGGATAAGTTGAAGTGACCAATAGAACGCTACTGAACGGGATTAAGCGTAGGTTGGACGAAGCTAAAGGCAGATGGCCAGAAGAGCTGTTAAGTGTATTATGGGCCTATCGAACTACACCGAGGACTACAACGGAGGATTCACCTTTCAGATTGGCCTATGGTACTGATGCCTTAGTCCCAATTGAAATTGGATCTCCAAGTCTTCGAGTCAGTCAATTCAATGAGATCTACAACGAGGAAGGACTGAAGACCAATCTTGATCTGTTGGAAGAAGTCAGGGAAATAGCCTTAATCAGATTGGCGGCGTATCAGCGAAGAGTGGCTAAACATTATAATAAGGGGGTAAAGCTTCGCAGATTTGAAGTAGGGGATTTTGTTCTCAGAGAAGTCGAAGCATCTACACCTCAGAATTTGGGAAAGCTGATGCCAAATTGGAAAGGACCCTATGAAGTCGCAGAGGTTCCGAAGCCAGGGACTTATCGTTTGAAAGCATTAGATGGCTCAGTAATCAAAAACACTTGGCACGCTGGCAGGCTTAGAAAGTACTTCCAGTAGATTTATAGTCAGCACGTCTGAAATCTGTAAATATCTACATCATCATCAATAAAAGATCATCTTTTACCTCAAACAAGTTTTGTCTTTGTTGCTGCTCAATTCATGGGTGATAGGAGGTTCGGGAGGACTTGCTGACCATTCGATGGTAGCCTCTTCGGCAGGTGGTCACTATTTGGCATTGTCAGGCCCTTCGAGGTAGGCAATTGTCGCCACTATTTGGCATTGTCAGGCCCTTCGGGGTAGGCAATTGTCGCCACTATTTGGCATTGTCAGGCCCTTCGGGGTAGGCAATTGTCGCCACTTAGACCTTGTCAGGCCCTTCGTGGTAGGCAAGTGTCATCCTTAGACCTTGTAAGGCCCTTCGTGGTAGGCAAGTGTCATCTTTAGATCTTGTCAGGCCCTTCAAGGTAGACAAGTATCGTTCTTTAAACTTCATCAGGCCCTTCGTGGCAGGCGAATGTCATCTTTTGGTTTTGTTAGGCCTTTTAGGTAAACAAATTTCCAATGAAGCAGACCTATCTCACACTTCGGTAACTGAATAAGTATCCCTTTACTTTGTCACCTGAATTTTCTCTAAGTGTTGAGTTCAGAATGCATTGTTATATGTCCTCATTTTATCTGTTATATGACTTGCTCAGTTGTTAATTAACAATTTGAGTTAAATCCTCGAAGGAGTTTTTTTACACATTTGTCCGTATTAATTCATATTGAAATATTGACAGAAAGAAAGTACACTGAAGTCATAAGGAAGAAGATCACTTTTCATTGATATTCGACTTATTTACAAAAATAGGAGAATTACAAAAGATGTTATCTCAAGCAGCCCCCTCATCATCCGAAGAGTCGAGCAAGTGTGGATCTAAGTTGGCTTTGAACAACTTATCCTTGCCACGACTTCGGCAGACCGAGTAGCTTTCCGTAAAAATCCTCATTATCTCTCCACTTATTTCGTCCGAATTCCGATACTCTTCACAGATTTCTTTGCGAAGAGCATCAGTCAAAGGAGGCCCGAGGTCCCGAAGAGCCTTGAGTTCTCGGATCTCCTGTTCGAGCTGCTGTCGAATGGTTATTTGACGCTTTTCTTCCCGCTCCAGATCATGGATCGTCTTGGTTAAGATCTTAGCATCGGCTTTCAGCTCACTGATCTCGTTCATCCTTATTTCGCTCCTCAAAACCAAGTCAACGTTCATCTGGACGATCTCGGCGTGTTGAACCTTAGTTGACTTCAGTTCTTCATTGGAAATTTTCAAATCTTCCTTGGCTTGGGCCAAGTCTTTATGAAGACCTTCATTCGTATGAAGGATACCTTCACGTTGAGTACTTTCCCGAGCCAAGGTTGATTTTAAAATGGCATTCTCCTTCCTCAACCTTTCCTCTTCAGATTCGGCCTCGAGAGATCGTGGACGCAGACACCCGAACACAGCACTTGCCTACACATGTTCAGTGTTATTCAATCAGTTCTAGATACACAAATACAAACGTAAGTATGAAAAAGAAGGAAAGAGTCATTCACCTTCGCCAAATAGCTCATGCCTTCATTAAGCAAATCCCCATTCGAACTGTTACCGAATCGGTGGTCGTCGGTCTCGCGAACGAAGGCCTCGAACAGTTGGAAGGGGAAGTTGGCATTGAATTGGGGCCACATAGTTGGCGAACCCATGGCATCATGCTGGAATTCGGAGGTCGTTTGTTTTTTAGGGGAAGGCGCGGGTTGACTGCGAACCGGAGAAGGATTCACAGGTACTGCTTCTGGGGGAGGAGGTCGGACAGTTGTAGGCTCGGGGGCCGAAGAGGGGGCAGAAGGGGCTTCAGGTGTTTGAATTGTGGTTGGAGGGTTAGTTGATGTTGAAGTTGGAGGGACGCGGAGTTCTTCGGCAGTAAGGGGAGTTATTTTTGTCCTTATCTTCTTGGCACGAAGAACCTTTGCCCTGTCTTGGGGAGGTATATCAAGTAAACTCCTCTTTTTTGGGGTCGATTTGGAAGGTACGATAATAGGCTCGGTTGGAGGAGTAGGTTGTGGAATCGTTTCAGGAGGGTTAGTTTGTGTATCCGCCTCAGGAAGAATTTCTTCATCACTTTCCGGATCTGCCTCGTGGCGGACAGTCCTGACCCTTTTAGCCATCTTCTTCCTTCGGTTGGGTCGAAGAACTTCTTCAGGATTGATAGGTTCTTCGGCTTCAGGTTCATCATTTTGAGGGGGAATGGTTGGTGGATCGGAGGCTGGGGGGTTCGTTTGGGAAGGCTCTTCAACAGGAAGCTCTTCATTAGCCTCCGAAGTTTTTCCCGTCAGGAAGTCTTCCAAATCTCTCACTTCCGAAGAAGTTGGTTTGATCAGAGACACTGCAGAATGACCATATATTAAAATCCATGCCATTCAGATACATCAAGAAACTATATTGCAGAATTGTACAAAACTTACATTTATGATCATACAGCCAGGCCTGTTTGGTCAGTAAAGTGAAACTCCATTCTTGTGAAGGGATCTTCTTCAGAAACTCAGCCATCTCCTTCACTCGTTCTTCGGGAATGTCACCGAAGTCAGCAGAGATCCGGTCCGAGACGGTACATTCGGGAAGGGAAGAAATTTCTGGTCCGTTGATGAAGAACCATTTCTCGTGCCAGCCTTTGTTGCTCGAGGGAGTGCTCATCAGGGGCCTCTTCTCGAATCTAGAATTTGGACGAGGGGATTGTTTGCTCAGCATCTTGAACCCTTTTTCTCGAGATCTACCGGCTGAGAAGAGGGTGAAGAATAGGTCAACAGAGGGGGTAACCCCTAGCTCATGACAGAAGGCAATGAATGCCAGAATGTGGATGTAGGAGTTGGGCACGAGTTGTGCGAAGCCCACTCCTATGAACCCTAGGAGGGTGATGATGAAGACGTGAAGGGGTAAGCGAACCCCCTTTTCCAGAAATGTAACCGGCATGGCGACCCAGCCGTCTGGTCGCTGGTACATACGCTCTTCAGGAGCAGGAGCCCTTATAGCATACGTGTCCGGGATCCTATAACGAGTCCGGAGGAAACATATTTCCGATTCAGTGATGTTGGATGAGATGTTGGCATGGGGAAACTGTTCCCCATCCTTGAAAAAATCAGTGGGTGATGGTAGGTTTGCGCTCGAACCCTCTTGATTAGGGTTTGAGCGAGAGGAGCTCGAAGGTATCTGGCTTGGATTCACCATTGTTGAGATCTGGAAAGCTACAGAGAAAGTTTCTGAGAAGCAAGAGAAAGCTCAAAGGTTCGAATTTCAAATCAGCAGGTAAAACCGTCAAATTAGTAAAGTTTGCTTTCTTATACTGACGGTTGCACAGTAAACAAGGCCAGCGCATTAATTATCAGTAATGATGAGAATTTGAATGAGGCGTGTTTGGGTGACCTTTGGCTATCTTGTCGATTTGGGCCTATCTGTTGAGTTTCTAATTAGTGACCCATCCTCTTCAAATTAAAATCCTTTATCAGAATGGGCCTATTGCTCTGGGCATCCTGCCATCTCTTATCCTATTTTACACATCAAAGTGGGTATGCTTCAATTATTTCTCATTTTTGGGCCTTTAACAAATTTTGATATCATGGACCATTTATAGTTTTCTATTAAACGTCCTGTTTAACTAAAAAACTAGGGGGTAATGTTGGGTCATGATATTTCGCCTATATTGGGCCGGGTACATTGGGCTCACTTATTAATTAAGTCATTGGGCTCATTGGGCCCAATCATTATGTTGACCTCATTCAACCTTATAAAAACCGGACCGGATCAATGGATCAGCCCATTGGGTCACATAATATCTATTACTTTGACTTGTAATGATGATATAGTATGACAGTTGACCAAGATACCTGCCATACATTAATGTGGATGGGATTATAGTCGGCCGGCGGGGTGAACAGCAGCAAAAAAGCATTGTACAGGTTTCATGCAGCCGGCAGAGCCCATCAGATCATGGGGATATGTCAGGTGGTAGTAGGTGGCACAATATTCCAGGCAAAGATATTATATCCTACCGAGTAAGTCTTCACGAGGAGGTATGTATTTTCATATATTCACACACAACCACAGATTATCAAGATATACTCACATTACACTAGACATTTTTATCCTCTTGAGTTAACCTTGTGAACAGACATACTTACTCTCACGCCTGAGCTATCCCCCGGCGGTCCGGCCGTCAAGCTTGTGGTGTTTTCGTGTTTACTGTGCAGGATCAGGACGTCTTTCGTGATTGGGACGTGGAGAAAGGTCTTGGCGTTAACAAAAGGTAATCTGAAAAACAACACTGTTATTTTAATGCAACTCGTTTTTACAAATTGCCCAAATAGAATGTTCTTTTTTATTCTTACTTTTCTTCTTGTTATGTAGCTTGCTCTCTCCCCCCTCCGCCCTCCCCGCACCCCCTCCCCTCGACCCACCACCTCGACCCACCCACCAACCAACCAATGAAATACAATTATATATATTTATATAGGGATTCAATCCATGTCAATCGATTGTCATATCGCTATTCATGGCAATCAAGTTGTCGAGGCTGGCCTTGAATTTTTAAGGGCTTAAAGCGACAACAAAAAAAAGGGCCTTTTGCGAATTGATATTAAGATATGCATAAAAAAATTAAGAATTTTCCTTGAACGTGTAGGTGTAGTATGAAAAAGGGACCTTCCTGATTCAAAAACTACAAGTCTGCCATTGAGATTTAGGCATATTTATAGGTAAATTTTTTGTGTTTAAATTTAAACTGACGTGGACTGAACTCTTTTGTTTGAGTATATATATACATAACACAACGGGCCCTTTACAATAATATACAACATTTAGTAAGTAATTATACTATTAGTGCATCATCAAAATAATTACAAAAATAATAATTTTCCCATATTTATTTACAATATTAGTGCAATTAGGATTTCTTAATTTAGGGAAAACACTCATCCGCTCATTCTTTTTATCTCCCTTACCGCCTCCTCTCTCCTCCCCTTCGTCCTCCTCCTTTGCCACCACTTCAGCACCTTGAAAATGTAGATCTTGTAAGTCTTCTTCTTCTTCACACTCTCTGTCTCTCTTTATAGGGTGTGATGTAGGGATTTTGATGGGTTTTGATGTACTCACTCACTCGTCATCTCCGACATCCTCACCTTCGTCGCCGCCATGGACCGCTGCTTCGTCCTCGGTGACGTCACCTACGGCGCCTGTTGCATCGATGATCTCTCCGCCGCCCTGGACGCCGATCTCCTAATCCATTACGGCCACATATTGTCAACAGAGCAGCTCTTTATTGTAGAAGTCATCCATTACGGCCAAAGATCTCCTAGTCTTTCTAGCTATTAGTATTTTGTCAGTATTGTAGAGCAGGCATATATTTAGCTCATTATTGTAGAAGTCATCTTTATCCAGAAATTTATACAAATTTCCATTATCTGTTAATTCCTTTTGCTCTTTCTTATGTTTTCGTTTATGTTTTATTTTCATTATTAGCATTTCGTGTCAATTATAAATTTGAAAACATATATAATTGATTTTTAAAAAATTAATAATTATCTTATAACTATAAAGAACAAAACAAAGACATAAATTTTGAATTATTGGATACCTTAAACAGTAGTGAGACATTTGAATGAGGGTCGCTCCATTCTTTTCTAGTAAAGCATTGATTTATAAGAGAAAGGATAAGAAAAATCTTTGAAACGGAAAAGACTTGGTAAGGAAGGCAAGAGAATATTAGCACTTAGCAGTATTATTCAATGACGTCATTCAATGTGTGTCTGCGAAAACTCTAGAAGGAATTAACAATAATACAATATTGACTTAAAATAGTCGCAGGCCAATGGTTGCTTATTGAATATCCCTTTTTACAATTTAGAAGGGCTGCATATACATACATACATACATTTATGTTGCCAAAGAAATATATTTAACGATAATTTTACATTTGTTTTTAATAATTTTTTTAATTTTTAGCGACAACGCATGTTTGTTTTGATAATTTGAATAATACACTGATATTATCAAGAGTCTTTTAAAAAATTCAAAAAAGATTTATATTACAATTAAACTATCAATCAAATATTATTATTATTAATGTATTATTATTAATGTATCAATCAAATATTAAACTATCAATCAAATATTATTATTAATGTATTTATATGAATTAATAAATTTATACATTAATTGTTGTCCATTATATAGAAGAGCTCATATACTCTTAAACTGTCTCGATCATCAACAAATAATAGATAATTTGGTTATTGGTCGGGCTGAATGGTTTTTGACATTTACATAACAACTCAACTCAACGCATGGAAATTGGAATGGACTCCAACCAACCATGCCTACCCTTACAAAAATATCTTCCCAAATCTATAATAAATATTTTCATAAGAGAAATTGATATTTCCACAAAACTTCACTCACATGAATGTGTGTCTCGTCTACTATTCATGTTAAGAGAATCTTGCGAAAATATCAATTTTCCTTGTGAAAATATCAATTCTCAAAAAGTTATGCACAAAAAATAAGATTCATATAGTGTACTACCTCTATTCCATAATACTAACATATTCTTTTTTTCAGTAACATAATAATAGTGTACTAATATAATTGTAGTACTCTACTTATTTTGTTCCGCTAAACATTAAAATTTGTGAATATATATATATATATATATATATATATATATATATATATATATATATATATATATATATATATGAAGAGGTAGAGAAATTAGAAGAAAGCACGTAAATGTTATTGAAATATGGTATTTTTATAACTATTAAAAATGAGGTTATCATGCAACATTTTCAAGTAATAAAACCTCGAAAAATATTATTGTAAACAATATTTGAGGATTATTTAGTTTTGTGATTCATTTTATTAAATTAATTTTTATTCTTAATTAATTTTATTTTTGAATTTGACCCCACTGAACTTTCAAGCTCGATCTGCCCCTGGTTAATGATATTAACACATGACATAACTAGCGTCTGCAGTTTAGTTCTGCGAACGGAGGAATGGTATTTTAGATAATTTTTTCTTCCGCGAAACTAAATTGTGAGCTCCCCCATATTAAACTGCAGATGACTTCCTCTTTACCGTTCGATGGACGGCTAGACGGTTGAGATCTGTTGTAAAGATAATTTATTCTTACAACGTTAGTTAATATCTGAATTTGAAAAGAGATTATGGTGTTCATAAAAACTAATTTGAGGGTACACGAAACACCAACAAACTTGTTGTGACGCCCCCAAAATTAGGTATACATCACCCATCTTGGGTCGCTAGATACATGGTACAGAATTCAAATATAACTTACTAATACAACTGTCGTGTACAATACGACAAAACATAAACTATGAGTTTGAATACAATTATTGTCTACTAGAGATTACACAAACTCAAAAGGAGTCCTCATTATAATTATTATCACACTGTTTCAAAAAATAGTGAGGACTACTAATGCTATCCTCTGGACCATCACTCTGTTCCCCGACTCGTCCCAACTATATTCTCATTTCCTGAAAAGAACAGTGAAAGAAAGGGTGAGCTCAACTAGCCCAGTAAGAAATATTATGACTAAGATAATGCAGAATAAATTATCATTAGCCTCCAACAATGTTAAACTGATAAAATATAATAGACATCAAGTTTAACTGCAGCGGAACAAGCAATCCATTAAAAGAGTCAAGTAGATAATAGAATCTATTATCTTTTATGATTTAAAAAGTTTTTCATCACTTTTATCGCTGAGACTCAACTCAATAAATAATCCACATCATTAAATCATCCCTGCACTATAAGCCAAGGATATTCTTTAGTATCACGACCATGAATTATCCATGCACTACGGGCCAAAGATAATCATTTTTTCATCAACGGTCCTGATCATGTCATAAAACAATTCATCTTTGCTCCCTTGGCCGAAGAGAATCCATAGCCATAATCATACCAAAAACTATCCATCAATGCACTACGGGCCAATGAGAACTTTTAATTTTCACATCATTTATAACATTACGGTCATGATTATACCTCTATAATACTTGGTTATAATCATACCAAGTCCATCTATGCACTACAGGCCACAGATGACTTTCAACATAACATAAACATGAGGATGATGACAATGATATAAGAATTCAATTAAACAAGTTCAAGAATTAATTTGTCCAGGAACCTGTGACGCCCCCAAATTCGGGTACTTGAAACCCGAACTCGGTGCTTCACGATACCATTTCTATAAGCTGAATAATACTAATAATAATAACAATAATATAAAATTCAAACTTAATTTACATATGCATATATCAAAGTTTACTCCCAGGTACGAGACCTTTAAACATTCATTACATAATAGATAATAAGTATCATTGTCTTAATAAACTATAATTATTACACAACATAATATAAATCTCATTTGAACAGCTTTCCTTTCCCCTTGTTCTTGCCTGAACCTTCTTGCTGATCATACTTAACTGAAAACATTTAAATTTAAAGCAAGAATGAACATTGGATTGCCCAGCAAGTAATAATAACAATATATATTAGCTGAAAGAATTAAATGTTTTCTTTGAAAGACACTTCTACAACGAATCAACAGTTGTGAAGTAAGCTGAACCAATAATAACAACATATCACTTCCACATGTAATCTTTGAAACTACGTATAGACTATAATTGGAGATCAGTCGACAGACTATGAACATTGTTTTTTTCATTTTCGCTAGGGTTTAGCAGAACTTCATCCGCAAACTATCATAACTTAAGGACACGAGGGTGATCTGCTGAATGTGCCCTGTATTGATCAATACTACATGCAAGAACGATATTATCGTTCACTCTATCCACTTTAGGTGCACTAAAGTTTTTCCATATTCGGGATGTTCATACTTAGTCGGAAATCCGAACCAAAACAATCTGGTTGGATACAATAACATTCTATCTTGTTCAACAATATTTTTATGTCTAGCTGAATCAAATAGCTTAGACGGCTTTTAAGTCAACATATACATACTTGAAATCAATAAGTATGTATCAACATATGATTAAATATAATGGTTATCCAAGTGGGGACACTTGTCTAACCCTATATACGAATTAACGAACAGAATAAATATCTGAATTATACAATAATACAATGATTGGATAATGTAAGAACTTGTATGAATACAAAGATTGGATACATAATCAATAATAATAGAGTTAATAATCTGGCACAATAATATGATTCTAAAACTTTCTTACTCATGTCTGTTGCATAAAGGAAATGCAAAGGTAGAATACTTGCATAAAGTAAATAATAGATCAGACACTTGCTCAATAATAATTGGAGTAAGTTTAGGAAACTTGTATAACATGATATACATGTTTGCACGAAATAAAAGTAGTGTATAAGGTTTAGATACTTGCCTGAGCTGCTGCTTACAATAACGCAACTTAGATTAATCTTTTAAACAACGACCTATCAATAATAAGATCATTCGTTCGATTAGAATTATATATTGTAACACAAAACACTGTCTATTGCAGTCAGCACATAACCTAATCACTTCGTCACATATATCTAACAATTATTGATTCACTAACAAACACATATCTAGTCAATTTATCTAAGTTCAGATCAATTTCTGAAATATTTCGGTGTACCGACGGTTTTATCGGGTAAATATCGAGTCTAAGACTCTATCGTGTAGTTCAATATTCGTTTAGATATTTTAAATATCAGTCATATTATTTTTCATAGCCTTATAATAATTTTTAAATAATTATTATACTTTATCATGAATTTTCAAACTCTGAAATCATTATTAAATGATTTTAATATTAACGAATTCTATTATCATTAATATTTAATTAATATTAAACTATTAATGAAACTATTGCCAAAATATTAAAGTTATTTATAATAACTCAAAATACTTTTAAAGTATTAATATTACCCTTAAATGATTTTTAAAACATTTAAAATTATTTTGAAATAATTGCCATTAATATTAGAATATTAATTTATTATTTATCAAATATTAAAAGTCATTAATGATAACTTAAAATATTTTTAATTCATTTATTTCCTTTTTAAATGATTTTTAATTCAATAAAACCATTTTAAACTATTTATTTAATATAATTATTAAATAAACTTAATATCATAAATATTAAAGTATTAATGAAATTTACCTTTAAATATCAAAAGTTATATTTTATAACTTAAAATATTTTTAAACTATTTATTTTCATTTAAAATGATTTTTAAAATATTAAAATCATTTTTAATTAATTTATTTAAAATAATTACTAAATAAATCTAATATTATTAATATTTAATAATTAATGAAATTTATCTTAAAATATTAAAAGTTATGTTTTATAACTTAAAATATTATTAAATACTTTATTATTATTTAAATGATTTTTAATACCAAAAAATCATTTTTATTTAATTTATTTAATGCATTTATTAAATAATTTAAATACCAATAATATCCAAATAAATATTAATATTTATGAAAAATATGTCAAATTATTAAAAGTTAATTTTTATAACTTCAAATAATTTTTAAAACTGATTTTATAATTTTTAGGAATTTATTTCTATTTTTAATGTATTTTTTGAAATTTATAAAACAAAAATAATTATAACCATCGCTAAAGGCTTTAGCAAACGTTTCTGTCGCAATAGTTGTTCTTGAGGCTCAAGAACACTGACAGTCAGTGCTCAAGGGTACCTCCTTTGACCATCTTTAATTCGTTATGTGTAATGTTTCTGGGCTAAATATAACTGTGATCTTGTAGTACTCATGTAACACTACAAGTGTAAATCAACATCTGGGTCAAATCATAACATATGAGCAAGATATAAATCTTTGAAATCACTGTCAGACATGTACATAGTGTTTCTGGGCTGCCCAGAAAATTTTAGTCATGGTCGGTCAACGCTTTTGTTTACCTTAAATCTGTCAATCTGTTCAAGGTAAATGTTTTCTGCTCATCGGGCTGTCTAGATAAACTATCAGAGAACATGTTTCAATCCATTGTAGAGTCTAAACATAATTAATCAAACCGAGCTAAGCTATTGAAAACGTTGTCAGAACTGTTCTTCATTTTCTGGGTTACCCAGAAATGAAGAACAGTTCGTGCAAGCATATTTGAACTTCCACAACTTGTTGGACTTTCATGATTTTTGTGATATAAGGTTTCCAGATTGTAGCCAACAGGTAGGTGAAGAGATCTATTACATAAAAACACCATAACAACAAGCAAATCTCTAGATTCATGCCAGTCAAACCATGTCAGAGATGGTGGTCATACGTTTTCTGGGTTACCCAGAAAACAGAAACGTGATCGAGCTACTTGGTTTGACCGTCTATCAAATACATCCTGTTAGTCATCTAGGTTATAAAAAAGCTTTAATATGTAGTACATATACCATACTATAACATTTTAACAACAATAGAAACAAATCGACAAACAAACGAGAGATCTGTACTTAAGAACTTACTGTCAGAATGTTCTAGGTAAGTTTCTAGGTTACCCAGATTTGAAAAGTCATGGTCGGTCAACGACCTTTGACTGTGATTATCTGACATTATAAGCATGATCTGGTCCTGATACAAGTTCTAGATTACAGACCTCATATCACACTACATGATTAAACCTTTAAACAACAAATTACATACACAGGATGAGATCTAGATAGTCTGACATTCATTGTCAGACCTTAAAAACAAAATTTTTGAGTTTTTGTAAAATATCAAATCCGAGCCTCTAGATGTTATGGATCTAATATCTAGCAACCCAGATCACTTTGTTAGACTACATACTACATATTTAACACAAAAATTTTAACATGAAACATAAGATCACGGTCAGATTATAAAATAGGGTTCATACCTTTTTGTGGGCAAATCTGATTTCTATGCTTCTGATTTGTTAAGTGTGATAGTGGGGCTTGATTTATGACTGATCTAGTAAGGAAATTTCGGAGGTTTTAGAGAGAGAAGTTCTAGGATGAGTGTTTGTGCAAATTAGCATAAATGTGACATTTTCTCTCTCTTGATCTATACAAATAACATGTATGCAATGTATTGGATGATCACATGACTGAGATTTGTAGCTTCTAGGTTCATAGCTAGGTAGACTAGCGTGGCTAGCAAGATTTGGATAAGATTTGTCTAACAATAATTCAAGAATGGGACAAAAAGGGTATTTTTGTAATTTTCTTTTAATCTCAAGGGTATTCTTGTCCAATATGATTGAATCTAGGGTTTAATCACTATATTTATTTTAAAGTTTTCCAAATAATTACTAGGGTTTGAAAGATTAAAATTAAAGTATAATAAAATTTTAATTTTAAACACACTAATTAAATTAGGGTTTTTAATAGAAATTAGGGTTTTATTAGAATATTAGGGTTTAATCATTAGGGTTTCTAAATTAACAATTAGGATTTCTTAATTATCATTATAATTTACTAAAACAGTAATTAGGGTTTCTAATTTTAGCAAATTAGGGTTTTCAAATAATAATTAGGGTTTCTCCTAATTACAGAAATTATATAATACACGGTAAAATTCATATAATACCATTACTACACAGTCTCGAACTCATAACCGAGTTTAACAATTAGGGTTTAATAACATGATATGAGGGTCATGCCCTAATTTACCACAATTGAATAACCATTATCAGTCTCCACATTTACAGTACATATTTATAGCACTGAAAATTAAAATATAATTAATATTATATTATTATTCTCATCCATTGATCAATACCCAAATTTAGGGTTTGGATTCCATATCTGATTTATTCTTCATATATAACATCAATAATTAAGCTAAAATAATTAACTTAAATATTCTGAACAATTCATATAATAAAATATTTATTATTATAATTCTAATAATCATTTCATATATTATTTTAATAATATAAAATCATGTTTTTTATGGAAAATAATTAATAAAAACATTTCTACTTACAAAAATTAATTACTATAGGAATATACTTTATAATGATCAATAAAATTGTTTGAAATTATTCATGATATTAATAATTTTATTTATCACATATATACATACACATTACTTGACACATATTCTCGTCTTTAAAATAATAAAAAAAATAATATACAAAATTTTTTATTTATTTATATATAAAATATTCAGGTTATTACAGAACCAATAAAGTCCAAATTGTCAACATGATACTGCTTTGTAGAATAAAATTCAAGAATGCTCAGAAGAATATTTCCACGAAAAGATACTGGATGAAGCGCAAATATCAAGGATATTCCACTAATTTCATGGAGTATAGAAGTCAAAATTTTAATCAACTGAGTATAATACCGAATGGAATAACAAAAGATATCACCATGCATGCGGTACTTCGCATAGACGGTTATTTCAACAGAATAATAATAACGGAACCAGGTCAGGTGAAATTCACACCGACAGGATGTTCCAACAGAATAATAAATGCGGAATAATAAATGATGGAACCAGGTCCGGCATATAGCACAGACAGGATATTCCGACAGAATAATAAAGACAGAATAATAGAATAATGTCACCAAGTATAGGGTAGCCCGCGTATACAGGTTATTCAAACAAAACAATAAAGAAATGGAATAACAGAAGTTCTCTTCTTGAATACAAAAGAATAATATCCCTTACCGTAAAATAATACTTGATATAAGAGTAGTGAAGTAGCAGAAAACTTTTCTTCTATCTCTCTATAGTCTCTCTCTATAGTTTCTCTCTCTAGAGTTCAGTGAATTCGTAAGAAAATAATGAAGGAATGAGCTTCTATTTATAGGAAAATGGAATGCATAGTAACTAATCCATGAATGATCCAGATTGATTTACTTTAATCTGACGGTCCATATTTAAAGAAAAATCTTTTAAAGAAAATTTAATATATTCTATTTATATAAAAAGATTTTTATTATGCAAACACTATGCGGGCACTATACAAATACTATGCATAATAAAATATAATATATTCTATTTATAGAATAACTTTAATAAAGTATTCTGTTTTATATAAAAAGATTTTACTATGCAAAACACTATGCATAATAGAATATAATATATTCTATTTATAGAATAACTTTAATAAAGTATTCTATTTTATATAAAAAGATGTTTCTATTTTATTACGTGAATAAAACAAAACTTCTAAATCAACAATAATTGAATCAAATAATGTGAGATACTATGCAGCAACTATTGTAGCAATAATTAAACAAAA